>ML787731.1:401322-424860 GCA_009831015.1 Picea engelmannii
GAAAGAGTATTTCGACCTTCTATACCTGATAACTTGGAATATTTACAAGAATTTGAGAATAACGAACAGTTGGAAAAAAAAATGTTGAACGATAATGATGATGAAGACAATCACATATATGTTGTCTTGAAGGATTGTATTCAATCAAAGTCTCTTTTTACGAAAGACGGTCATGCTAAGAATCTCCTGGAAGAAATTTCACTCTGAAAGGTTCAAGAAACAAGAAAGATCAATATTGGAACTGACAGTTCCCCAAAATATTTCAACTTGGGAGTCGATTCAACCATTGAGTAAGTTGATCAATATGTTGCATTATTTAAAGAATATCTTGATGTGTTTGCATGGACTTATGATGATTTCAAAGCTTATGATAAAACAATATTTCAACATATTATCCCTTTTAGAGAAGAAGCAAATTCGGTCAAGTAAAAAATAAAGATGATGAACCCCAAATTAAAACCTCTCGTAAAGGTTGAATTGGAGAAATTAAAGAAGGATGGAATAATATATCCCATTAGGAATTCTGATTGGATTTCAAACCCTGTGATAGTAAGAAAGAAGATCGGGGAGATTCAGATGTGTGTAGATTTCAGGGATCTTAACAAAGCAAGTATAAAGGATAATTATCATTTACCTAACATGGAGTTTCTTCTCCAACATGTCACTGTATCAGCTTGCATTTCCATGTTAGATGGTTTTTCTAGGTATAATCAAGTCTTGGTTGCTAAGGAAGAAAGAGCAAAGACAACATTCATAACACCTTGGGAGACATATGCATATGCTAGGATGCCCTTCGGTTTGAAGAATGCAAGAGACACATTTTAGAGGTCCATGGATCACGCTTTTAAAGGGTTGATAAGAAAATTCATGGAGGATTATCAAGATGACTTAACAGTACATTAAAAAATAAGGGGTGATCACATTCATCACTTGAGGAAGTTTTTTTAGAGATGCATATTATATGGTGTTTCCCTAAATCAAAAGAAATGTTTATTCATTGTAACTCAAGGAAAACTATTGGATCATATTGTGTGCAAGGAAGGGATTTATATAGATTTAGAAAGAGTTAAAGCTATAAATGAACTTAAGCCCCCATCATCTAAGAAAGGAGTTCAATCATTTTTTGGTAAGATCAAATTTGTGCAAATATTTGTTCCTAACTATGCAAGTATTGTGAAGTCGATCAATTTATTATTGAAAAAGGACCAGAGGTTTGAATGGACAACGGATACACAAGAAGCTTTCGATAATATCAAAAGGGTAATAACCATAGCTCCAGTCCTCATTAGCCCTGAATTTCAAAGGGACTTTATCATCTATTCATTCGCTATAGAAACATGTGTTGCATCTATTCTTACTTAGAGGAATACCAAGGGTGAAGAACTCCTAATTAGATTCATGAGAAAAACCCTTCATGATTATGAAATGAGGTATTCAGAATTGGAAAAGAAAGCCCTGACTCTTGTGAAATCGGTGGTGCACTTTCATACTTACATACTAAATTCTCATGTCATTGATTATGTTCCATCCTCACCAGTGAATATGATTTTGAATCAACAATTGAGAGAAGGAAAATGGGCTAACTGGTTAGAAAAGACTCAAGAATATGATATTGAAATTAAACCTTTAAAGGTTGTCAAAGGATAAAGTTTATGTAAGCTCGTTGCAAATAGAAATTATTTGAATGGAATGATTTCAATTTTAGTAGGAGAACCATTGGCTGATTCAAAATGGTATATAGATATTATATTCTACTTGAGGTCCGGGTAGTTTCCAGTCACCATGAACCCTAAAGAGCGAATAAAATTGAAGATGAAGTCAAATCAATATCTATCGATTGTTGATATATTGTTCAAAAGGAACTATGATGGTATATTACTGAGATGTGTTGATGAAAACAAATCCTAAGAATTAATGAGGGAATTCCAAGAAGGAATATGTGGTGGACATTTTTCACCTACCGCCACCGTCCATAAGAGATGGGTTTTATTGGCCATCAATTTTTAGAGACTCATATGCCACAACAAGGAAGTGTGTATCTTGCCAGCAATTTTCAAGGAAAATGAAGAGATCAGTGATGTCGTTACAACCTATAATTGTAGAACAACCATTCTCCCAATGGGGAATTGATGTCGTTGGGACAATAAACCCAAAGTCAAGCAAGGAACATATTTATATTCTCACCGCTACAGATTATTTTACGAAGTGGCCAGAAGTAGTGGAATTAAAAAGGGTTGATTCTGAAGAGTTAATTAAATTTCTCAAAGATAATATTTTGTCATGATTCAGTGTCCCAGACAAATTTATCACTGATAATGGTTTGATTTTCATTGGTTCAAAATTTATAGAATTTTGTGGAGAATATGGAATTATTATGGGGTAGTCATTAAACTATTATCCACAAGGGAATGGCCTTGCAGAATCCACAAATAAGAAACACATTCAGATATTGAAGAAAACTATTGCCAAGAACCAAAGGAATTGGAATTTAAAGTTGATTGATGCGTTGTGGGCAAGCAAAATGACTCTGAAAGACAACATTGGGAAGTCTCTATATACATTGGTTTATGGGAAAGAAGAAAAAATTTCAGTTAGCCTTGAACTCAATGCTTTGAATTTTGTGGTTAATACAGAAGATGTAGAAGACAGTTCACTTATACAAAGGAGGATCAACCAATTGTTGAAATTGGAGGAAGAATGAAGTAAATCCCTAAATAGAACTTCTTAGAGACAACAAGGTATCAAAAGATATTTTGACCAGAATGCAACTGTAAAGAATTTTTAGAAGGGAGAATTAGTGTTACTCTAGAACAAAGCCAAGAAGAAACCATCGATGCGCACAAAGTTCGAAGCACTCTGGATTGGACCATACATCATTGAAAATATCATGGGTTTTAATTCCTATATGTTCAAAGACATGAAGAGTAAAAGATTAATGTTGCTTATCAATGGGAAACATTTGAAAGGTTTCTTCACCTAAACAATTTCTCATTTCCTTGTACATAAATTTTATTTTTAATTTTGTATATTCTTACCTTTGACTCCATATCCCAATAGATGGAAGCGCCTGGTCATAAAGATTCAGGATTCTTGACAACCCACAGGTGGTTATCATCCCGCAGTTGGAGCCAGTTGTTGAGATCAATTCTTGCTTCTGAAATTTCCCTTCCTTCTCTATTTTCCCGATTTCTTCTTTCCATTTCTTTTCCTTCTTCTACACCTACCCTCATTACCCTTTTCTTTTTTCCCTTCTCTTTTCTCTTTCTAGTTACCATACTTAGTAGCATTTCAAAAATTGGTGGGTTCGTAGGTTGGCAGATTCGTGGGTCTTCATCTCCATCCATGTTCCTATGTCATGAGTCCGGCCGACTGCCTTGTTATAACATACTTAACCTTTTTTGCAACTGCAGGTTCACGGGTTCAAGCCTTCATTTTCCAAGTTACGCGATCTCCACATTGCACCCAAAGGCTCGCCCGTGATCTACATTATGACCATCAGACTTTTCATGGGTACCGAGCCCCTAACTATTTCATTTCTCCTGTATCCAAGTCTGACCGACCACTTTGCAACACTTAACTTATTTTTTATCGTTCACAACCACGGGTTGGCGGGTTCACAAAAGGATCCATATTCAAAATTGCTCTTTTTCATCCCCGCCATCTTCATGCTTTTTTCCAATATGCATTTAGTGTGGTTCAATGTTAATAATTAATCATGTAGGCTCCGTAAAGATCGGCATTAATAGGCAAAGGGCTTGAGGATATTTTTCATTAAATTGCATTAAAGCATGATTTGCCAAAGGTTATATCATTTTCATCAATCCGAAAGGATTCATTTCAAGTTATTATCCAGCCGAAAGAGTACTCTCATCAACCTATGGCATCATCAGCTAGATAGTAGTTATGTGGTGATACTTTGAATATTTTTGGTCGTGAAGAGCATAAATTTCAGTGGTCTAGAGCATATTCGTATTACTCATCTCCTCCTGCACAAAAAGACGTAATCTGGACATCCGAAATTTCTCACGCAAGATGTGTTCCTGAGGTATTTGACTACAAATAACTTGTTGTGTGGTGTGTTGAGAAGTATGTTCTGAGCCAATGAATTATACAGCTCCAAGATATTTCCCCCTTTTCCCTATCACCGCAAGTTTTTCAAAAGATGTTGAAACTCCCTGAGCTAACACTTACCTTCAAACGAGAATACTACAGAGATTTTCTGAAGAAACATGACAATGACCTGGATCTCTTTCCCGAGTTTTTGGAGAATTCCATGGCTATTCCAGAAGACATAACCAGGATTCAGGTCGACTCTTTTAAAAACCCCTTTTGGGAAATCACTTGGTTTTTTACCAAGTTGACAGGTTAAGAAAGCACTACCACCATTTCTCACATGATTCTTTATATTTTATAAGTTACAATTGAAGAATATGATATTTTTTATTGGGTAAAATTGATTTCCATTGAAATATATTCCCAATTATCACATTACAAAATGGACAAGAAATTATTTATGGCTTCCTATTTTGTATTTGCGATAGTGTATTGCTGTCAATTTCCAAAATTGACTATATGTAAGAGGGTGAATGGTGAAATAAATCCAGTTAACTTATGGTATAATGCATTTTGGAGACACAAGACTTCTCTGCATTTTTATGAAGTTTACAATGATTTTGTTTCAGTAATCAAAGGACTATTGTTTGGTAAAAATGCTCCCAGGATATCTGACTAGGATAATAAATTCTTGGAGAAAAAAAAAACGATAGAACAGATGGAAATCCATAGTGTCATCATGATCTTCTATTCCAAATAAAAACCCTCTTTGCTTCCATACCATGTATCGTAAAAATTGTTTAATATGGAAGTGGAAAGGCACTACAATTTATGGTTGCACTTTTCCACAAAAAACAGAAAAAACAATTCCCTTTCTGTGGAAAATTGGAGACTTCATATTCAAGAACAAAAATAAAATTGATGAGTTTGCAAATCACTTCAACAATGTAAATCTAAAGTATGCTGAAAAGATAAAGGGATTTGACTCTAACACAATCTTTGTGGAACATATGTTGTTAGTAGGATTCAACAACTAGTTCATTCATACTATTTTGAATGAAGAAGAATATAACAACCAAGGCACTCATGTACACAATCCTGGTGATTTGGAAACAATACTTAGTACTAACGAGTTTTACAAGAAAAAAGAAAAGAATCATAGTGAAAAGAGCGCCTAGTCTCCATTTTTTACTATGAAAACTACCACATCCCGGAGCAATGCTCCAATGACCCACCCAACTAGGAAAATTACCAACACCGGTTCAAGAGGCGGAGGACAGAAGAATCCCCCCCTAAAAAAATCAAGAGCTCACACAAGCTCCCTCTGAGAAAAAAGAGGAAGAATATTGTGCAATAGAAAGAAGACAATCTCATAGAAAATGGCATCAATAGATTCTCTCTTGAAGACATGGAGCTCTAGGCGGATATTAAGAAAATGTTTCTCACAATTGATCAGCTGGGGAATATGGCCAAACAAACAATATGGCCAAACAAGGAATCTAAAAAATTGATTATAGAAAAAGGTGATCTAAAAAATAAGAATGGAAAATATCATTAAGAGATTGACCTAAAATAAATGCGGCCATCCCAAATCTCTAAAATTCACAGAGCAACTGGGGAAGATCTTGATGATTCTATTGGTTGTCTGGAAGAAGAAAACACTAAGTTGAAAGAAAGGATCAGGGAGTTAGAAGACGTCTTAATGCCTCTTCCACTTCTTGCCATTCCTTTGTCAATAGTCAAACCTACCACACCCATTGTTAATTCGAAAGTATCTTCAAGCCTACTCACATCATCCAAGATTTATGTAGAAATAAATATTAAGAAGAGAATGGCATTGATAACAGAGGCATGGGAAGTTTCGAAAAATATTTTTTTTTTGGCTCAAGGGCGCATGCCTTCCATGAATATTTGCAAGTTGATCTGAATAATGAGGAAGGTTTCTACATTGATGTTGTAACACCCTTTGGAATAAAAGTTTCTAACATGATGGAACTAAAAAGAAAGGAGGATATGCCCTCCCCAAGTCGGATAAAACAACTAAATGCTTGTTGGAAGGAAAAAATTAAAAATTTGAATAACATTGTTCAAGCATGCAACGAAGCCATACTGAAAAAGGAAGAACTGTTGAAGAGGCTCACGAAGATAGAACTAGAAGGAGGTACTAACAAAGTACAAGACCCTAAATTAATTGTCAACTCAATGTTCCTAACAAAGCAACAATTTGATGAACAAGTTGAGATATTTAAAGGGTTATTAGTTGAAATGTTTTGTGGCATACTCGAATATAATGAAGATGACATGGACAATTGGCTAGTGGATTATTCCGTGAAAAATCAAGATATTGAGGAAGTAGTACATGGTAGTTCTCTTGATTTAAGAGACTTGGAAGGTGAGTTATTCAACATTAAAATCCGGCATGAGATAAACATCGCACCAATGAAAAACTATATTGAATAATGGTTCAAAAAATTAATTGATAAATTAACCAACGAAGGGAAAGAAACAGTTGAGATGGTTCCTATAACCGTCAATGAAGACAATAAAAGGGTAGTAGCAAGAAAGTGAAGAAAACGAGAGACCATCATAGTAATTTTATGCTGACCACATATTTCTTTCTTTATCAGTTCTTTCATCCAGTTACTCCACTTCTTTGACTAAAAAGGTTTAACTGAAGTTTGATAACTTCTCCCTATTTTCTTTCCAGGTCGTTTTGTTCTACTATCACCCACCATCCTCCTTATACAAGCTTACTTCTTGTTTATTTATTTTTTATTGTCTGTAGGAGCCCCAATCCCATTCCTAAGGATAAACACATTTAAACTTCAAGGCTTTGTAACAAACTATATATTTTTTCAGAAAATTCAAGAGAGTTATTTCAGGATCAGTTTTGACTATGCTTTGTAACTCTGAGTTTTGAGTATAAAGTATTTTAGATTGATCTATCATTATATTTATTTGATCTTCCCATGTGTTGAATCTGTTAAAGTTCTCTTATGCATGCAGACCATCTTATTTTTATTTTATGTGATCATAAATATTTAGTTGAAATTTTGTCTATATTTTTCAAATGTATGAAGTGTGAGGTTCTTGTTCATTTCTAAGTAGCTTTCTTTAAAAAGAAAAACATTTCTTTTTCATTCTTGTTATTTTTTCTTGCAATCTTTATATTTCTTTAATTACCATGACAAACTTCTACAAAGTCCCATATTCTGAAAATCTAGAGTCCCAAGAAAATCTTAAAGTAAAGAGGAGTACCACCTCTATAAAAACGCAGGGGGATTTGTATCCTCGTGAGGTTTTTGTTTCGGTCATAACAGATTCAAGTGCAACAAGGCTTGACAACTTATTACAACATAAATTAGGGCAAAGTGGCATCGAATCTATTTTCAAACTAAGTAGAGATACACATCAACTTCAAATCTACTCAAGTACGTCAAAACACAACGGGTACGTATTATAACTTCCAAATTATTCAAACTACATATTATAACTTTCAGATTATTTATGGAATTGAGCATATCATAATAGTTTTGTATTATAATCAAATTTATAAAATAAGAGGACAATCATCCACATCAATATCAATTGTTAAGTAGGTGTCTTCTAAATTTTCAATTTATACTAAAAATTGTACTAAGCATCTTTTAGACTTCCCATTGAATTTAGGAAAAAAAAAACTTTTTTTTATCTACTACACACAAATTCTATTGAATTTAGGGGAAAAAAACATTTTTTATCCATTGTTGGGTCTTTTAATCACCTTCCTAATTTCTCAAGAAGATAGTTAGAAAGATTGTACATTTAATTATCAATTCGGGGCTTGTATGAAATTTATGAACTGTCGTGCACTGTATATGCAGGGACGACTATTCTTTCTATGTGTTTTAGTCATAGTTTCAATGATTACTTTTGTGGTTGGAGTATAGACAATTCTCAATCTATGGAAAGTTTCTACATAAATCCACATTTGCACAAATAAAAACACACATTGCAGAAATGAAAGCATACTAACAAGAAATTAAATCACTCAAGAAGTGGTGGGCTCCTTAGCTCACTGCTTTCAACCACTTGTAGGTATTGGTAAACTGCTTGCAGAATTGAAACTCTAAATTACTTTTGGAGAAATTGAAATTCACACCACTTGCTAAAAATGGATCACACGTGCTAAAAGAAATTGATTAACAACTTGCTAGAAAATAAATTAACTAAGTCCTAGAAATCAGAGCCTAATATTTTCCAAGATGATCCATGTCATTACTCAAACCAACAAATATAGTCATTGCATTAAGCATAGTTATTCAACAGCATAAAACAATGCAACCCAATCTGAAATGTGTTTATTAGAAATAACTGAATAAATGAAATCCAACATAAACACAACCTCGCATGAATGATTTGAACCAAGAAACTAGTTACGAAATTAAATTAAATAAATCTTACTTGAGATTACAAGAAATCAAGCAACCATCTAAGCTACACAACACTTTGTTCTTGGGGAGTGGGCCCTGCCTCCATAAAATAGAGTGTTGGTATTTATTCTACATTACCGCTCATTTCATAAATTAATTAATTTAATTAAGATAATCAAAAGAAATCAATCTATTACAAATATGCAAAGAAAATAAATCAAATGAATTAATTAAATCACAGGTGCAGAAATTATAAAACCAAAATGAAAATGAAAACTCAAACGGATTAATTAAATAATACATTAAGAAAATCATAAAACTATAAAATAAAAACTCATTGAATTATTTCATTGTCATTAGTACATTTCTCTAAGAGTCCTCCCCAAATAATGGAGAGAGTGCTCTCTTTTATACATAAATTCAATGGAAACTAGAAATAACAAATATCTAAATAAATCCACTTATGGATTTAATAAATCTATAGTGGTTACAACAATTTCCTAAATAATAAATAGTTTCTACGATCTTTTCTATCAATTAGCAATTAATAAATAACTTCCAAGATATTTTGCTAACAATTAGCAAATAATAAATAACTTCCAAATCTTTTGCTAACAATTAGCAAATAATAAATGATTCCAAGATATTTTGCCTAAGAATTCCAAGATATTTTAGTAACAATTAGCAAAAAATAAATAACACAAAGATATTTTTTCCAAGAATTCCCATATTTTGTCTTGGAATTGCAAAATTATCTCCATATCTTTGTTTTTCTTGGATTAATATCATTGTTGCATAAATACATAAATGAAAGATATGTGAGAGCATGGCTCATGGTTCTCATAGTTCAAGGTTATTTGGACGAGTTGCATCATTGTTCAGAGTTACATCATAGGAGTTGTGGCACTATTCAGAGTTGTGACATGGGAGTAGCAGTGAGTTGCAGCAAATTGGGTAAACTTGATTTCTCAAAAAGGACGATTTGGGTTGTTGAGATATTTTGAGGATACACTTATAATGACTTAATAATGTCTCATATGAAAAATCTCAAGGACCCACTTCGTATATGTTTAGTTATATAAGTAACAATGGTGATGACATAAGAGTAGCAGCAAACTGGAGTAACAACAACTAGGAGTTGCAGCAAATCGTGAAAACTTTATTTCTCAAAAAGTACGATCTGGGTTGTTGAGATATTTTGAGGATAACATATTTTGACTCAATAATTCCTCGTGCAAGAAATCTCAAGAACCCACATCGTGAATATTCAGTTGTAGGAGTAACAACAGTGACAACTAGTTTTGCAACAATCACAAACTAAACCACATTTTTGAAGATACGTGCATAGTATGTTACCTCTCTAATATTTAACCATAATTCATATGAAATACTAAAGAAATGCAATGGAAAACACCTTGGTTTTAAATCGTGCATATACGCATTAAAATTGATTAATAGGAATTAATACGAGGTTATGGGTAAGCAAGAAGGGATTAAAAATAGGGGAAAATTATGTAAAATGATGACAATTCCATGGCCCAACATCTACTAAACACAAATTCTACCCAGAATGTCTCCCTACTCATAATGTCATTTCATCATCTGGGGTAATTTTCCTGTAGGTGGAAAAGTGATTTGTGTGTAAAAGTCAGAATATACATGTGCCTTGTACTTCCAACACATAGTAGAAGACATTTCCGTCTCAAACCAAGTCAAGATTAATAGTGATAAAAGAAGACAGGAACAATAATAAAAAAACAAGAAAAAATAACCTATCTTTTATTTTCTTCATAGTAACATATAAATCCATCACTAAATTTTTTAAACAATCATTATCCATTTCTATATCTTTTAAACAGCCAAGTCAGCAACTGTTTTTGTTTTTATCCTATCTACTATTAACATGAATTTATCTTAATTAGTCATCTAATGCAATATCACCTTAGAGAAATAGAAAGAAAAAGCACCTGAAAAAATCCATATTGATATAATCCGAGAAAACCAGCCACCTTGTTCAGTCTTGGCCTCTCATTGTTCTGATATAGCAATCTGGAATATTTTGAAGACAATTGATTCCATTAGAAATCGATCTCCCATTGGACCTTATACTTCTCCATTTTCGTTGCAAATGGTCTCCTCTATTGTCTCCATTTTCTTTGCAAATGGTCTCCTCTGTTGTCAACAGTGTTGTAGTTTCTTCTCTACCATTTTCTCTAATGTCCTAGAAGACTCGGGGGTCGATATATCTAAGTCTAAGGGCATAGTATTGGCATTCAACAACGTAATCATATTTCAGAACATATGTTATTTATGGAATTTCCAGATAAATACAAGAACATATGCTATTTATTTTTTGTGTGCTTTGGGGATCAAAGGTCATAAGGAATATCCCAACAATAATCATGGTATGAGGTCATAAGGAATAGCCCAACAACAATCATGGTATGGATGGATGATATAGGTTTGGAGGTGGGTTTGGAGATGATTGTAGAAGAATTTGTTGAAGAAGAATCATGCTATAGGTTTGGAGATGGTTGCAGAAGCACTTGTTGAGGAAGAAGGTGGAAAGGATAGTGGGAAGTAGGTGAACAAGGACAAGGGATGAACAAGGTAAGGCTCAACCACTACATGTGTAAAGGTAACACTAACTTTAATTTTATCAATAATGAAATGAAAGAGGTAAAATTAACTTCAAGTTGATCAATGATGTCGACTATTAGAGAAATGAATATGAATTAAGAAAAGGCATAGTAATAAATACATATGAATTAAGAGTGAGAGTGTACATTAACATCTTAAGGGTTTTTAGAATTTTACAACTGAACAATATTTTCATCTCTAACAAACACTTGAGAATTTTACATAAGGGGAAATAAAGTCCCATTGTAACATATGAACCCATGGATAAAATTGGAAAATGCAAAAAGTCGTTTTAATTTTTTAATTAAATCATTTTAATAAAGCAATTTAACAAAACCTTGGATATAAAGAAATTTGAGGAGAAGAGATTGACCCATAGAAAAAATGTTATGTAAGATAATTATGAAAAAGGCATGAAAAAAAGGTCTTCATAATATTTTTAGGAGAAGTTTCTTTCGGATTAATGTTTTCCCAAAAAAATTAAGTTAACAAATTAGCACTAAATATAATACAATAAAACAAAAGTGCATTTTTTCTCTTCCCAAAGAAATCATAAATTCAATTCAATAAAAAAGGAGATCCTCGCATGTAATTACATGCAGAATGGAGAATCAACTAACATGACAGCTGGTCTTAAATGACAATATTTAAGATAGGACAGCTTGCAGTAAATGGAAATATTTAATATATTTAAAAAAAAATTAAAGATCCACATATTAAACAAGTTCAAAACGGAAAATCATCTAACATGATAGTTGGTCGTAGAGTTATATGGATAATGGAGAATCAACTAACATTACAGCTAATCTTAAATGACAATATTTAAGATAGGACAATTTCCATTAAATGGAAATATTTAATATATTTAAAAAAAAAAATTAAAAATCCACATATTAAATAAGTTCAGAACGGAAAATCAACTAACATAACAGTTGGTCGTAGAGGGAAATATTTTAATTTTTTTTTTTTAATTTTAAAAATCCACATATTAAATAAGTGCACAATGGCAATCAATTAACACGATAGCTCCCCAGATCTAAGGACAAGGACAAATGGAAATATTTAAGATTTTTTTAAATTTTAAATTTTAAATTATTTTTGTTGACAATTTCAAATTTAAACAAGTGTTGCATGGCAGCGTAGTCCCTGCTAGGTTGGGATGGCAGTAAATGCGACCTAGTACAGACACGTGGCTACAAAGTTGAAATACATGTGGTTTGCATGTAGAACATAGTATTCCCGAATTAGTTCTTCCTGAAAAATATAAAAAATTATCAATATTTGAAAGGTTGTTGGACACAAAAAATATAGCATTACCGAAGTAGTAATTTATAAACTATACATACCGAAAATGTAATTTATAAAGTAGATATCTAGTTTTATACATACGAAATATGTACCTTTATAATGGATCGCGGGTTGTTCGGTTGGCGGGATGAAAATTGGGCATCTAATGTTCTGTGCCCTAGAAATAGCACCGACAGTTTTGTGATACATAAATTGGGCCTCCGATGTTCTTTGCGATACAAAAATTGAGGAGTGGAGTTGCAGACTATAGAACTTGATCAGAAATAAATAAATTGTACATACGAAATATGTAGTTGTATAAAGTAGATATTTATTTTTATAGATACGAAATTTGTACTTTTATAAAGTATGGGGATGAGCTTTTATAGAGCATGCATGGAGCCCTCATTGCATAGTTGGCTAGTTTTTGGATCGCGGTTTCTCGGGCTGGTGGGGTCAAAATTGGGCCTCCGATGTTCCGCGCCCTACAAAAAGCAACGATAGTTCTACGATATACAAAATGACAGGTGGAGTTGCGGAGTATAGAAATTTAAAAAATGTAATTTATAAAGTAGATATCTAGTTTTATATATACGGAATATGTACTTTAATAATGGATCGCGGGTTGTCTGGCTGGCAGGCTGAAAATTGGGCATCTGATGTTCTGTGCCCTACAAATAGCACTGACAATTCTACAATACAAGAATTGGGCCTCCGATGTTCTCTATGATACATAAATCTAGGAGTGGAGTTGCAGACTATAGAAATTCATCAAAAATAAATAAATTATACATACGAAATATGTAGTTGTATAAAGTAAATATTTACTTTTATAGATACAAAATTTGTATTTTTATAAAGTATGGGGATAAGATTTTATAAAGCATGCACAGATCCCTTATTGCATACTTGGCCAGTTTTTGGATCGCAGGTTCTTGGGCTGGCGGGGTCAAAATTGGGCCTCCGATGTTCTGCACCCTACAAATAGCACTGACAGTTCTACGATATACAAAATGACAGGTGGAGTTGCGGAGTATAGAAATTTAAAAAATGCAATTTATAAATTAGATATCTAGTTTTATACATACGAAATATGTACTTTTATAATGGATCGCGGGTTGTCTGGCTGGCGGGATGAAAATCGGGCGTGTGATGTTCTATGCCCTACATATAGCACTGACAGTTCTGTGATACATAAATTGGGCCTCCGATGTTCTTTGTGATACAGATATCGAGGAGTGGAGTTGCGGACTATAGAAATTCATCAGAAATAAATAAATTATACATACGAAATATGTCGTTGTATAAGTAGATATTTAGTTTTATAGATGCGAAATTTGTACTTTTATAAAGTATGGGGATGAGATTTTATAGAGCATGCACGGAGCCCTCATTGCATACTTGGCCAGTTTTTGGATCGCGGTTTCTCGGGCTGGCGGGGTCAAAATTGGGCGCCCTATAAATAGCACCGACAGTTTCGCGATATACAAAATGACAGGTGGAGTTGCGAAGTATAGAAATTTACCAGAAATTAATAATGTCTATTATATAATAGAATAGTAATAACGTCTGTTACACCGAATTAGTTTGCTTTAAAACTAAGACTTTTCTTGGACAAAAAATATATAGCATTGTCGAATTAGTTTTATTTGCACACGTTTTATAGAGCATGTATGGAGTGCTCATTCCATACTTAGGCAGTTTTTGGATCGCAGGTTCTCGAGCTGGCCATTTCAAAAATGGGCCTTTGTTGTTACGTGACCTACAAATAGCATCGAGAGTTTCGTGATATACAAATTGACAAGCGGGCTTGTCAACTATACAAACTTATTATAAAATAAATAATGTTTGTTACATATCTCTGGAAATTACATCAACGTCGTTGAAGACCAAAAAATTAGCATAGAATAAAAGACAAGAAATGTAGCATATCCGAATTAGTTTTATTTGGAACAAACAAGAAAGGTTCCTGGAAACCCAAAATTTAGTATACAATAAGGGCATTGACGAATCAGTTTTCTTTGGAATTTATAAAAATTAATAATGTCTATTACATGTTTCTGGAAATGTAAATGTGTTTGTCATATAGACTGGGATTGGGGCTCCCACGGACCATAAAAATAAATAAGTACAAGAATTAGGAACGTCGAAAGAAGAAGTGTGTGATGGTAGAGAGGAAGACCTGAAAAGAAGAAATTGGAAGTTATGAGTCTTTGGTTACATTTTTTTATTTAAAGAGGACATAAGTGGATTGATAAAGAAAAGAATATGAGAGCATAGACTTAAATTGGATTGATAAAAAAAACAAGATGGTAGTATAGACTTACTATGAATCCGATGTGTTTTTGTTGCTGTCGTCGATGGGCATTGGAGTCATGTTGACCGGTTGTTGTCCTTGCTGGACGAGGTCATCCATTCTCTATTGGAACCATTCTTCGATGTAGATTTTCATGGGGGATGTGTTGATTTCATCCTGGATTTGTATGTTGTAAAGGTCATTTTCTAATTTCCTTAGATCCATTGAAATACTATGCAGAATCTGTTCAATTTCTTCATTGTGTGAGGCATAGTCCAGTACCCAGCACTCGTGCTCATCTAGACGATGTTTAAGTATGCCGTAAAACTGTTCGAAAGACAACCCCTTTAAAATATCAACTTGTTCCTGGAAGGCTTCTTTGGTGACTGACAAGGATTTGAGAATTAAGTTAGGATCTTGAACCTCGTTGGTAGTTCTGGTTAAGTCCATCTGTAGCAGGCTTGTGAATAAATCTTCCTTTTCTGATATGACTTGTTTACATGATTTGACAATGAGCTTCATGTTGTCAACTTTCTTTTGTTAGCATGCTTTTACTTTTTTGGTGCACTTTGGGGAGGGGAGTTTCTCCTGTCTTCTTTTCAGTTCCGATGTGTTGACGGCATAGTTGGCAAAAGGTGCCAGTACCTTCTCACAGAAAAGTTGTTCATTTTTAAATTCGCCTCCAAATGTTCCAGCAAATCATTGGCCTTCTTTATGAAGGAAAGTAAATTTTGTGATGTTTCCCGGGCTTTAGTAACTAGCTGCATTCTTTTGTTGATGTTATTCTCTACAAGGGATCTAGAGCATGCAAGAAGGGTAGAGGATACTTTCATCTTCACTGCAGTGGTAGCAGGCATGATTTTTTCCAAAGGACTGGCAAATTCTGGGGTTGCAATGAAAGCCTGCTCAAATTTGTTGAGGAATTGTTTCAGATTGGCATGATCCGTTTCCATTCCTCCAATGGAATCACAAAGAATGTCACTAGTTACCTGGTGAAATGAGCATATTTGGGAGGATGACATTTTTCTAAAGTTAGTCTCTGTGCGAGATTTGCCTTTCTTGTTTGTTACATCTCTCTTTTCAATGACCATGCTTTTAGATTGACTGTCAAAAATAGCGCTCTAGATTACGAAGGATTCATCTATGTCAAAAAATTCGGTGTCAGATATTTCTATCGTGGATGACCCAATTTTTTGCGTGTGTTGTTCTTCAATTTCAAGTTGCAGTTTTCCACTTTCAATTTCGGGTTCCTCCGCCTACCCTGCATTGTTTTTTGTCTTCTTCGTCAGTGGAATTTTGTGAGAACTATCAATATTTATGCTAGGAGGGTTCTTATCTCCTCCTCCGTTCGAAGAATTTTGGGTTTCTTTTTTACTGGGGTGGACTGTCGAAGCAATGCTCCATGATGTCGTGCTTTTGGGAGTGTTGGTGGGGGACTGTATACTCTTCTCACCGGATACTTTTCCATGTTGTCTGCACAATTCAATCGCGCTTTGGAATGTCTGTGCATCGCAATTGGAAGAAGCAGAATTGTTGTCAACACTGTCCCTGTCTTGGGTCAAGTGTATATGGATAAAAGAGGTGTTAAAGCCAACACCTAGTAAATGTTCTCAAAAAATGCCATTAGGGTCGAACCCTTTTAGCCTTTCAATGTACGTTAGGTTCAATTTCTTGAAATGGGTAGCAAACTCATCAATCTTGTTGATGTTTCTGCACACAAAGTCTCTGACTTTCCAGGGCAGAGGAATGAACTGTTTTTTTTTCTTGTCGTGGAAAAAATGCAACCAATGGTTGTATTGCCTTGCTATTTCTGCAACAAACATCTTGTTCGTGATGTGGCATGGAAGGAAGGCAGGATTTTCCTTAGAAACAAATACCATGAGAACACTGTGATTTTCCTCTTGCTCAATTGTGCCCTTTCTGTTCAAAAACATGGTTGCCTAGCCATACATTCGCGGAGCATCCTTGCCTAACAATAAATATTTGAAAACTGAGACAAAGCCATTAAAAACTTCATAAAAACAATGGAAGGCCTTGTGCCTCCATAGGCCCTCATGCCAGAATGTTACTGGGTTGAATCCACAGTTTATTTTATTTGAAAGAGAAAGTTTTGGAAACAGACAACAATACAAAATTGCGAAAATTAAGTACGATGACATATAGAATTTATTCAATTCTTTGAATCGTGACAACTGGGAACATAGCTCAATGGAAATTAGGTTCCCCCAATCGAAAATGTATTGTTCCTTGACTGTGAAATACAAAATATAAATAATTATATGGGAAATGCTTGTTGTGGATGCCTGTCCCGTTATTCTTGTAAATAGCCAAGCAATTTCCCGGAATGGATTTCTAAAGGAACTTACCTGCAACCTTGTGATATCTTTAGGAACTGTTGTTGGGTCTTTGAGGAAGTCGACTAATATGTCCAACTTATTATGATGTTTTTCTAGAAACTTCTTGCAGTCTTGTCCTCTGAATGTCAATGTTGGTTTCGACAATTTTAACATCTTGCGAAATACCTAAGGTGACAAAGAAACAGGAGAGTGGTCGCGAAGTGGAATATTTTTTGCCTGGAATATATTTTTTGACGCACCAAGAGACCACCTCTTTATAGTCAAAAACCTCAGGGACACATTCTGCACGAGCAATTCCAGAGGTCCAAATCACTTCATTCTGGGCGGAACAGGATGAATAGTAAAAGTATGCCCTGGACCAGTGGAAGGTCTGGTCCTCTTGTGCAAACATATTTACTGTATCTCCACAAAACTGCTCTCGACCTGCTGTCATAAGTTTACAAGAACATTTATTTTTTCCAGACGATGAATGAAATGAAAAGTTGGAAGGAATAATATAACCCTGGGAAAATTTTGGTCGAAAGCGTGTGAATGGGAGATGTCCTCGAGACTTTCGTTGATTAATGACAATTTGGACAGTTGTTTCATGATGCGTTGTTAACATTAAACAGTACTAATTCAATACATAGAAATGCGAACATGGTGGATATTGCAATGAGCAATTAAGCATTGTAGATTTCTTGATCGGGCCAACACGACGACGCGTGTTCGAGATGAACAATCGGAAGGGATAAAATAACTCTCCGAACATATTGGTTTAATGCGTAATAATGGAACATCTCCTTGAGATTTTTGCCCATTAATGACAACGTTGACGGTTCCTGTATGGTCGATTGTTACCATGAAAGGTTTCTAATTGCATAGTAAGAAAGGACGGAGGTCACGAGTAGAGGAAAAAAACTGCTGCAAAATAGGGTTGCAACGTACAACCATTGAAGGTGAGGGGGTGAGGGTCAAGTTGTATGTCTCGGAACCTTTTGAGTGCAACACATGTAACAGCGAAGAGGGTATGGTAAGACAGTCGGAAGGACAGGAAGTTAGTGGGGATGGAAGGCAGTGAGAGATACTTTGAAACATTTGTGAGTAGTGGTAGAGTGAAAGTTGTGAGTTCAACGAGCCCATGTTGGAATTGTAGATCACGAAAGTTTTGAGTGCAAGATGTACATGACGCAACAAGAAGCAGAGTTTGAAACTGCGAACCCGCCAACCGTGGCCATAAAATTGGCCAAGTATGGAGAGCAATAGTGGTTGGTCGGATTCGTCATGTGATTATATATATGGAGATAAAGATATCTCAACTGGCCAAGGCTGGAACCCGCGTTTATAGATAGGTGACTAAGTATATAACAACAAAGTGGTGGAATTGTAAATCAGGGAAATTTGGAGTGCAATATGTATATCACAGAACAAGAAGCAGCAAAGTTTGAATGCGCGAACCCGAAACACTGACTAAGAATTGGAGATTTCGTGAACCCGTTTCGTATTGTTGTGTGCAGTTGTCACTTGTAAGATTCATTAGTAAGAGCATAACCAATGTATATTAGCAAGAACATTTGTGAATCGTAGAACAGTGAATCTTGCGAGTTCGAGGAGCCCGCAATAGAATTGTAGATTGCCAACCCAGCAACAGCGGCCATAAAATTGGCTAAGTATGGAAAGCAATAGCAGTCGGTTGGATTCCTGGTGTGATTATATAGATGGAGATAAAGAAGTCAGCCCGCCAATGCTGGAACCCACAATTATAGAAAGGCAACTAAGTATATAACCAAAGAGCCATAATACAGGGGAAGAAGAAAAGGGAAAAAAGACAAAGGAGTTGACGGTGGAATTGTAGATCATGTAAATTTTGAGTAGAAGATGTGAACTCGGTAGTCGATTTGTATATTGCGGAGGGCCAAATGCCAATTGAGGCAGCGATAGATAATTTGAAACATTTGTGAACTGTGGTACAACAAAGCTTGATGCCAACCCGAAACAGTATCCAAGAGTTGCACATTTAGTGAACCCACCAACAGGAGGATCCAAAACAGGCTGAGAACGTATCTGTAGAAGACGCAAGTCCCCGACGTTCAAATTGTATTGTTCCGAACATTTGAAGGCATAATTTGTAACACAGAAGAGAAGACGATGTCTGAACCTAGCAATCAATTTGTATATTGCACAGGGTACGATGCCACCTGTTTCGTACCTTTGTCCAGTTCTCACTAGTAAGAGCTAATTTAGTATCAAAAATAATTTTTTAGATTCTGTTAGATACTTCATAGGGATTAGCATCGGTAAACAATGGAAACCTCAACCCCTCCAACCCTGCATTCCATGTGTGAATTTGTATATCACAGAACTCGAAGCGTTGTTTGGAGGACACAAAACAATAGAAGTGCAATGTTGAGTCAGCCAGTCTGCATGTCCACTTGTCAATTTGTATATCACGGAATCTTGGGTGCTATTTGCAACACACGCAACAATGGAGGCCCAATTTTGAGCCCGCTCGCCCGAGAACCCACGGTCAAAAATGTCGCCAGGTATGAAATGTGAAATTCGTACATGCTCTATAAGATTTCAACCTGGCAATAGGAGGATCCAAAACAGGTTGATAAGGTGTCTACAGAGGAGGTGAGGCTCGGACCTTCTAATTGTATCACTCCTAACAGTTGAATTCATAATCTGTAACACGAAAGAGCGGACGATGTCGGAATCCAGTAGTCAATTTGTATATTAAAGACAGTGAAATTCCAACTAATTCGTACCTCTGTGTCCAGTTGTCACTACTACGAGCTAATTTAGTATTAAAAATATTTTTTTAGGTACTGTTAGATACTTCATAGGGACTAGCATCCGTAAACAATGGCAATTTCCACCCCGCCAGTCCTGCATTCCGTGTGTCAATTTCTATATCGCGGAACTGGGAGCATTTTCTGGAGGACACAAAACAATATAAGTGAAATGTTGATTCAGCCAATCTGCAGGTTCGCTTGTCAATTTTTATATCGCAGAACTCTAGGTGCTATTTGTAGGCCACAGAACAATGGAGACCCAATTTTAAGCCCACCTGCCCGAGAACCCACGATCCAAAATGTCGCTAGGTATGGAATGCGGAATTTGTACATGCTCTATAGAATATCATGTCCATATTTTATAGTCCCATAATACACGGGAAGAAAATAAGGGAAAAATGAAGGAGGAGTTTGCAGTGGAAGTGTAGATAATACACAGGAATAAGAGAAGGGAAAAAGAACTAAGTATCTCGTAGAAGAACATCTAGTGTTTGATTATTAATTCAAATGCTTGTGAATCCCTACTGAGTTGTCACTAGTTAAGCCATAAATTGTAGATCACGGAAGTATATTTTGTATCACTATGTCCACTTGTCACTAGTAAGAGCATTGTTGATGTATATCAGGAAGGACACGAAGTTGTTGGGGATGGAAAGCAGGAAAAAATACTTTGAACGAACTTAATGTATAGGAGGAACCCGCAGTGGAATTGTAGATCATGGATGTTTTGAGTGTAAGATGTATATAGCGGAACGATAAGCAACTGGGTTTGCAAGTGCCAGCTCCGCAACAGCGGACAAAAAAATCGCTAAGTATGGAAAAGAACAGCGGTCGATCGGATCCGTCGTGCGAGGATATAGATGGAGATGTTAAGGAATCAATTGCAGATCACTAGTAAAAGCATTAAGTGCATATCACTGAAGTTCTTTAGCTGCCACATGTATATGATGAAATAGGGGACATAGGTGGTGGGTGTCGCGAACCTGGGGCCTGCTGCCCAAATAACTAGCTAAGTATTGGCCAAGACAAAGTTTTGATATCTATTTCAATATTTTTCATACTAGTATCTATCAATGGAGAAAGGTTTCATGTTTATATGAATAATATTCATACTGATATATATTAATGGATCGTTTCTGTTTCAAATGCAAATGATCTCCCAATTTGCAAGATGCTCTTCAGCTTGCAAATTTCGTTGAAACCATGAAAATTTTGACTGCAAGATGAACATAGCGCAATAAGAAACATGAACTTGCATTGTAGTCTCAACGAGATCAACTCCTTATCATCTATTCATCTTGTATTTGTTGCAATGACATCAACAAACGTCGGCTCTCCATAAACATCAATATCTAAATTAAATTAAATGTAATCAAAATTTGGCGTGACTTTAAGTAATTAAAGAATAAATTGCAGACCATGGAAGTTCTTAGGCTGCAAGATGTATATGACAGAACAGTGGACATAGTTTTTTAATACCACAAACCCAAACATAATTTCCTAAGATTTTCCAAAGAGGATTTTTTTTGTTTTTATTCCAATAGTATTGATATTAGTATATATGCACGGATATTATCAAATAGAAAAAGATGCAATATATCCAACATACTTCACAGGAACATTGCGTCAACAGTTCAGTCGCGTTGTTGTAACTCATTAATTATTCTTAAATGTAAAATGTAAAGAAAGAATAGCGCAGGTTTTATTTAGATTGAAGTAGTGGGCAACAGAAACGAAAGCGTGTCCTTCATGTTTAACGACACAAGCGAAGAAGGTACAAAATACAATTAAAACAAATACCAGAAATTGGAAAATACCATTAAAATATAAACCAAAATTATTCTATATTCAAATAAGATGGGTTACAAAATACAGTTGAGGCTATTTGTGACAACAATTGCGATTTCGCCTGCCCTCGACCAATAAAAAATATGTACATTGATGCAGCTTCTTTATAGTTTTCTTGACGTTCAAACTCTTTCTTCGTAAAACACGAGTTCAATATCAATTTTTGGTTTTGTACTTAATCGGTGTTGCCAAGTACATCTATCCCATTTTTTTGAATACCTTGTTTGTAGGTAGTAACTGGTATTCTCCCTATATTTGATCGTTTGTTTGGTTGAGAATCCTACCTGAGGATTTGTATGTGGAACTTCTTTGCTTTATTACAGTAAATTGAAAGAAACGTCCAACCCAGATGCAAAATGCAAATCTGTTGAGGTACATAACTTCTTTGGGCAACATAGGTGTGGCAAGTGCATCAAATGCTACAGAATGCACCAGCACAGGGCTGGCAAGTGTATCAAATGTTGCATATGGCATCAGAATATATATTTCCTCATAGCGGTGGAGGTATGGCGACCAACAGAAATGTCTAGAATTTTCGGAAGTCATGCCAAATATGTGGAGTCTGCAACTACATCGAGAGGAAACTGAACAAACTTTGACAAAGAACATAGCTTTCTGTCAAGTCGGCTACCAGACCCACATGCAAGTCATCAAGCTATGAAATAGAACCTTTTGTAGTGATAATATGTCGTTTTATCCACCCATACAGTTTATGTTACTCACCTCCGAGGTAGACAAATACTAGTGCAATCTCTACAATTCAATACACTTGCCAAATCTGTGTTGTTGGAAGAAGCTATATACTTAAACGAAGAACTATTTTTCACGTGACCTCAAAATCCATTACAATTCCCAGCAAGAAAACAAAGAAGTTCAACCAACAAATTTCCAAGCAGCCTTTTCAACCAACCAAAGCATCGAAGACAGGAAGAACACCAACCAAAACATACCTCTGTTCTTTTTTCTTCGTCCTCTCTAAGTTTCTCTTGTATAACAGTTTTTTTTTTACTCAAAGCTCACGTCACATAAAACCAGTCTGCCTTCTTTCATGTGCCCCTCAATCACATCTCTAAATTGTCTTACATGTCCATGACCAGGAACATTAGAACGAAGGCACCCTAAAGTGCAACTCTTTGATGATAGAGAGAAATGGAAATAAGTATTTAAAACAAACGTTGGATGGTCTTCCGTAGATTTTGTGTTGATTCGCTTTAATCACAGATGTTCTCGATATTTTCACTTATTAATGCCAATCTTTTTTAATACGTACGCTGAATAGTGACTAGCAACACGTATTAAAATTCCCATATCCAAGCAGATTCTCAAATATGACATCTAAGATATGCACAATATTAAAGAGGGACATGACAGCAAGGCCTCTGTGGGTGACACGTTCGTCAACTATGATGAAGCTTTTAAGAAAAATATAACTGCACAAGCAAAAAAATAAAATAAAAATTATTTTCGCAAATTCAAAATGCAGGCAAAAAGAAATTACCAGATCTGATAGTATTCGCCTATCTATTCATTTTAATGGGAGATGTCCTCGAGCTTTTCAGTTATTAAAGCCCATGATTTCGAAATGCACAATATTAAAGAGGGACATGACGTCAAGGCCTCTGTCGGCGACACGTTCGTGAACTATGCTAAAGATTTTAAGAAAACTAAAACTGCACAAGAAAAAAAAACAAAAAAAAAATATTTTTGCAAATTCAAAATGCAGACAAAAAGAAATTACCAGATCCCATAATATTCGTCTGTCTATTCATTTTAATGGGAGATGTCCTCGAGCTTTCCAGTTATTAAAGCCCATGTTTTCAAACCTGTCTAGTGGGTTCTGACTTTTGAAAACATATTTAATGTGTATTGGG
>ML787731.1:442741-453245 GCA_009831015.1 Picea engelmannii
ATTTTTGTCCATTTCTAAGAATGACCCTGAAGGACCTTTTCTCCCATCATATGCAGCTAAGTTTGAGTACGACCAGTCTCGGCTTTGATTTCCAGTGCCATATCCCTTGTGCACTGTTTGTTTTATCGATTACGACCATTACTTTCCCATCAACCTCTCATGTATGTCAAGCTTTCTAAATTGAATTCTCGAACAATTATATTAAATTTTAACATGAGGGGGGATTGAAGTCTAAGTCGAGTGGAAGGTTGGGGCACATGTCAGCCCAACACATGGTCTCCACTAGCCATGGGACTAATGCGTTGTTGTCACTGGTCACTCGAATAAGGGGGAGTTGTCTTAATTTTATTATTGTTATTTTTTTAATTAAGGAGACTTTAATTTCTTTTTAATCTAGCGTTATCTAACATAACATAATGCCTCAACACCTCCCCCATACTGGACTATAGAGAACCTCGCTACAATCAATGTAATAAATAAAAGAATAATGAATAAAATATATGAACAAAGTTAACATATATGAACATCCAAGCTCGATTTTATAATATATGGTTTTGTATAAAGATATTGTTATTTATTGGCGAGATGTTGTTATAATTTCATCTTTATGAAAAATTTTAATGTCTATGTAAATTTTCATCATTATTATTTAAAAAATTAACATGTATAATATTTATAATTATGAGAAAATTAAGTTGTGCGGTGGTATGTTGGTGTTTAGGGACTTTGTTTCTCGTATCCATAAATCAAGTCCCTTGAAAATTGTATGTTGAACTTGTTTCACAATTTTAGTGCAAGCTTCAATTGGAGATGAATTAGAGATGATGTTTACTCTGATTAATTAATTTATATTGAATATATTTTTTAAAAATTGATTCTCATGATATTTTTTATAAATAGATAAATGTTTATGTTTAATAGGTGAATAGTTATGAATTCGCTTCCAATATGGTATAAGAGTATTTAATGAGATTTGAATTTTACATTTTATCGTAAAAATTAAATGTAATTATCAAAAGGTATGTTTTAAATGTTTGAGTGGTTAAGGGGAAAAGTTGTTTCTTCCCTCGCTTAATTTTTTATCCCACTTTGTGATATATTTGTTCTTCTAAGTTAATTGTTATTGAGATGACCTGATCTTGAGTTTTAGAGAATCCATTTTACTTTAAATATCATATTTTTTAACTAAAACTGGTGGATTTGATATTATATAAAAAGTTGTGAGGGAAACTCACAATGGAAGTACAATAGAACAACAAGATTACAAGTATTGAGTCTCTTTAACCTATGATAATGACCTATTCCCCGAGAACAACAGAGGATCCAAGAGATCAAAAAAGGGAGTTTCTACAATATATTTGACAGAGTAAGTTTTCTAGAAGACTCATAAACAAAACCAAAATTTGCAATGCATCTACTTATCATATTAAGGGGGATGGACATCTTCTTCTTGGCTAGATGTTGGTGCATGAGTGTTCAAGTCCAGGAGGTAGAATTGACCATCTGGAGAGGAGGCTCCATCAGAGTGGCTTGAAGTTGAATGAGAGGCATGAGAGTGGTGAGGTCATTCAAGAAATTCTACTAGTTGATTGTGTAGCTCTCTACATTCATATTAAATTTGTTGACGAGCTTGATGGTGTTTAATGAGGATCTCAATATTAGTGATGACCTAGGATGATAAACCATTTAATCTAATTTGCATGGATTCCATTGACTCTCAATTCATCCATGTCCTGAGCCAAATTATCTAGCTATTCCTTCATATCAGCATAGTCCTTGTGCACCATATCCCTGAGGGGAGTCCAAGTCCTAACAATTGAACCAATCCAAGGGCGAAATCACTCCCTGAATTTTCCAGAAGTTGCACCAGCACTCCAGGAATTTTCATACTAGATCTGTTGTTGAGGAGGAGAGGTATATATCTTAATCTAAATGCTTGAGAGGATGTATGTTACAGACTATCCCGTCTACACCTGAGGCCACTTTGGGATATGATGATTGAGGTACATGAACCCATTCATCGCAAGAAAGCATGGATAGGGTAAAATTAAAGGCAACAATGGTGTATAACCACCCAGGGGTATATATAAGATGACATGCGATGACATGCACATTCTCAGAGCCAAATGGAGGGGTGATGTGGGAAGAGCGAGCGAAAAATAAAACAAGAAGGAGGTAGAGGAGCAACAAGTGACGACTAGAGGAGTAATAGGGGCTAACATTCTATCCAAGGAGGAACAAAACACTAGGGGATTGGTTGATTGCATTTAAAACCATTGATGGATAAGGTCCCTTTCTTCTCACGTGTAGCATAGTTGGCCTCTTGATCAACTATGGAGTTGTTGTGTCGAAAGAAGTGAAGAAACTCCACTTGAGGGCCATCCTGTAGCTCCAGTCTAATCCTTTAAAATATGTCTTTAAGTCATGAATCTTTAGGAAGAGATATTTTCCTCATGTGGCTAATTGTGTTCTTGGAGTCTCCAAGAATTGTAATCT
Organism: Picea engelmannii; assembly: GCA_009831015.1. Lineage (NCBI taxonomy): Eukaryota > Viridiplantae > Streptophyta > Pinopsida > Pinales > Pinaceae > Picea > Picea engelmannii. Next base: position 445,238 of record ML787731.1, read on the forward strand.
ACATAACATTTCTAGAGTTAGGTTGCCTTAATCCTTGAAGGAGGGTGTAATACCCATGTTTCCCCCAGCTTGTAAATGTAATCATATTACTGCTAAAATAATATGGATAGATCGGTTATGTGTGGATTTTTGGAAATGATGAACTTTTACTAAATAAGGCAATGTGAATATTTCTGCTATTAAATAAAATAAAATAAAAATTGAATAATTGTTGAAGATGTTGCCTACACAGATTATGCTTCCATGAGAGGGAATGGTGAGGGGAACTAGTAATGGCTCATATGACCCCTTCCAAGCCAGTACTTTGTTGGATTTAAAATACTCAGAACCAAAACAATCCTCTATCCCAAAGAAATTATTTACTAGTCAGGCTAGTAGTTGGGAAGTCTTCCTCAAGAGTCAATGAGAGGATGGGAAGAGTACCCATCTATAAATTTCCTAATCTAACCCACAAATTGGGGGGATTGGACCCACAAAATATTGTTGTATAATGAAATTAAAAAAGGAAAATCGCGGGTAGAGGGAAGAGGATGTACATGAATCGGTCTGGACACCACTTCCGAATAAGGGGAGCATGTGAAGCTCTCTGGTTTTGAAGAGAACTAATAAAACATATTGTTCTGGGTACAGGAACTGTTGGGTAGTGTCTTCTAATCAAGTTGATAAATAGAGCTTCAAAGAACTTGAGTGATTAAGTGAGCAATCACAAAAGACTCCCTTTCTTGGTGGATACAATACTGGGCTATCGGATTCCTGTGGGAGCAAAAGAAGAAAACTTTATCTCTCATGGCAACATACTTTGGCTAGGGGGTGTCCATCTGAGAAAACACCAAGAGTAGTTGTGCCTATGGTTGGGTGGAAAATGGTACACCCTTCAACAATTGCAACTCTTTTCATCTTCTAGATAAGTATATTTTTTCCAAATCCCTGCAATGTTAAGTTCATAAATATTATATATTGTGTTTCAAAGCAATGTAAGTTCAATTTTATGTTTAAAGTGTCCTAAGAAATTTAGGTGTAATTGTGAGAATGTTACAGCTGAATTTTATGTTGGTTGACAATCTCACCTTTTGAATATTTGTTCCTTAAAAGGGGATTCCTAGGAGTGAATGGTGTGGTTGACCAAGTTTCATGGTCTATTTCATGCATTGGTGATGATGAATGAACAATTAAAATCTCTATAGAGCATCTGAAAAAGAGAGAGGTTGATTTCTGCATAATAATGTTTTATTCCAAGTTGTCCTAAAGATTTATACCAAAAAACTCATAAGATATCAGATCTGTGTTTGAGCCTTAGGGAAATAGCCCAAATATTGAAAGACACCAAAATTCATTATAAATAGGTATTAAGAAAATAATTAGGAAATAAATATGAAATTTCCTAATTGAATTAAAATACAAAAATCCTAAAATTTTATTTGGGCATTAATAAAAATTTATGCTAAATATGGGTTAAAATCCCTACAAATTTGGAAGGAATCCCCTTAATTGTGGATAGTTGTGAATTCTGGTAGAAAACATGAATTTGTTGTGGAGGAATTTCTTTTTTTTGGCACACAGTTATAAGACCCTAGGTTCGAGTTATCTTAACCAACAAAACCCTTCAGACAATGTCCCTTTCAACATCACCTGCATGCAAGTGAAGTCTCAATCGAGGCATTTATTAGGGCTACAGGAACCAAGTTTCTCCAGTAGTGAGGGAATGGGAGGAGATCATCTTATTCATTCTTACTTATTTGTTTTGTGCACATTATCCTGTATTTATTCTTCCTTCGTTACTTAGTGAATTCAGTATATATTATCATTATATTGTAGATTGCAACATAACACATTTATTGTAACAGTCATAATTTATGCACAGTGATGATATACTAGAAAAATCTAGTCTAACATGCACAAAGATAATATTCATGATCAATCACATAAAATACAAGTAAAAACAGTAGTTAATGTGGTTCACCCAACTTTGGGCTACTTCCACAACAATTGTCTTCTTTAATATTCTTGTTTTAATCGTCTCAGTCTACACATTGCACTTACAATGGAGATATAAAAATATCTCTCTTCTCATTTTGCCTAGTTGCTCTGCAGTGCAAGCCTCTCTCTGCAAAACTCTTTCTCTACTCAAAGAAAAACGTTCTCCCTCTTACTAAGTATATTCTCTCACTCTCCTCACGAACATAGAATAGAACATATCATCACTCGTGAATGAACGAATGAACCAACCAACAAACCCTATTCTACCTAACCCATTATATATTTATACATGGATTCTAGGGCTCAAAACCATATTTTTCTTATCCCAAAAACTCAATTAAAACTCAGTCTAGCTCATGACAACTCGTGTTGACTTGTTTTTGGGGCTTGCTTTTCCTGTTTTTACCCTTGCATGTTTCTTTTACACTCATGATTTTTGTTCTTACTTCTTTTGCGTGTCTTTCTTCTTTTAGCATGTTGAACTATGCTCGTTCCTTTTTGCCTACTTTCTTCTCTGTTTTATTCTCTATTAAGTATGTTCTTACTACAGACTTTCGATTCTACATGTGCCTTTACTGCGCACTCCACTCCTACCTTGTCTTCTTTCTTCTATTTTTGCGCATGTCCTCCATACTTAGGATTTTTATGAAAACTGAATCCAAAAAGTCTGTCCAACAGGCCTCCAACAATCACATGTGGCTTGTCTCGAGCCAATCATAACTCTTGCATGCTCCTCCATACTTCTATGAAATTATGGGAGGCATCCTTTGTTGTCACAACTTCCTTTATTATTTTTTCCTCTGTTCCTAAAATTTCCTCTACACCCTGCACCTTCAAGGTCGTGAGCTTCTCTTCTATGTCAAGCATTGCTTGCTTCACTTTGCCCTGTGTAATTTCTAGTTCTCATATCACCCTTAGTGCTTCGTCTTCCAATGGTCCTAATTTTTGTTGGAGGATCTTCTACTAGTCCCAAATTTTTTCGATTTCCTTGTATGACTTCCTTTGTGCAAAAATGTTCATCATTCGTTCAGCCAATGAGACAATGTTTATGCTTTTTGAAGTCTTTTACACCATTTCATGCGCATCCCTTAATCTAGCTTCCACGAGCTTCATTTCGGGATCCTCCACCAGGTTTGTCCAGATTTGTGCACTTTCCTCACAAATATTTTCGCATTCCCCCTCCATCTTCTTGATATTTTTTAATAATTTCGTCGTTGTTCTCTCTCTTCCTACCCTTTCTTATGGAAATTGTTAGGACCCAGAAATGTCCTTTCTTTTCACTACATCTTTTGAACATTCAACCTTCTCATTCCTAAGCTAATGACTATTATAATGAGTACCAAGACCCTTTTTCCCAAGGTATGAACTATTCATCTTACTTTTATATTTTCATTTACTTAGCATGTTTGATTGGTAACGTTCACATATTTTACCCATGAAATGATTTAACTAATGATCAAAATGTTAGAACAACCCACTTCGAGAAATTCGTTGATGTTACAGCTATGCGCCAATCCTGGAAGCTATTACATGAATTCTGCAACGGATGCCACCAATCCTGGAAGCTGTTACACAAATGCTACGACAGAAGTCTATTAATCCTGGAAGATGTTACATGACTTCTGCAATGGATGCCACCAATCCTAGAAGCTGTTACACAACTGCTACAATAGAAGTCTGTTAATCTTGGAAGCTGTTACAACAGACACCATTAGTCCTGTTGTTTTACGACTGCTGCAACACATGTTGATTAGATATGTTGGCTCATGATGTTGATCAAGGAGAATTCTAGATTTTGTATTAATGATATCTAACTAACAGCTTGAGAATCGAAGATTCTCAAGACTGTTCTGTTTCTGAACACTAATTGACTCTGACTTTAAATAGCAGAGCTTTTGTAATGTAAAGGGTTGTTATTCTTTTTCCTTTGACAAGAAATAAAGAGAAGTAGTGCTTATTGTACTCAGACATTTTCTGGCAATTGAATGAAAGAGTGGATTGAATTTCTTTAGCAGACTGTAACCTATCTCTTTGAGTGGATTCAGTGAGAAGGAAAGGGCCCACCTTCCTCACCGATTCCCCTCTATTTCAAATTCTATATTAGTCATTTTTGTGAATGATTTAACTGTTAGACATTTCTGGAATACAATTGTTGTTACAGTTTATTTCCCTCTTGGTAAATGCACATAAACTTGTCTCATGAGAATTAGAAATCAGTTGCTGAACATTGTTGGAGAACTATTTTTCCTTTGTCTGCATTAGGTTAAAATCTTGTTTTGGAGAAATAAAAGTGTGAAGTAGCTTCTTGCAATAAGTAGATTTCTGTTCTGCAATAGTATAGAGTTTCTTCTTGCAAAAGTAAATTAGAAAGTTAGATTAGGGTAGGCAATTCAGGGTTTTTATATATTCATCAATTTAGATTGCAATTATGATTTTAATTATGTAGCACTCCAGCGGTATCAGCACAACTGTGTTAGTGATATTGTTTGTTTGTTTTGTTAAAAAGAACTTCCCTACTACAATTAGATTAGATATGCTTTCATAATCTAGCATAGACTGTGCAGAATTATCTTGAAATAACAGACTTCCCTGGGTTGACAATTTATATTGAACACTTTGATTTTCCATTCAATTAGACAATTAAAGTGCCCAACATTTTGGCACCGTTGTCGGGGAAGATAATTGTATATTTTTGGGAAGCACACTAGTTTTCTTTCTTAGGAATGAATAGTCAGCATGAATCACGAAACGCGAGAACAAATCCCCCAAAATACTAACCTTACAGGTACCAAAGGATGTGGAGGAAGAAATCCTAACATACTGGGAAGACAGACCATTGTTGATGAGATTATAGCCAGAGCAGATTCTTCTTCGGGATCCATTTTTCGCCCTGCCAATTCTCCAAGAAGATGTGATCCACAGTCAGCAGAAACACCCCCTCTCGAAACATTGTTCTCATCAAGGGTTGAAGCTGAAGCTGAAATCGAAGCTGAAGATTTGTCACCAACAAATTAGCAAGAAACACTGGAGAACATTTAAGATCAAGGAAGTATAGCCTGGAACAGGGAAAATCTAGAAGAAGTTGTTTATCAGATCAACGGTCGGATAGTCACTAAGGAAGAGTGGGATGATGTTCACATTGAGTGGAGGGGGAGAGCACATATGGAGAATCAAGGGGATAATGAAGAAGATATCTACCAAGAGAATCCACCGAACAACGAGGACCAGGTAAACAATGAAAACACTATCTCTACCTTGGTTTTTCCTATTTCTGATGTTCCCACACGAGGGATGGATCCTATGAAAAATATACCTCTCTTGGCTCTCCCAAATTTTCATGGATTATCTACTGAAGATCTGGATGAGTTTCTATTTGAATTTGACATTTTGTGTAGAATCTATGACTACACTACCACTGCTCAAAAGCTTAAATTGTTTCCAGCTACATTAAAAGGTAATACGTTAAGATGGTTCATGAGTCTTAGAGGAGAAAACATTTCAACATGGGTACAAATGAGGCAACTTTTCCTGAAAAAATACCAAGACTACTGTCGAACAAGGGAACGAAGAGAGGAACTGTTCAAAATGTCACAGAAGGAGGACGAGACCCTTGAGGACTTTGTAGAGCGACTCTAGTACAATCTACAATGGTTTGGCCATCCGGATGTGAGTAAGGACATTCTGAAAACCATTTTTCTAAAAGGGGTTAGAGAAGATTGTTTAGATATGCTAAATATGCTTGGCAAGAGAGATATATCTAAGGAATCCTATGAGGACATTGTAGATCTCTACATAAGATGTTCTCGAGGATCTACATGGAATAAGTCAGCTACCAAGGATACTACTTTTTCAAGGGTACATAAATCAACCAATGGAGGAGCAACAAGAGTAGAAATAGGTAATCTGTTAGAAAGTTTCAAAACAAAGATGATTAACTCTTTTGCCTCACAAATGGATACTTTGCAGGTCAAATGGAAACAAGCAGAATCAGAGCAAGTATTATGCATTTTCTGTCTGAAATGCATCAAGAAACATCCACCAAGGGAGTGCCCACTGAACAGTGTCCAGGTATGCCTTATTTGTGAATTAGACCATGCCACTGACTAATGTCCTTCTCTACCAGGTGTAAAAGCATCAATGAAGGAAACTAATGAGGAGGCAGAGGTTGTCTATCTAATAACACAAAGGAGACAATGGCAGCCAAGAGGTCAAGGTATGAATTCTCAATTCTCTCCTCCAACATTTAATTATTGGAACAATCAGCTACCATATGGCCAGACGAATGTACCCCCTCCAAATCAAATGCCACCCTCTTATCAATATCCCAATGCATGGTTACCTATGCCCCAACAACATAATCACTATGGGCAATGGAACCCATTCAGGAGAGGCCCTCAACAACAACTCAGTTATCAAAGCCATCACCAACCGAACTTCTTTCAACAATAGTTCCAACCCCCATACCAACAACAATAGCTGCAATTGCCTCCCAATAAATCACCAAACAATCCTCCCTTATGACCTCAGATGCCCGTGCAACCTAACCCAAACCCAAATAATAAGGTCGTTCAGAACATAGACATACATAATGTGTCAGCCTTATCTATTACTCCTATGCCTTATGATGACATAAAATTAAGATCAGGGAGAATAGTTGAGCCAATATTTGAAGATGGTCCATCTTCATAATCAGATAAGGAATTAGGGGAGAGACCATCTGCTGAAACAAAAGAAATTGACCAACCAATTCTAGAGTCAGCAGACCCACCATTCCCTGAAAGACTGAAAATTACCAAGCCTGTGGAATTACCATCTTTCAATCTCCTTGGAGAATTGCAAAATCTGCACGTTAATATTCCACTACTGCAAGCAATAAGGGATGTCCCTATTTATGCCAAGACTGTGAGGGACCTCTGTATTAGAAAGCCTGGACGAAAACCTAAAGATTCCCTCACAGTGTATGTAGTGGGGGATTTGTCTTAGCTAATGTTAGGCAAAACTCCACCTATTAAATATGGTGACCCAAGAAACCCTACAGTCACAGTTAAAATTGGACAAACATCTATTCCACATGTACTAGTTGATTTAGGGGCAGCAATTAACATCATCCCAATAGAAACTACGCAGTTGCTGCAACTCAAAACAGAAATCCGACCTACTCCTATTGTTCTAGAATTAGTTGATCGCTCTACCATCATACCAGAAGGAGTAATCGATGATTTAGTTATTTCAGTAGACTCATGGGAGTATCCTGTTGATTTTGTCGTTTTGCAACCCAAATCCAATCTGGGAGGCCATCCTCTAATTCTGGGATGACCATGGTTAGCTACAGTTGATGCTTTCATAGGTTGCAAATCTGGTTCTATGACCATCTCGGATGGTTATGACACAAAAAAACTTACCATGTATCCTCATGCTACACCCAGTGCAGAACCTGAAAAATCTCTATGGATGGACACTGAGGATGAAAGTGATCTTCCTATGATAACTATAGGAAAGGCCCTGAGTTTCAAAGACGAGACGGAGGATGAGTTAATCAACTATTTTATTTGTGACCCCTCTATTGTTACACAGCACACGCACCACCAATTGATCAGAGTCTTGAACCCTATGGCCCAGGAAGAAATGAACTCGGAAATGTTCTCAGAAATTGTTGACAATCAGAGTGATTCAGCTGTAACAACAATCGTTGTAATAGTAAATGCTGTAACAGCAGATGATGAAACAGAAATAGCTAAATTATTTCCTAGAGTCATTTCTAAGAGCATCGCTGTAGAAATCGAACCTGGAAAAACCTTGAACATCAATCCCGATCTCTCCAATGCTAAAACTCGCCGACTGATGAATTTACTGACTGAACATAAAGAATCATTTGCATGGGATTACATGGATATGAAAGGAATTCCATCTGAACTATGCACCCACCATATATACATCAAAGAAGAATGTCGACCCATTTGCCAACCGCAAAGGAGGATGAACCCAAACCTTAAAGAAATTGTTAAGGAAGAACTTCAGAAACTTCTCAACG
>ML787731.1:480110-497275 GCA_009831015.1 Picea engelmannii
GTGCGTGTGTGTGTGTGTGTGTACACACACACACACACACACACACACACACACACACACACACATATATAGATATAGATATATATATATATATATATTCCTGATAAATGATATTTTGAGAAGGATAATAATAATAATAATAATAATAAGGATGATTATTATTATTATCCTTCTCAAAATATTGCTTATCAGGAAAATGGAGGATAATATGCTCGGTGGATGAATGACTTGAGACCAAGATGAAAATATAATTAAGATATTATCGTAATGTTGAAGCATACTAAAAAATGATCTGTGACCGATGATTTACAAGCCAAACATGATTAATAAACTTGTAAATGATCTCCTTAATCATCTTGTAATAACCAGATGTCGAACCATGGGAGTTTTAAAGTCGAAGCATGCATGAGATGGGCGATCTCCCAAGAGCCGAGAATGCCAATCCTTTTCCCTCTTATATATATATATATATATATATATTGTAACACCCATGTTTTCCCTAGCTTGTAATTAATCATTAATTGTGATCACCATGCTATGACATGGGAACATTGTAAATATGTTATTGATAAATTGAAAATAATTGACTATAGGGGTGAAGCCTTGAAGTATGAGCCATGATATCTCTAGAGGAAATAATCAATTAATAGAGGAAGGACTAGTGGTTGAACAATCAACCACCCCCATGAATGGAAACATGGTCTAGTTGAGGAGACAATAGGTTGTCAGCCTGAAGTACGACATAAACTTACAGGCCCAGGCTGACCCAAGCTTCCTTCTAACAAAAGGAACCAGATAGGTGAGATAACCTTCCTAACAAGGGAGTGAAAGACAATAGAGACACTAGACAAGAACACAAGCATAGAAGGGGAGTGTGCAAGACTTCCCAGTAAAGAAATTACAGAGAACACGACCTGAAGAAACCTAATGCGAGCTTGATGTTGAGGAAGCATCTGGTAAACCTCATAGGTTTATTGTGCTAGAGAGAGAGTCTCTAAGAGATGGATTAAATTCCCTAGTGATATCATGGCTTGGCACGGGGATGGAAAAAGTGCTAAGAATGAATGCCTCTGATCCTATTGTTGGGTGGAAAGGCGCACACCCACAATCAGTTAGATGGCTACAACCTGTAATAGATAAGTTTATCATAACCTGTGTAATCGAACTGTAACTGTGAAACAAAGTTGGATATCCTGGGAATGTTTCATGGATGTGCATGTCTCATTAATGGGTATACTATATTTCTTTGTTTATGTTTTTTTGTATATTTAAGCAAGTAAGGGGTTATCTGGCTTGTACCTATAAATGCTCGAGCCCTGTGGTGGTACAAGTCAAAATAAGTGAATTGGGAGTCCGTCGACCTCGAAAAAGTTTCATGGGTTCACGTCGACCCTCCTAGTTGTTCTGATTCTATTGGAGGAAGGATTTTGTTAAGCTTGAGAGAGGTAGTGCATGTAGTCATAGAGTCTCTGCGAGGTGGGAAGAGACCGAGAACCTCTTAAAGTTATAAAATTAACGAATGAGCGCAAGGGGTACATGGAAGATTCTTCTAAGTCTTAAGCTTAGAAGAAATAGTGCAAAGCACCTAAGTATTTCAGAGCTGACGAAACTCATGAAGGATAGAGAGACTTAAGTCTCGAAATGGAGGACCCTCTTCATTTGGAAGATGGGTGAACGAGATTAGTTCGGGAGGATTTAAAGTCCCTCACAATCGTTGGATCTGGAGAGGGAATGCGGGCGTTAATCCCTTGAGTACTTCGAACTTCGCGGTTCCGACGAATTGGGTGTATTCGTCGTAAAGGAGGCAAATCCTCTAAAACCCCGGAGTTCTGAAGTTAACATAGGTCGTAAATATTAGGATGCCCGAGAGCTATCCAAACCGTCGGATATACGATATAGTCAGCCCAACGTTGACTGCTTCAGGAGGACAGGGGTGTTGTAACGTCAAAACTCTGGAAGTGTCAGAGTCCTGAAGAAAACATGAACCGTCGATCATGTTGGATGAGTGTCGACAGATCCTTTAGTCTGGAGATTGGACACCCTAGGATCTCATAAGCGAAGAGTGAGTGAAATTTCTGAAGTCTCAAAGTGATGAATTCCATCCTAGTCGTTGGCGCCAGGAGACACGTGGCACCAGATCCCGTGCCCCAGAGGTTTAACACCCTGAAAGGAAGTAGGTGTAGAAGGTTGAAGACTCCTGAAGGCCGAAGAGTCGGAGTTCACTTGAGTCGTCCAATAGAGTGGGCAGGTGTCATCAGATCCTCCATTTCGGAGGATAGCCACTTCAGAGGTGTTGGAAAAAATATTGAAATTTTGGCTTTCGGTAGCTTAGGAGGGAAAAATTTATAGTGTTTAGCTACCAAAAGTGCAGACTTTCGGTAGCTTAAATATCAGGTTTCATATGCCCTTAGTTGCCAAAAGTGTAGATGCATTTTTACCCATAAATAAAGTCACGTGGAGGTACTAAAAGAATGCAATAAACATAAATAAAATCTCTATAATAAGGTTTTGCATAAGTGCCACGTCACCATTTCCGGTTTTCGGCAGTCGGGGGTTTGGCCGACATAAAGATTTTGACCATTGCTTCGTTTCCACGAAACCCGAAACCCAAAATCGAGGTTTTGGGACTTTCAGTGGCTTACGGCGCTCTGAAATTGCACTATTAGCTGTCGAAATCCAGGATTTTTGGTGGCTAAGATACCCCTGTTTTTGGCCTGTTAGCCACCGAAATCGTAGGTTTTTCCAAAAAAATGGTCTGTGGGAAAACTCACTTTTCTCAACCTTGGAGAGGTCGTTTTACACGTTTGAATAGTTAATTGACATCTAAATATCCTAATCTTTCCATTGCTATCTTCAGATCCTAATTTAGAGCTCTAAAAGGTAGCAAAAATTTCCCCGCAAGATGGCGCTGCAAACATGACCTAGAAATGTAGGAACGTGCCCAGATTTCAGTTAAATAACTACCAGTTTGTTTCTCAGTCAGTTTTGAGGTCGTTTATCATTTGTTATACATTGAAGGCTTATATATTGTATATCTATTTGAGAGAGAATGGGGGGAAAAGACACACAGGAGTAGTACTCCTAGGTTGTAGCATTTGTTTTCCTGTTTAAATAAAAGAGTGCAGAGCCATTTTTATTCTACAACAAAGATTCTTCTGATTTTGTTTGTAGATAATGTCTTATTGCTTCGTTCTCGCATCATTTCACTTGGTTTTATTTTCATTTTCTTCCCAATTTGTGACTGTGTTTGTAATGGAATTCATCTGTTTGTTAGATGCTCTATTGCAGGACATGTTATAGGTTGTTTCTTGCAGAGATCTGAAGGTTCAAAATTCATCTTTGAATAGATGTTATGTCCCAACCATCTCTTTCCATTGATTTATGCTTGGAATTCACTCATTGCTAAGTGCTCCTTTCATTTTGATATGTTTTCTCTCTATTCTGTTGCCATACTTTTATAAATCCTTCTCTCTGTAATAAGCTTCTACCTCACCACCTCAACTCTGTTCCATGGATTTCCATCGCCGAAACACTCTTATTATTTGCTTGATCATTTGACTCCATTCCCAATGGACTACCTCCTGGTCCAACCCACCAACCCTAAAAACCCAAAACTTTTTGTTACCCATAGATCTACCCATTGTTAAGCTTATTGAATATCCTACTATGACATATTTTTGAGAGATCCCTCTTAGGTTGGAAAGGGCAGTTTCCAATCAAAAGTGGTTCGAGGTTATCTCGGAATTTACTTGCATGCAACCCAAGTCAAGTATGAGTGATAAGATATTATTTCATTTAAAATGTCATAAGGCTTGGCTCTATTACAGCCTAGAACCAACTCTTGCGACAACATTTGCTGGCGCCATTGACGGGGACAAAGGAACGAAGCTATCTTCCCTGGGATACGACAAAAAGTTTAGATCTATTCCTTGATGGTGAACAAGGGATAGTCATTCAATTGGCTATGATCATTCACCTGGCGACTCCTTGGTTCGAAGACTCTACATGATTCACAGGCGACTCCACTGGTCTCAAAATGTCGAATTCGTTCGTTGATCGGATTGTTGCAAGGTTTTCTCCTCTGGACTTTACAAATGTTTATGGTTTTCCCAACACTGTTCTAGACATTAAAGTTTGGGAAGATGTCCTTCCTAAATTTGGAGAATATGCAGATGACAATCCCGCTCAACACTTGTTTGAATTCCACAAGCTCATGGATGAATTAAATATACACCATGAATATGTCCTCATGAAATTGTTTATGTTTTCGATGGAAAAGGATGCTAGGATTTGGTATAAATATTTACCCCATTCCAGTATTCCTTCATTGAAATATTTTCACATCCTTTTTCATCAATATTGTAAAATAATCTATTCAGCTGAAATACTTTTTAAATATTGTTGTAATATAAAATTCATAATACAACAAGATCAAATTAATCTTCTTGAAGAGGAGGAAGGAATATCAGAAATTTCTCAAGTCAATGAAGATAATCAGTATGAAGAAGAGTTGGTTGATAAAGAAGATGGATATGATATCTCTTGTGATCATATTCAAGAAGACGATATTCAACATCATGGTCAACCTGCAGAAAAGAAAGAAAAGAATTGTTGTTTTATCCAGAAAATACAGAGACCACCTTCTCCTTTGACTAAAGAAGAAATAGATCTGCTCCTGCATAGTCATGTTACAGCCCTTACACAGATTTGCAGTGTATACACAGTCCTGAATATGAGAGTCAGACTTCTTCCATTTCTGAAAATGTAAATCTGATTTTAAATAATGACAATCATGTGTTTGATGAAACCTTATAGGAAGTTAATGAACCTATTTATGATGATGATTTCCAGCCAGGAAATCAGCTTGTAATCCCTATTTTGTTTCATGAAGAGGATAGGGTTGTCACATTTAATAGTCTTGAAGGAATTCCGTTGTTCAAGGATGTTTTAGACTGTGATTTGGAGGAGTATAAATTTGAGATAGAAGGCATGCCAGAGAAATGATCAGAGTTGCTCACGGTTGATGTCTCGAGCATTTGTCTGACTGATGACCCTCTTGAGTTATCTACAGAACCTAAATATGATGAGTATAGTGATGATGAAGAGGATTTTAAAGATTTGTTGTCTAATGAAATTTCATCAAATCCTACTTATCAACTACAAGATGTTCAGAAAAGTATGAATGATATGGTTGAAGATAGATATGGGTCTGTTGTTCAAGAGTCCAGTGAAGATCCTTTTAACTTTGATACATCCTCAAAAGATATCATTGTTGGAGAGGGTGATCAGAAATTTTTTCATGATATATATTTTCAGACTCAATTTTCATTTGATCATTATCAAGACAGTAATGTAGGAAATGAAGAACATATTTCTTCTTCCCTCTTAAAAATTCTCAGTTGTAATAGGCCAGCATATCATAGTGATGCATTCAGATCACAGTGATATGATGAAGGAAAGCAGACAAGTTCAAATCAGTAGTTGATCATGCATGTTTCCCCAACAAATATTAAGCAGTCCACATTCAACATTCAGATTAGTAAAGGCAGCGAGCAACAACATTTCAGTCAATTAGAACAACAACAAAATCAGGTATTTCTATGTGACTTTTATGATCCTGTTGCTGATTATTTGGAGTCAATGAGCAACATAGATGTCAAAAAATTCTTGTCAAATGAGAGTCGATTTTGTCATCTTTTCGAACTACATTTCTACATGCTATGGTTTACTATATTTTTCGGGTACATATCAAAGAAGATATCAGTAAATCAGTTTCTTATATGGCTTCATTGGAAACATGATTTCACTTGTTAAGAGGCAATACAGTTTCTTAGAGTAGGAGTAGCCAGGAGAATAAGCTCTTCATACGAGCAACTAGATCATTTTCGGTTGTTGATTTCTTGAATAAGAAAATCAGGATACAGGCAGGCTACAGCGTTTTCGAAGATCAGTTTCGCAGACATTATGACTCCATAGCCTAATGAATGCATAAGCGGTTTTTTTCGGAAAGGTGCAAGCAAAGTGATAGGGTTCAGCGTTTGATAAGGATGATCTCAGGTCGCCCAATGGATGAAGGCACTTGGTCTGATGTTCTTGGCACTTTTCAGGAAAGCACCATCCCTAGATGGAACCTATGTTGGAACAAATATTGAAATTTTGGCTTTCGGTAGCTTAGGAGGGAAAAATTTCTAGTGTTTAGCTACCGAAAGTGCAAACTTTTGGTAGCTTAAATATCAGGTTTCATATGCCCTTAACTGTCGAAAGTGTAGATGCGTTTTTAGCCAGAAATCAAGTCACGTGGAGGTACTAAAAGAATGAAATAAATGGCAATAAAATCGCAATAATAAGGTTTTACATAAGTCCCACGTCACCATTTCGGGTTTTCGGCAATCGGGGGTTTGGCCGACATAAAGATTTTGACCATTGCTCTGTTTCCCCGAAACCCGAAACCCGAAATCGGGGTTTCAGGACTTTTTGTGGCTTACGGTGCTCTGAAATCGCACTTTTAGCTGCCGAAAGCCAGCACTTTTGGTGGCTAAGATATCCCTGTTTTCGGCCTGTTAGCCACCGAAATCGTAGGTTTTTCCAAAAAAATGGCCTGTGGGAAAACTCATTTTTCTCAACCTTGGAGAGGTCATTTTACATGTTTGAATAGTCGATTGACATCTAAAGATCCTAATATTTCCATTGGTATCTTCATATCCTAATTTAGAGCTCGTAAATGTAGGAAAAAGTGCCCCGCAAGATGGCGCTGCAGACATGACCCAGAAATGTAGGAACGCGCCTAGATTTCAGTTAAATAACTGTCAGTTCGTTTCTCAGTCGATTTTGAGGTCATTTCTCATCTGTTATACACTGAAGTCTTATATATTGTATATATATTTTAGAGAGAAGCGGGGGAAAAGACACAAAAGATTAGTACTCATGGGCTGTAACATTTGTTTTCCTGTTTAAATAAAAGAGTGCAGAGCCATTTTTAATCTACAGCAGAGATTATTCTGATTTTGTTTGCAGAGAATGTCTTATTGCTTCATTCTCACATCATTTCACTTGGTTTTATTTCCATTTTCTTCCCGATTTGTGACTGTGTTTGTAATGGAATTCATCTGTTTGTTAGATGTTCTATTGCAGGACATGTTATAGGTTGTTTCTTGTAGATATCTGAAGGTTCAGAATTCATCCTTGGATAGATGCTCTGTCCCAACCATCTCTTTCCACTGATTTATGCTTGGAATTCACTCATTGCTAAGTGCTCCTTTCATTTTGATCTGTTTTCTCTCTATTATGATGCCATACTTTTATAAATCCTTCTCTGTATAATCAGCTTCTACCTCGCCTCTGTTCCATGGATTTCCATCGCTGAAACACTCTTATTATTTAATTGATCATTTGACTCCATTCCCAATGGACTACCTCCTGGTCCAACCCACCAACCCTAAAAACCCAAAACTATTTGCTACCCATAGATCTGCCCACTTTTAAGCTTATTGAATATCCTATTGTGACATATTTTCGAGAGATCCCTCTCGGGTTGGAAGGGGCAGTTTCCAATCAAAAGTGGTTTGAGGTTATCTTGGAATTTACTTGCATGCAACCCAAGTCAAGTCCGAGTGATAACATATTATTTCAGTTAAAATTTGCTAAGGCTTGGCTCTATTACAGCCTAGAACCAACTCTTGTGACAACAGGAGGGAAGTGGGGTCGCATGAGTCGAGAACTCCCAAAGGCCAAAGCATCAGGGTTCCTCATGACCATTTATTTGAGAGGGACACATGTCGCTAGATTGCACACTTCAAAGGTTTGATACTCCAGAGGATTTGCAGCGAGGACATTTAGGCATAAATTTTCCAAAGCCAAAATATATCTAGGCCATCAGAGTTTGTAGATGCATGTCAAGAGATCCAACACTCTAGAAAGTTCTCACTCCGGAGGTTTTGCGAGGAGGTGTTTCAGATTTCACCGAATTCTGGAGGCCTGAAGTCATTGTGGGTCGTTGATCTCGAAAGAGAGTAGGGACCGTTGATACCTTCATGCCAGTTTGGGACTTCGCCACTTTGGACTTCAGAGGAATTGGCATGTGGTGAATTGAAAATGCTCAGAGCCCAAAGCTCTGTAGCGTCGAAATAGGTGCCTATGGTCTTGGTGTTCGATCATAGCCCGTAGTCATATGCGATGGTGGCCAAAGGAAAGGGGCTAGGCCATGATTTTGAATTTGGAAGCCAAAGCTTCGAGCATTGAATTTCCCCCGCTAACCAATGAGTTAGTTGAGGATCAAGCTCCTTCGTTGGATTGGTTGGTGGATGAGTTTTCACCATAGATTTATGAGCGTTGAAATCTCAGGGATATCAAAGAACTCAGGATGAAATGTTTTTAGTTGGATCCACATGGAAGACACGTGGCCCCGACCAATGAACACCCAAGGAACTTGGGAAGGGAATATATTCCAATATTGTGCTCAGTCTTGAGCATGGAGACAGTGTTTGAAAAGCTCGAAACAAACAGAACATGATAGAGACCCCGAGTGGAGGATTTTATTTCTCAAGGAGAACAAAATTTTGGTGCCCCATCCCTTAAAAAGTTATTTAAGGGGTCGTTTATGTTACAAATTGGTATAAGAGCATGGCAACAACACTTGTCCTGCTTGGGCTCATGAAAGAGTCAAGTAGTTTTCTTTATTAGAAAACTTTAAGGGAGAGGTCACCCTTCCCTACCCTGTATAATAAAGCATGATTTTAAGATCGGCCTGGATCGGTTGGAGAGCAGTCATAAGACTAGTTTGATATGGCAAAGATGAGCCTGTTGAAGGGTACTTCTACCTTTAAAGGATTTTTATTATCTGCCTTAACT
The DNA here is from genome assembly GCA_009831015.1 of Picea engelmannii. Lineage (NCBI taxonomy): Eukaryota > Viridiplantae > Streptophyta > Pinopsida > Pinales > Pinaceae > Picea > Picea engelmannii. Next base: position 488,958 of record ML787731.1, read on the forward strand.
CCTTGAGGAGAAGGACTGCGGATCGAAACTATAATCTGAAAATTCCTACTGAATTTTAGCAGAGGAATTATATTGTCCCTTTGTCAGAGTGGTAACTACTCTTACGGGAGTAGGGACAATATTATCAACATTAATGGTAAGACATGAACGTGAATGGAAGAGGTGGCATGAATTATGTTATGATGTTGCATAAACCAAACGATGGACATGAACCAATTTGTTTTGTGATAGTGTAACATTGTCTACCTGCTAGGTCAGGCAGAGTCTCTTGAAATTAATATGGTTGATTATATGAGTATTAAGATCCTCGTGAAGAATTCCTTCATGTTTAAGGAAATATGGTAATGGTTGGTAGGATCCTTAGCAGTCCTAATTACTGCATTATTAAAAGACTAAACCCTGAATATAAAACAAAATTTTCCTTGGAAAAAAAAGGGTCTGTTGATCAAGACCAGTTGGAAGCCAAATTGGTTGTCATGTTACCTTGGGCATGGTTTTAATTTTCCAAACTGTATTTATAAGTTGGGTAAGGTTCTATAGAAATTGAGGCAAGAGTGTTTTCTTGCTAGCTGTTATCGTACAGAAGAGGCAAAGGTAACCTTTGTTGGTTATTTTCATGAAGAGAGAGCAACATCAGTATGAGTTATGACTGTGCGATTAGTCATGTAGGTGACTATAATATCTAACTAAAGAACACTAATGATAAAAACTAAATTATCAAGGTGAATGAAGAGGTGCAAGAGATGCACCTACATATAAACAAATATGTCTATACATACTTAAAATAATAATATGAATGCAATCTCTCGACTGAGGTGGAAGCTCAGTGTTGAGTGTCCCTATAAGGGTTGACATACGAATGTTGGAATATCCTTGGGAGAAGGATCTAGAAGTTTGACATGTCCATGTGTGTGGATGGCATGGAAAAGGTGCAAGCAATAATCTTGCATGGTGAATGCTTAGTTGTGTTTAATTATTCCTGAGTGCATGAATCTAATGCATTGTGAAGCTTCTTGATATGAAACCTGATATTAATACCAACTATGTATGAATGATATTAAGCATGTGAAGTGACGTACATGTATGATGTAAGAAAATAAGTATACTAAAGGCACAATGTGGTTGCCTTGATGAGTGAAATATAAGGCAAGAAGTGCACTTGCCAAGGTTAAATGAATACCATGGATGCATGGCTGACTCTGTTCTAAAGAGTCATGAAAGTTATGTTTTGAATGATAGCTTGAGGGGAATGTGTTCCATTCCCTCATGAAATACTAATATAAATAAATGAAAGAGTAAATGAGCAAAGATACCCTATTTTCATGATAAAAGGTAAATGATAATTCCTTTGAGGATCACATGAGAAGGATTGTGAACAATCCTGAGTTGGCTGATTTTAAAATAGAGATGTAAGTAGGCTGTGAAATATACATATGGCAGCTACATGCAGGCTTGTAATTATGCATATGGTTAAATACATGGATGTAAGTAACAACTCCATAATAAGTGTGAATACCTAATTTGGATGCATGAAAAAAATGCATGTTTATATTCCTTAGGGAATTCTTGGTATCAAGTTGAAGCTAACTCAAGGTTGAAGCCTTCATGGATAATGACGGATATGTAATGAGCAAGTTGCCTGATGAAGGAGTTCCCTGTGGGGAAACTATGTGAAGACTCTGACAGGGGAACCGAGTCACAACCTTAATGACTGCTGAGAATTAAGCAATGAGTTACAAGCTTATATATATATATATATATATATATATATATATATATAAGAATCCTAGATTATATTTTGAAAACATCATGTAATGAATAGAAGACTAATAAATGAATATTGACCATTCTGATAACCGAATGGTAATGTGCAGAAGGAACAGGATCATGATCCACTATGAACAAAAAGTTTTCTATTAAAGCATGTTGTTGTATTCAAAAAGGTTAGGGTGAGGCCTAACCAAGGCTACTCAAGGAAAAGAGCAGGATGATCCCATCGGGGAGTAAATTGCAAAAGCAAAGAAAAGGAAAAAGGAGGAACGATTTTTCCACCCTAAGAACTTTGAATTGCTTACAGAGTTGTAGGTCGTAGATTAGCAGCTGTGAGAACAAGTACAACTAGAAAAGGGAGAATAAGTAAGTAAGATTGAATGACTATAATTGGTTGAAGCCATATTAATAAAAGGCAGTGAGGCCTTGGAATAACTCAGCTGGGTTGAAAGTCTCAGGCTGTGTGGAAGGAGTTGGAAAAAAGCGGAGAGCCCCTAAATCCTTTCTTGTTGTGTAATATGTTTTCTCTAATATGAGAAACTAGTATACTGATGAAAGTAAATGTTTTGACACCATGGTGATTTTGGTTGTACGACTGTAGAAACAGTCAAGAACTGTTTGTATTGTATTCACGAAAACATTAAGGATAATGTGATGAAGTGCATAAAGATATGATAGGACATGTCTGAAAATGTTTTATTGATTTAAAATGCTATGGTACTTGCATTTTTAATTTCACATGAGGACTAATATATTTATGATGTATGTCATGTGTAGAGAGAAATTGGAACTATTGAGAAAGACAATTGCCAATGATGGATAACCTCAAGCAGAGGATGACTATGAGAAGTTTGTTGTGGACATATTTTTGAAGGGACTTTAGAAGTCCTCAAAAAGCACCATTGATAAGGTAATATCAGAGGGGGTGTTGGTAGCCAGAACAAGTATAAAAACAAAAAATGTTCATACCTATGTGGCACAAGGTATAAAGGGATTGGGTAAGAATCCCTTCTAAAATACTTTATTTTCTTAATTATATGCATGTACTTTTAAAAGGGTCGTTGCATGCCATTGATGCCCAAGTAGGGTATGATTGGGGAAGGAGAAACTGAATGATGTAGGTGTGAACCTCTGGTAGTAAAGGCTGATTGAAACCCTTGGAAAAAATCATGAACCGATATGCTCATAGACAACACGTCGGTTTAATGCATTGAGAATATGCATGTAGTGAAAGAATGGGACATGCATAAGGCTTCCCACTGTGGAATAAGTATCTTCCAGTATTCTACAAAGTTGTACGATGGAAAAGAGAGAAATTAGGTGACCCTAAATGTTGGCACTCTAATTATTGGTAATGAAAGAAATGTTTAAAGTCATTCATATGAAACTTTGAGTTTCATGAGTGATGATTTGAGACTATTATCGATTCAAAGAAGAAAATATGGTTCTTCTATAATAATAAATATGGAAAGAGAATCCATATGGTAATAAGTTGGTTGAATTCCAACACACTCTGGCGAGAGTGCCTAACATGAAAAGTGATAATCTGAAATCAATACAAGGACACATTGTGTGTGAATGTGGCCATGGACATTGGAACATTGATTAAATTCACTTAATGTTGAATTTCATTTGGAAAGGTTTGATATGCTGAAATGATGCATAGGTAAGGAATGAGTTTTCCTTTCATGTTTATATAAATGAATTTGATTGTTAGTATGTACAGTTTTGAAATTGTTTTTGAACCACTGCAAGCGTCCAATGAAAATATAATGTGCATGAGAACTAACAATTTGTTTGGTTGAGGAATGTTGAAATAGCAGGATGCAGGGGGTCTTAGACATGGCAGTGTTGTAAGCCCATAAGAAACACCAATTTCCTGCTGAGCCAAACTGCTATGGGAAGGAAAGTCCCATGCCTGTGAATCTGTTTCCTATGCAAAATAGATCTGAAACTAAATGTGGAATTGAAAAATCTGTGGGTGACATATTTGCAAAAGAAAATTCTGAATTGGAAATTGATGGTGGTATCTCATAATTTTTGTGTACCTGTAATACAGGTGAAACATAAAGGATATGTCCAGGGAGGACAAGTGAGGGATTTTGAGCTGGAAAGCAATAAAGGGGCTACTGTTGAGATATGAAAACCCTATGGTAAGCCATGATCGCCCTAGAACATGTTGTGTTGTGGTAACACAAGCCAGAGGGATGCCTCGGTAGAGCAATTATGAGGGATGCCTCGACTGTAAGGCTCAATGAAGTCTCTGAAACTCTTCTTGTGCGAGAAATCCTTGACAAGGAAAGATGGATCACCCGAGGGACTGTATAGTAGAGAAGGGGATGCCTGAGCCTGGGCCTGGAGGGTGAGTGACCGCAAGGAGGAGGAGTCTTTAATAATTCTCATACACTATTAATTGAGATCATGCACACAAGGGGTATGTCCAGAGAGAACAGTGAGCCAAGAGAACAAGACAACCATGTGGATGAAAATCCACGAACTACACAGATAAGTATTGTGTTGTATTATAAAATCTTCCTCTTGTATTATGCACAACAACAATTGTTTTCACATGAAATTATGATTAATATGCTTGATTTCCAAGAATTTTGAAGGCATGTGATGAAGGCCAAGAGTCTGGAAAGGACCTGACCAAGAAAGAGGATCGAGATTTCCAAAGAAGCCAAATAAGGAATTTATAACATGTGTTGTTGATAAAGAACATTGAGGACAGTGTTCCTTTAAGGGGGAGGGGATTATAGACCCCCCTTTTCCCCAGCTTGTAATTAATCATTAATTTTTATCACCATGATATGGCATGGGAACATTTTAAATACGTTATTGATAAATTTCCAATAACTGATTGTGGGGGTGAAGCCTGAAGTACAAGCCATGATATATCTAGAGGAAAGAATCAATTAATGGAGGAAGGACTAGTTGATTCAGGTGGATATCGGTGGCCACCCACCTTTTCCAACTGGCTCAAAACAATTTTTTGACAATTTTGGTAATTTACTATTTTTAGTAGTTTTTCGGGTCATGAAACTTTCGGAGTCGTTTTGAGCCCCTAAACGACTTTTTTTGGGAAAACGGGGAGAAACATGGAGGTTCCTTCGATGTTTCTCACACAAAAGTTGTAGTCCTCGGATAGATATTTCTAACAAGGTATTGCACACGTCAAATAGAGATCGTATGCAAAAGTTACGACCTTGGGAAGTTGATGTACTGATTTACCCAAACGGGGCCCACATGACTTTTGTCGCTTCATCTCTAGGGGTTAGGCTTTTGGATGTCTAGGGTTTTTGACATTCATGTTTATTGTAAAAAGGCCATCAGAGCCTCATTGTAACTATCTTCTTGCAAATGAGGGCAGCCATCACATCTCTTCTCAGAGATAAGCCGCCACCATTCCAGCAAGATTGTTTTCTGCTACATTTTACAGTTTCATCTTATTTCCTTATTGAATAGAAAACCAGTTTTATTGTATCTCTGTTATTGTGTGTTAAGCACCTGCTAATAATCTATATTCATTTCATTTTTCTAATAAAATTTGGATCAGTGGTATTAGAGTGGTTTGCTCTTTGTTGTCTTAATGCATGTCCCCAACAAGGTCGGAGTACAAAGAGTTGGGTCTCGAGCTTGTGTCTCTTGAGGAAAAAATCTCTTGCACGCCCAAACGACCTCTCATGGCAGAAGAAAAAAAATATGACGGGACAGGATATCCTTTCAAAATGTTGCTTGAGGAATCCCTCACGCAACAGAGGAACAATATGATCAATAGTTTCGCGCAAATCCTTCGGCGGCTACCAACAGGCAACACATATTCTTCGAGCGGAGGCGCCGCCCCCTTCAAGGTACAAATAAACTTCAATATTCTTATATTTGAAGGTCAGATAGATGCAAATGTTGTAGACAAGTGGTTGAATCTACTAGAAGGGTGTTTTTCTGTCCATAACTTTTCAAATAGAGAAAAGATTACTTTTGTGCTCCTCAAAGTCGTTCCCCATGTCAAAGATTGGTGGGAAACTTTCTGTGAGCAAAAGGAAACAAAGGAACCCTCATTATTTATAGTCACGGCTAGCTGGGAATCCTTTAGGGATTATATTAAGGAACAATACTACACTGTCGGAAGTTATGATGACTTGTATACCAAATGGACCACACGGCGACAAGAAAGAGACCAAGCAGTGCCAGATTTCACAAATATCTTCCATACCTTGCGCACCAAGCTGGGTATCAAAGATTCAGAGCGACATATGGTGCTCAAGTATTGTGGATCTCTGCATAGATACATCTAGACTGAAATGGAATTTCTGGACATCTCATCCTTGGGCATGGCCTACCGATATGTTGTCAAAATCAAGCAGAAGCTCAAACAAAAGACGCGGCAATTTGGGCTTGGGAACCCCTCACAACAAAAGCTAGGAAAGGGTAGCCCCAACCCATAGAACAAAGGACAGAGAAAATATGGACAATATCAGGACAACCAGTCCAAGCCACAAACAAAGAAGGACATTGAAAAGACAAAGAAAGATACCGGGAAGTGGTGCGACTTCCATAAGAGCCCTTGGAATAACACTACTAACTGTCGCTCAAAGAAATCATTGGTGGTCGAAGTGAAAGCCTTTGAATCAGAAGCGGGTTCTAACTTTGAGTCAGAACCAGAAAGGGGAATACACATCATTGATGTGGAACACAGTGTCACCGTTGCTACCACCAAGCTCCAGCATGGTGAACCAGACAAGCCAGAAGAAGGAGAGTGCCTCTTCCATTCACAGATGTGGGTAAAAGGCACCTCCTTGCACTTCATCATTGATAGCGGTAGCCAAAAGAACCTCATCTCAGCAAAGTTCGTCAAGTGGCTGGCCCTGCCGACAACGCTGCACCCACAACCCTACACCATTGGATGGCTCCGCCAAGGAAGCAATTTTTGCGTCAGCCAACAGTTTTCATTGTCGTATGACATCAATCCCTTCAAAGACGAGGTATTGTGTTATGTTTCTCCTCTCAAAGTTTGTGATGTCCTTCTGGGCCAACCTTATTTATGGAAATGTCATGTTGTATATGAGTCTAGGCCTCATAGTTTTATTATTACTTTGAACAGGAGATTGTACAGGATACCCGAGGCAATCCCACCTAGTGTTATTTCCTTGATCTCTACTAAGCAATGCAGGAAGGTAATCTCTCATATGGGGAAGTTTGTCTTCTTCCTAATTATCTCTCAAAATGAGTGAAAGATCACAGCCACATCCAGGGTCTCTACGGTCGACCTTTCCACACAGTAGAAGCAAGTAGATAAGGTCGTGGAAGAATACTTGGATATCTTCTCCTCACCTACCGGGGTGCCTCTACACTGCCAAGTCAAGCACCCCATCGATCTGACCCTAGGCGCATCGTTTCCCAATGGGCTAGTATATCGCCGCTCTCTGTTAGAGAATGAGGAGATCAAGCGACAGATCCAAGAATTTCTCCACAAGGGAAACATCCATCCCATCTCATCACCTTGTGGGAGCCCAATCGTGCTAGTACAGAAGAAAGATGGAACCTGGCGACTCTGCATTGATTACCGGGCTCTAAATAAAATCACAGTCAGAAACCGATACCCGATTCCCTGAATCGACGACCTCCTTGATCAACTCATGGGGGCCAAATACTTCAGTAAGATTGATCTAAAGTCTGGCTACCACCAAGTCCCGATAAAACAGACAAATGTATGGAAGACTGCCTTCAAGTCAAAGGAAGGCCTTTTTGAATGGTTGGTCATGCCCTTTGGTTTGAAAAATGCTCCAGCCACTGTCATGAGGATGATGGAGGATATCTTGCAACCATTCACCAATACTTTTGTAATGGTGTATCTAGATGACATTCTCATTTACAACAAGACTTGGGTCGAACACTTGCAGCATATTCAACAAGTTCTGCACACCCTGCAGCATCACAAGTTATATGCCAACTTGGAAACATTCTCCTTTATCATGGACAGGGTCCATTACCTAGGCTACATCGTTGATCAGCATGGCGTAAATGTGGATCCAGACAATATCCAAGTCATCCGTGACTGGCCAGCCCCAACCACACTCACTGAGCTTCGAAGCTTCTTGGGCCTTGCCAATTTCTACTATAGGTTCGTGTTGGGATTCTCCCATATTGCATGGGCCCTCAGCCTATGGTTGGGTGGAAAGGCGCACACCCACAGTTATTTAGATGGCTACAACATGTAATAGATAAGTATTATCTTACCCTGTGAAATCGAACTATAACTGTGAAATAAAATTGGATATCCTATTAATGTTTTAGGGATGTGCATGTCTTCTTAATGGGTATACTATATTCCTTTGTTTATGCTTGTTTTTATATTTAATAAAGTAAGGGGTTATATGGCTTGTACCTATAAATGCTCTAGCCCTGTGGTGGTACAAGTCAAAATAAGTGAATTGGGAGTGCGTCTGTTAAGAACCAATTATCAATATAGCATAGAAAAACCTCAGAAAAGTACTCAATGCCTTGAAAAAGAGATAATTTTAGATAATAAGCCTCTTCAGGGGGAAAAC
>ML787731.1:500677-514256 GCA_009831015.1 Picea engelmannii
TATAATTACAACTAATGGCCTAAATATGACATAAATAAAATAACATTACTAATATAATATGCCCCAATTAAGGGGCAATGAGCCAATATTAGGGCTTAACAGCATCGACCTCGACACAGTTTCACGGGTGCACGCCGACCCTCCTAGTTGTTATAAGTCTCTTGGAGGAAGGAGTTTGTTAAGCTCAGGAGAGGTAGTGCATGTATGCACAGAGTCTCTATGAGGTGGGTAGAGACCAATAACCTCTTAAAGTTATAGAATTGACAAATGAGTGCAAGGGGTGTGCGAAAGATTATTCTAAGTGTTAAGCTCAGAAGAAATAGCGCCTAAGTATTTCAGAGTTGATGAAGATCATGAAGGATAGCGAGACTCAAGTCTCTAAAGGGAGGACCCTCTTCATTTGGATGACAGGTGAATGAGATTATTTTGGGAGGAGTCGAAGTCCCTCACGATCATTGGATCTGGAGAGGGAATGCGAGCTTTAATCCCTCGAGTACTTTGGACTTTGTGGGTCCAACAAATTGGGTGTATTGATCGTAAAAGGAGATGAATACTCTAAAATCCTAGAGTCTCGAAGTTAATCTGGGTCATAGATCTGAGGATTCTCGAGAGCTATCCCAACCGTCGGATCTACAATATAGTCATCCCGGTGTTGACCTCTTCAGGAGGATAGGGGTGTTGTAACATCGAAACTCCTGAAGTGTCGGAGTCTCAAAGAAAACATGAACCATCGATCATGTTGGATGTCTGTCGATAGATCCTTTATTCCAAAGATTGGACACCTCGAGATCTCATAGGTGAAGAGCAGGTGAAATCGCCAAAGTCTTGAAGTGTTGAAGTCCATCCTAGCCATTAGCGCCAGGAGACATGTGGCACCAGATCCTGTGCCCTAAAGGTTTAACACCTCGAAAGGAATCAAGTGTAGAAGGTTGAAGACTCCCGAAGGCCAGAGATTCGTAGTTCACCTAAGCCATCCAATAGAGTGGACATGTGTCGTCGGATCCTCCATTTTAGAGGATAGCCACCTTGGAGGGAAGTGGGGTCACATGAGTTGAGAATTCTCGAAGGCCGAAGCATCGGGGTTCCTCATGACCATTTATTCGAGAGGGACGTGTGTCACCAGATCACACACTTTGGAGGTTTTCTACTCCGTAGGATTCATAGTGAGGATAGTTAGGCATAAATTGGCCGAGTTGAAATAGATCTGGGTCGTCGGAGGTTGTGGACACATGTCAGGAGATCCGACACTCTAAAAAGTTGTCACTCTGGAAGTTTTGTGAGGAGGTGTTTCGGATTCCACCGAAGTTCGGAGGCCCAAAGTCATTATGGGTCATTGATCTCGAAAGAGAGTAGGGACCATTGATCCCTTCGTGCCAGTTCAGAACTTCATCACTTTGGAGTTTGGAGGAATTGGCGTGTGGTGAATTGAAAACACTCGGATCCTGAAGCTCCGAAGCACTGGAATAGGCGCCTGTGGTCTTGGCGTCCAGTCATATCCCACGATCGTATGCGATGGTCACCGAAGGAAAGGGGATAGGCCCTAATTTTGAATTTGGAATCCAAAGCTTCGAGCATCAAATTTCCCCCGCTAACCAGTGAGTTAGTTGAGGATCAATCTCCTTCGTTGGATTGGTTGGTGGATGAATTTTCACCATAGATTTAGGAGCGCTGAAAGCTCTAGGATATTAAAGAACTCGGGATGAAATTTTTTTATTTGGATCCACATGGAAGCCACATGGCCCTGACCAATGAACACCCGAGGAACTTGGGAAGGGCATAACTTTGAATCCTACACTCGGTCTTGAGCATGGAGACAGTGGTTGAAAATCTCCGGACAAGCAGAATGTGATAGAGACCCCGAGGGGAGGATTTGATTTCTCAAGGATAACAAAATTTTGGTGCCCCATCCCTTACAAATTTATTTAAGGGGTCAGTTATGTTACACACACACACACATATATATATATATATATTACCACATGGGACCCTCATCAGGACCTCGATAGTTTGAGGTGTGATGGTGCATATGTCAAATGAGCCAAGAGGTCCGATACGAGATTTCCTTATTGAAATATTTGTGTAAATATTAAGTATATTATATTATATTATATTATAATTGATTATTAATTATATTATAATATAATTACTCAGGTAAGATCAACCCTTCTCCTTTTTTAAAATATAATATATATGTTGTAATATAATATGTATGTGGGACCCTCATTGGGATCTCGAGCATCCGAACCTTGGAGTTTGAGGTGTGATGGTGCATATGCCAAACTAGCCGAAGGTCCAATCCAATATTTCGTTATGGAAATATTCATATGAACATTAAGTATAATTAATTATATATATATATATATATATATATATATATATATATATATATATATATATATTCTGAGGTCCCACTGGATAAGTAATATTCTGAGCTCACACCAGAATCTCGACATTCGAAGTTTCTAGGCATGTTGATAAACACATGGAAAGTTATACGTAGAGGACCCAGGGTTTATCTATTAATCAAGATTAATAACCCTAAGTGCAATTTAATATAATTAATTATAATTATATTATAATATAATTAATTAAATTGTGTCATAATATGATTAGGTTATAATTTAATATGTCGGGGGTGGTAATATAAGAATTAACATTAAATTATGTCGGGAGTTTGGATTCCCAAGATAAAAGGGAAAGAAATCCTTGGTTTATCGAGCCGATTATTTAGGCAAAATAAAAATGTAATTACAAGGGTAATTAATTAATGAAGACTAATTATCCCTAATGGGGATTAAATAATGAAATACTAAAGAGTGGTATTTTAGGAGGATATTGATTAATTAATTTAATAAGTTTATAAGAGCTAGGCAAATGTCAACCTCTAGTTGGGTGGGCCTTTGTATGTAATGGTGACGTGGCATGTCGAGGTAGGCTTACATGTCATCGTGGGGCTAGACGCAAGATAAGTGTGGGAACCTCTTCAAGTATAGGCCCTATGTCAGGTGCGATAAACCTAATTTGTTGGGTCTAAGGGTGGATAGATTTCCATAGTGGATCTATGTTGAGAAAATTCAATCAGACCTTGGACCACTGGGGACTTTTAGCTTTGCATGAAATTGATAGGGGGTTGCTGACCCGATGTCTGGTGGGATGATAAGATAAAGGCCAGTGGGCTATGTGGTGGATGCGATGACAACATCCCTTCCACTAGTCAGGTCAATGCTAGAAGATGACAATTTATGTCACATTAGTGCCATGTCAGATGGTATAGGTGAAGTGGAACCACGTGGGTGTCACATGGAAATGAGGTGGCCTTTGGCCAATGAAGTCCTGATAATTTTAGAAATTCCTAACCTTCGATCCAAAACTCCATTTTGGGCCTAATTATAGTCATTTGAAAGCTTGTGACGAGCTGAAGACGATGATTTCCTCGAGAAAATACTTAGAGAGGTTTGAGGAAAAATTGAAATTTTAATACCCCATCCCTTAAATATACTTAGGGGGTTATGTGTCTTACAAGGTGGTATCAGAGTAGATAACAACACTTGGCCTACATGGGCTCAAGAAAGAGTAGATAATAAATTTTCTTAGAAAAAAATTTAAGGGGGAGGGCACCCTACCCTACCTTATTCATAAGAGCTTGTTAAAATTTTAATATTGAAAAGAGGGTTGAGAAATTTTGTTTATTTTACATGTTTAAATATGAACTGTATATCTGTGTTATGTGCTAAATTATTAACCTAATTTCACCTTACAAAATTACATATGTTGTTCATAAACTAGTGGATAATTAACTAACATAAAATGTTGTTATCAGCACTTGACTAGTCAGTGGACAGCAAGAAAAACTACAACATAAATAATGGTGACACATCATGAGATGGGAGAGATCTCCCATAATAGAGAAGAAGAATTTGATGAGAGGAGAGCGGTGGAAACCCCTCCAAATTTAGCTGAAAATGTAAGAAGCCTCATGGTAGAATTACAAAGCTTTAAAGCAGACAATGAGAGTCTTATAAAAGAACAAGAAAAGAAAACTAAAATAAATGTAGTTTTGCTGCAAATCCTATTAGATATACAAAGGAATTTGTAGCATGGGCCAGCAAACAATAATGTGGACAAACATCGGTCAAGAAAACCTAGAGTCCACCTAAGATACAAAAACATGGCCCTGAAATTAGAAACACAAGAAGAAGCACCTCAAGGAAGACCCAACATGGAGCCAAGAGGCATGCTAAAATCAAGGATTCATTTGGAGAATCCTCTAGTGAGGAAGCTAATAGCCCCAAGGAATCATTCAACAATGAGACCAGTTCACGTTCTCAGAGGAGAAGAAAGAAGAGGAATCATTCCAAGAGCCATGACCCTGAAGAGTTTAAGAACTACAAGTCACTCACTTTTGATGGGGAGATTAAAAAGGGGAAAGAAGCAAAAGCTTGGCTACTTGGCCTAAAGTAGTACTTCAGAGTCCACGGTTACTATGAAAATATAAAGGCTCGAATAACCATTTTCAACTTGAATGGAAAGGCCTCTATCTAGTGGGAGGACCTTAGGAATGTAAAGGGAATCCATGAGAAAGAGTTGTCATTGAGGAAATTTGAGAAATACTTTAAGAAAAAGTACCTATTTGGAAAGTACTATGATGAAAAGTCTATGGATTTTTATGAACTCAACCTAGGACAACTCACCATAGATGAATATGTAAACAAATTTCTTGAGTTGATGAGGTATGTGCACTATATAAATGATGAAAAGGTAGACATGCAATGATTCATTAGTGGTATGCCTCAATCCTTCCAAGACAGAATTGAGTTTGATGAACCTAAGACCTTGGAGGACACTATTTGGAAGATAAGGTATTGTTATGAACAATTCAAGCACAAGGTAGAACCTTGTAAGGATTGGAAGAAGAAGGGTAAATTGGGATTCAAAAAGAAAGGTTTTAAACCATAAATGTTTAAGAATCATGGGAAAATATTTAAGATGATCCTTCCTACTAAGAGTGTTGTAACATACCCATCCACCCACAGGTCAGGCTACGCCACTTAATTTGAATTCAACACACCTAGCCACCCGCAGGCGAGGCACGTTGCAATCCAAGGACTCACTTCACAGTGACTTATCTCAATTCAAATCACTTCTAAGTTCATTAAGAGGCATGAAAATCACATGCATAAGACAAGATCCCTGCTATAGCATAAAGAAGTAAACAATGTGCCATGCACAACAAATAACCAGTAGACAGGCACATTAAAAAATACACATCTCAAAGATAATTAAATACATAGCGGAATTAAACATTATACAAAAAACACAAAGAGCACTTATCTTTGCAAGTAAACGTCCACCAACTGGCTGCAGACCAAGGATGTTCCTCTCAACCATAGACATTGTTGTTCTTTTAATCTCAACACTATGTCACCCTTGAGCCAGGGATATGAATCCACGAGGATGGGTCCTAGGACAAATCTAAAAATGTACAACAGTTGGCTAACTAGCTCTCATGTTTCCCAACCTCACAACAAATTCAAATTTCCATCTCTCTTTCCCCCTCATCCTGCACAACCCAAAGAAAACACCTTTCTCTTCCATGCAGTCCCTCGGGTTGTCCCACTTCTCTCCAGGGCTCCAGTGCTACTGGTAAAGAAATATCCCTACTGGAAACTCCAAGGATTCTCAACTGTGGATAGTTCTATCCAAACTTCCATCAATATCATGCACAAGAGCATCCATTCCCTCCTGGAATGATCAATAAATTATATTACAACCATTTAGAAATGGATCTCCTCTTCCATCCATTTGTTTCCATGCTCAGCCCAAGAGCACACGAAATATCTAGAATGAGTGAGGAAAAAGGAAGGAGAAGAACAAGAACAAGAACCAGGGAGAAGAATACCCCCAAAACATCCCCCAATGGATGTTTATATAATTACATGAAGACAAGAGCCACATGGTCTCCCTCCCAAGAAGCTCATGTAACCCCTTTTCTCCATAAAATCAATCATGGGTAAATAAAATAATAATAAAAAGGCTTAGCCCCTCAAGCCCCCTCTCTCGTGGAATCATATCTCCCTATCTCTTATGTCCTTATATTTCTTGCAACCAATGGTGTATTTTATTAATGTATATAGATGTATTACATTCCCTAGGCACTTTGGCCCCTTTTCAATTTTACCGTCTCACCAGCCTAAGTCACATTTACATAATACATTATAGTTCATAATGGTTAGAACCGAGATGTTACAAGTGTGTACCAACAAATTTTTCCATCTCATAGTGGAAATAATCCCTTTGGATAAGCCCCAAGAAATACTAAGAATATAAATAGAGAACTCTTAAAATGTTGGGGATGTGGAGAAGAAAATTTTCTAAGGGACTGCCCTCATAGGCAACAAGACGGTAGGAGGATTTACAACATCCTGGAAGCTACCACAATAAATGATGTGGCTAGGAGTGTGCCACAAATTTATGCAGCCTTGGATAATAGACAAGAAGACCATCAATATTTAGTGGTCAAGATGGAAGGCATGATTTCCAACCATCTTGTTTCCATTTGAATTGACCATGGTTTTAATTTGAGGTATGTTGCCCCTCAAACTGTTGAGAAATGTAAGTTGCAACAAATAAAACATGCTAAATATTGGTTGGTATAGCTAGCCACTGGAACAAAAAGAAAGGTATCAAGGGTCATATCGGCATGCCAATTCATTATGAATGGGTTGTCTACCCGAGAAACCCTAAACATACTCCCTTTAGTATCATATAACATGTTGATTGGCATGGAATGGTTGGTTTCCCATAAATCCAAGTTGGATTGTTATGATAAAACATTGGAGTGTGAAGATGAGGAAGGAAAGAAAAGAACCCTATAAGGAATTCAAAATCCTGACTTAGTGAGATAAATATCACCCCTTCAAGTGAATAAGTATTGCAGAAAAGGATGTCCTTTGTATGCAATACAAGCATTGAACTCTGTTGACGATAGTAAACCAAGCCTACAAGACCATCCTATATTAAGAGAATATAAAGATGTATTTTTATAAGAGGTATGAGGTCTACCTCCAAGAAGAGGCATTAATTTCTCAATAGAAATTGTAACGGGAGCGGTGCTAATGTCTAGAGCACTCTATAGAATGAGTACACCAGAGCTAGTTGAGCTCAAATTACAGCTGAAGAAGATGTTGGACAAAGTATACATTCGACCTAGTGTGTCTCCTTGGGGAGCACCAGAATTATTTGTGAAGAAGAAGGATGGCACACTCAAGTTGTGCATAGACTACATACAACTCAACAAGATGACTAAGAATAAGTATCCCTTTCCAAGAATTGATGACCTATTTGACCAATTAAGGGGTGCTACAATTTTCTCCAAGATTGACTTGAGGTCTAGATACCATCAAGTTCAGATTAAGGATGAAAACATCCACAAAACAACCTTTAGGATGAGGTATGGGCACTATGAATTTGTGGTGGTTCCATTTTGGATTACAAATGCACCAGCCACCTTTATGTGCTTAATGAATAGTGTGCTCAGCAATTTTTAGACATATTGGTGTTGGTTTTCATTGATGATATCCAAATATATTCTAAGAGCGGGGAAGAGAATAAAGAGAACCTCAAGTTAGTGATTCAAGTGTTGAGAGAGTAGAAGCTCTATGCAAATTTTAGTAAGTGTGATTTTTTCCAAAAACAAGTCCATTACCTAGGCCATTTTATCTCTAAAGAAGGAGTGGTAGTTGATCCTGACAAGATCAAATCCATTATGGATTGGCCTACATCAAAAGATGTAGCTAATATCATATCCTTTATGGGCCTAGCATGATACTATAGAAGGTTCATAAAGGGTTTTTCCAATCACCTCCCTCCAGATAAAGGGAGTTGAATTCATTTGGATAGAAGAGTGTGAAGAGGGTTTTCAACAGTTGAAACGCCTTTTAACTAATGCAGATGTGTTGAAAATTGCATACCCAAACAAGGACTTCCTTGTGTGTACAAATTCCTGCAAGGAATGACTCAGAGGAGTAATTATGCAAGAAGGGAATATGATTTGTTATGAATCCATAAAACCGAATGAGCATGAAATAAATTATGTGACACATGACTTGGAGTTGGTTGCCATAGTACATTCTTTGAAAATGTGGAGGCATTATCTCCTAGGAAAAAAAATTGTACGTATGATAGACCATAGTGGGTTGAGATATTTGTTTGATCATCCCAAACTCAATGCTAGGCAACCTAGGTGGATGGCTCTCCTTACTAAATTCAATTTTGAAATCAAGCACATTAAGGAGAAATAAAATAGGGTGCTTTGCATCATTAGTAGAAGCATGGAAGTGATTCACATAACAACTATAAGAACATGTGAATCAAACATCAAAGAAAGGGTTAAAAGTGCACAATAAACATATGTGTTTTTCAAAACTATAAAGGCATATCTAGAGAAATATCCCACAGAGATGAAGTATGAGGGCTATCAATTGTTGAATGATGGCCTTCTAACCTACAAAGGTCGGTTGTGTTGAAATTGTAACTATGGTCTGTATTCATAATGTGAAAAGTAAAAAGTGAAAAGTAGTTTAGTATATATATATATATAAGTAGTTATTTATTATTCAAGGGACACATCCTTTCATGGATGGCCACCATATGTTCTATATATATGAAACACTCATCATTGTAATAAAATCATTCAAATATACAATATCATCTCATTTAGAAAAATCAGCATGGTATTAGAGAGGAAGTGGGCTTGACTCCCTCATGGGAGGGCCTAGGAAAATAAGAGAGATAACTTGAGTCATGTGTGAATATTTCTATCCTGCAAAGCCTCCATTGTAAATCATTCTAAGCCCTCGAATCAATTGGCTACAAGGAAATCTTCTTGTATGAGGCGCCCTGAAATGAACTGGCTACAAGCCAATCTACTTGTATGACTCTTTCTAAACATCGATCAACAATTCTGGTTGTTACATGATTTTCACTGGGTCTTAAACTCGTTGGAAGATCTACGTATAGAATAAGGATTACACCTAGAATGAGGATTACTGATCCCACCTGAAGTTGGACTGCAAAACAATGGGAAGAACAAATCATTACAACATTCAAAAAAATAGAGAAATTATACGTAGATAAGGGTTTGAACTTTGAAGAGAGAATTTTGATTCTGATTTCCGTCACCAAAAATATTATCACCTAATTTTGAATGGTAAGAGATGGAAAAGACAAAAACATTATGAATCTAGAAGAAAACGAACAACAAGTGGAACTTCTTGGCGAGAGGCATTTCCCAACTGAGGAAAGTGCCTGCCACAATGCAGGAGACGGGCGTTACATTGGATTGATGATGGAGATTGTTGATGAGCTCCTCCACATGGGCTTCCATGTTATCCAGTGATTGATAAAATTGGTGGATATTATTCCATCTCTCAAACTCACTAGGCACAAAATCAAGTATGGCCACCAGCTGAATATTGATGCCAAGATTTAAAGTGTGGGAGAATGCATCCACACTAGTACCCCCATAGGCCTGAGTGGTGATTTTATGCCATGATTGTGTGAGGACAAATGTGATGTCAATACCCATGGAGGCAAGATTCTTCGCAAGCTGCATCATGGGATTTATATGGCCTTTCCCCAGCAGTGGATGATTATGGCATGAACACCATAATCGCCTCAACCCGTCATATCCTTTCTGAGGAAATACTGCCTTTCGACTCAATATTCAATGTTTTTTATTTCACATGGAGTTTCATTTGATGAATTATTAAGTTCTCACAAAGCCGTGTTGAGCAAATATATCTACAGGTTGTAATCACTTCATAGTCAAAGATGTACACCATTTGGCGGGGCTCTTCAACCTATTGTGTGGCTAATATTATGTCCCATACTTTTGTGGCGGTCTTCAACCTATTGTGTGGATAAAATTATTGGAAAGAACAAGAATAAGAAAAAAACATAAATGTATGTAAATTTTTGTGAAGCCCTAGAAGTTAGAGGACTCACCTGCATGATGATACAATTAGTAAGGGACAAAGAGAAGAGAAGTGATTGTAGGTCCTTAAAAGAGCAAGGATTGCAGTTTCAAGGAAAATAGTTATGATTAATGTAAGAGAATTTTGAGGGCTAATTATCTGAATAACCATAGTCGATGTTGCATCTTGCATATTTAGTGCAGTCAAGGACAGTGACAGAAACATGCATTTTGAGTCATAAGCTGGATTTTTCCTACGATGCAGACTGCATTCAAGTCCGCAATAAAAGTAATATTTGAGTTGGCTTGCATTGCAATTTGCAGACATCACATTTATGATGGGGCAACAATATGATAAAACGAGCAGTTCAATGGCATTGTGACACCCATATTTTGAATGAGGTAGACAGTTTTCGTCGAAATCACGCCAAGTTGTGGAGGGGTCCACTATAATTTGTGGGCTATGAGATTCAGTCGGTGTGGCTCCAAAATGACTATATTGTTCTATCATTGTTGTCATAAGACTTCTCAATTTTTGTCATAATACTTCTCAGTTTTCTTGAATCGAACTCTAATAAACCACGATGAAATTAATAGTCAATAGTCGGATGCATATAACGCAAAATTGGTAGTAATCATGACAATCCAAAACTGGCTAGAATTGGAAAGAAAACTTCCAATTAGGGATGCAATTGTGAGGATCCGGGATTGACTTGGAATCCATGGAAAATAAATTATCCCAATTAGATATGTGTTTTTTTGTGTAGAGATGAAGTGGGATGGATTTGCATATTCACCAGGAGCAGTTGTCGGTCACAGTTGCATTGATGTGAGCAGGAATATGGAATCCCAATGTTTCATCCTTGTAGATCTGATTTCCCTCATGGATCTCCTAGATGCCCTTTTGCTCTGCGCTCTTGTTTGGGCTTTTGGGTCTAATAGGAACATTGGATATACGGATTCTTTGTTTTAGACCCATGATCAAAGCATGTTAAGAATTATTTCCATAAGTGAAGGCCTTAAGGTGATGGCAAGGTACATGTACCAGAGGGCATTGTAGGTATCTCCCCTCTCCCATATCTATGATAGAAGAAGTGTCGAGAAGACAAGTAAAATTGACCATTACAAATACCTCCCTAGTTAAGAGGGAGTGTTGATTTTTTTGTAACTATGGTTGGTCTTCATAATGTATATATTCAAAAAATAAATTCATGAAAAGAAGGCTCGTGGCAAGAGGGTTTTCCCAGAAAGAGGGAGTATCCAGTGAAGCAAATTGGAAAAGCAGGGTTTTCTTCAGTGTAAGAGGGAGCCAGTTAGCTCATACAAAAAGGAATACATGGAGGGAAAGACCTTCCAACATGATGTAAAGGAGAGACATTTCTATATGTGATTCTCATAGACAAAAAGTCTCTAGGAGAAGTTTTCCTCCGGGACGAGATCATACTAGATAGAAAAAACAATTTTAGTGATCATGGATACAACAAGCCAGGCCCACTGTAGCACATCTATGGTGATAGATCCAATGGAGGGGGAAGAAACAGTATGAATCCTAGAGGGAGCTGTTGCAGGAGCCCAAAAGGAGAATTTGTAGAGCTCCAGAGAGAGAAGTTGCAGAGAGAGTGGAGGATCTACTCTTAGTACATGCAGATCCAATTCCAGAGGAGCTAGTCCCAGATTGGTTATTCTTGGGATGATCCATTGTTCCTGTCAGGAGATTGAGTATTCTCCAAGGGATTGGAGGTGTGGCAGAGTCCAGGGAAGAAATTCCTATGATAGAGGAAGCACACAGTTGTGATCTTGTAGAGATATGGCATAATGAACTGCAGGTCCATGGCTACACCTATGATGTCAAATTTGAAGAAGTTGAATGAGGAAACTTCAGACTCAAATTTGGTGGACCCTACGATGTACAGACAACTAGTTGGGTCCATGATGTACCTCGTGAACACTAGGACAGATATATGTTTTATGAGTGCCTTGAGTCTGTTCATGAGTGAACCAAGGAAATTGCACTAGGTTGTTGCAAAATATGTGTTGAGGTACCTATGTGGTACAGTTGCGTATGGACTCAGATACTTCTCAAGTGGAGAAGTAATGTTGTAGGGATATACAAACTCTGATTGGGCAGGGAGTGTGGATGACAGAAAGAGTACCTTTGGTACCTATTTTAGTTTGGGCTCATCCATGATATCTTTGTTAGAAGGAAATAGAAGTATGTGGCACTCAACACTACAAAGGTACATTGCAACATGTGATGCTTGTATGGAAGCAGTATGGCTCTGTAAGTTGATTTCCGGACTATTTGATCAGGTGTCAGATTCGACCGTGATATTTTGTGACAATAAAAGCTATGTGAAGCTTTCAGAGAACCCGATGTTCCATGACAGGTCAAAGAACATTGAAATCAAGTATTATTACATGTGTGATCGAGTCCAGAAGGGAGAAGTAAAAATCCATTATATCTCCTCTAATGAGAAGATAGTAGATATTATGACGAAGCACTTGTCTAAAGGGAAGTTTGTGTACTTCAAGGACAAATTGGGACTTGTGGAGATTGCTCCCTTTGTTGAGAGGGAGTGTTTATCTGTATCATGCTAGTATAGCTTAGATATGATGCTTCAACATCATGCTAGTACAACTTATATATGATACAAATGTCTTGAGTTGCATCATGCTAGTATAGCTTAGATATAATGTAGTAACATCAAGATAGTACATCATAGAGATGATGCAGATGACTCGCATCATGCTAGTACATCTTAGAGACGGTGTATTTACACCATGCTAGTATGACTTAGAGATGATGTAGAGGCATTGATCTACATCATGCCAGTACAACTTAGATATGATGCATTCACATCATGCTAGTATGGCTTAGAGATGATGTAGATGATACTTCACATCATGCTAGTACAACTTAGATATGATGCATTAGCATCATGCTAGTACATATTAGAGATGATGCATATGTCAAAGTCGCATTATTATAGTACATCTTAGATATGATGTAGTAGAATCATGCTAGTATATCTTAGAGATGATGCATATGACTCACATAATGCCTATATTAATCAGATAGAGTGTGGCTAAGATAGTCATGTGACACTTCATTGAGTGTGTGACAACTACGAGACACATGTGTAGTCATGAGACTATGGCGGAGACTGTGTCTCTGGACAACAGTTGTATGATACTACAATGGTTGTGTACCACTGGCGGAGACTGTGTTTCTCTGAACAGTAGTTGTGTGCTACTATAGTGGTTGTGTACCACTGGCAGAGATTGTGTGTCTATAGATAGTAGTTGTATGCTACTACAATGGTTGTGTACCACTGGTAGAGACTGTGTGTCTCTGGACAACAGTTGTATGCTACAATGGTTGTGTACCACTGGCAGAGACTATGTGTCTTTGGACAGTAGTTGTGTGTTATTATGGTGGTTGTGTACCACTGGCAGAGACTGTGTGTCTCTAGACAATAATTGTGTGCTACTACGGTGGCTCTGTACCACCGGTTGAGACTGTGTGTCTCTAGAAAGTAGTTGTGTGCTACTACAGTGGTTGTTTACCACTGGCAGTGATTGTGTGTCATTGGATAGTATCTATTT
>ML787731.1:514306-529330 GCA_009831015.1 Picea engelmannii
TAGAGGGAGTTTCCTCTTGGTTCAGGTGGGAGAGAGAAATCTCCCAAGACTGACAGATAGGTGTCATGAGTCTAGAGTGAAGTTTGTATACTTCACATACAAGCTTTGGCATGATGAATAATGTCTCCCTCATTGAGAGGGAATGTTGATGTTTGGACAACATTGAGAAGACATTCTCTCAGATCATATGGCAAGTTTCTCCTAATGTTGCAAATGTTATGAATACCTCCCTAGTTAAGAGGGAGTGTTTAAATTGTAAATATGGTNNNNTATATATATATATATATATATATATATATATATATATATATATATATATATATATATATATATATATATATATAAGTAGTTATTTATTATCCAAGGGACACATCCTTTCATGGATGGTCACCATATGTTCTATATATATGAAACACTCATCATTGTAATAACATCATTCAAATATACAATATAATCTCATTTAGAAAAATCAACAGGTTGTATATCCAAAATTGTGACAACGTAAAGAGGTTCATAATGGATGAACTACATACAAGACCATATACTAGCCATCCTGGCTATCCAAAAATGATCACAACCACTAAGAAATTGTTTTAGTGGCCAGGAATGAAAAAGGACATAGTTGAATACTTAGATAAATGTTTATAATGTCAATAGGTTAAGGTGTGTCACAAGCACCGAGCAGGGTTGTTGCAGCCCCTGCCAATTCCCGAATGAAAATGGGAAATAATATCCAAGGATTTTATCACAAGATTGCCTAAATCAACCAAACAAAATGATGTCATCATGGTATTTGTGGATAAGTTGAGAAACAATACTCACTTTATCCTTGTAAAATCAACTTTCAAGACGATTGATATTGCCAAAAAATTTATGAAATAAATATTCAAGTTGCATGGTATCCCTAAGAAAATCATATCAGACAAATATGCAAAATTTACTTCAAATTTTTGGAAGTCTTTGTTTGTTGGTTTGGGAACTAAATTATTGTTTAGTACAACCTACCACCCTCAAAGTGATGGATAGATAGAGAGGGTAAATCAAATATTATAGGACATGTTAAGAATTCATATGATGAATCAACCTAATAAATGGGAAGAATAGCTACCACCGGTAGAATTTACATACAACAATGGCTATCAGAAGTCACTAAATATGAGTCCTTTTGAGGCTCTTTATGGTAGAAAATGCAATATTCCAATCATTTTGGACAACCCAATGGACAAAATCACACTTGGGATAGATATGCTAAAGGAAATGGAACAACAAGTAATTCAAATAAAACAAAATCTGGAGGTAGCACAAGGCAGGAAAAAACGTTATGTAGATAAGAACATGACTCCTAGAGAGTTCAAAGTAGGAGATCATGCATATCTCCGAATTAGACCTAGAAGAAGTTCCTTGAGAATGGGAACTTATGCCAAGATGGCACCTCAATTTTGTGGACCCTTTGAAATTTTGGACAGAGTGGGACCTGTAGCATATAGAATAGCACTTCCTCCCATAGTGAAAGCACATAATGTTTTCCATGTTTCATTACTGAAGAAATGTGTACATGATTATAATCATATAATTGATTGATCTGTGATCCAGGTGGAACGAGAGGGAGAATTCCTAACATAACCGCAATGCATACTAGACAGGAATGAAATCCCACTCAGGAACATAACCATTGCACAGGTCAAGGTGCAGTGGAAATACTTTGGTCCAAATGAAGCTACATGGGAAATAGAGGATTCCATGAAATAAGCATACCTATTTTGTTCAATGTTTTACATAAAGATCACAGTGGCAGGTAGAACACCAAGGACAATGTTCCTTTAAGGGGGAGGAGATTATAATACCCCTATTTCCCCCATCTTGTAAATATAATCATATTACTGCTAAAAGACTATGGACAAATCGATTATGTGTGTATTTTGGAAATGATGAACCTTTACTAAAGAAGGTAATGTGAATATTTCTACTATTAAGTAAAATAAAAAAAAATTGAACAATTGTTGAAGGTGTTTTCGACACACATTATGCTTCCATGAGAGGGAATGGTGAGGAGAGATAGTAATGGTTGAGATGACCCTTGTGTAACATCCAGTTCCACTAATCACATTTCACACATTGACTTATTATTTGAGGATACTTCCGAGCAAGTGATCCGGTTAAAACATGGTACATTATGATTATCAGTTTTGGTTTATGTGTTTATGCTATGATTGAGTATTGAAAATTGATATGTTATTTATGTATAGAATTGACATGTATTATGATGAGGTTTCCTAAGTGTGAAGGGAACATGACATGATGAGGATGTCGATGGCATCGAAAAAATTCCTTGGACTCTGGATTGAGTCAGGGAGTGGACTATAGACTTTGATTACGAGTACTTGTTTTATTTACGCGTGTATTATTGATGATTATTTCAGTATGGATTTCATGTATATGAGTTATTAATATTATCTTTGTCAGTGGATGCAAGCATGGTGACGCTTGCTAATCCAACTCGCATATGGAGTAAAGGGGTCATACACATATATCAGATGGATGAGGGAGAGGTTTGGAAGCATCCTTGTCATAGCCTACTAACACACCTACCATGACATGAAATGAAGGTTAATGACTACCTTGTTCACGATGTTGTGAGGGGAGACTGAGAAAGTCACTCACAAGGATTTCTAAGGGGCGCGCAATAAGGTGGACTCCTTATTCCTCATTAAGCCTTTAGTCTTACACAAGGTCAACAAGTGGAGTATTGACTCCAAACATCATACAAACTTCCAAACTAAGTCAATTAGCGAGTCACACCCTTGGAACACAGAGGTGCATCCTGAAGGGCACATCGAATGAATAAATTAATAAGAGAATAGAAGATCTAGAAGAGCTTAGAAAACAAAACAAATACTTAGAATTGAGCAGAAAAGAGATTAAATTATTTAAAAAAACTGGAAATATAATTTAATCAAAGTCAAATTTTTATGCCTAATGAAAATTTTTAGAATTGGGTCTAAGGGTATTAGACTAGATAAAATCTAGAGTAGGGAGAATAAAATTTTATGACATATTCACATTGAGTGCATGAAATTAATAAAATTAATTTTTAATTAAAATAAATCATTTCTTGAGAGAATGGGTAGTCAACATATAGCTAGAATCCTAAGTCAATGTAGACTCTAAAGCCTAACTAAGAGAAGAGTCCTAATCAAACTCTAACTATAAATTAGCTATGGGACACAATAAAAGAGAAATTGGGGAACTAAGGGACAACTAAGAGAAATTCTAGGAACTAATTGAGGAGTGTGAGGGAAAATGCATAATTATTTAAATTAAAAATGAATAAACATGTGCAACTTGGGAAAGTGTGACATGTGTTGGGGGTGAATAATCTTTAATTTGATTATTAAAAATTATCTAATTATGCATGAGTTGACAAGTTTTAAGGTGTATTTTCTTATAAAAATAATGGCGAGGAAGAGGGAAATTACCCTATTGCTAGATGAATGATATGTTGTTGAAATTTCTATTGACTAATTTTACTTGTGTGAGTTGGGTTGCAAGCATTTTCAAGACGTGGAAGCTTCTCCTTGCGAGGGAAAGCTTGAGCTATTTGGATCTGAGTTTTATGTGTGTGACCCCTTTGCGGCTGGGGGGGATAAGGGGGTGTTGTAGGAAAATTCCCTTGTGGATAGGTAAAAATCCCCTTGGATCCTAGATCCCTATTACCAAGACAGAAAGATGCTAACATTGGACGCTAACATTCCTTTAAATGTAGTTAAACTAGTCAAAGGTAAAAGAGGAAGAAAGTATGATGTACCTTTTTCTGAAGCTTGTCCTCGCTTAATGAGATCTACAATCCAATAGACAATAAAGACAATGCATACTACAATCTACAATCCGATATTCAAGCTCCTTAATGAGATCTACAATCCAATAGACAATAAAGACAATGCATACTTCCTATTCTACCAAGATTAGTTTAAGATAAATTTATCAACAAAAGACAAGTATATGCAACCATACACAAACTTGAAGGAAATAGGACAAGCATATATTAATGAGAACATTACAAGGTACTTACAATGTATATGAAGTTGTAGAAACCTCTCCAAGTCCTCCTTGTCCAACCCCTTGCTCGAAATATCCACGATTAGAATGACAATACTTTTTGTTGATATTCTCCTCCATTTATTATGAGAATGCCTCCTTTTATAGGCTTTGAGAGGCTCAACCACCTTAGTTATTTTTGGAATAAGTTGAGGATATGACTCCATCAGTTGTGGAATCTCCCTTAGATGCATCCTAAAGCTTGGATTCAATCCAAACCAACTTGGATCATCTCTAGTTATCCTTAGAGATAAGGGGGATTTCTTCCCATGATTCTCTCAACTAATCAGTGCTCCCTCAAAACTGGCAATAGAGTGTTGCAGCGCTCCCTGCATGTGAGCGGGGGAGTGTTGATATTCTAAAAGTTCATTAAGATGACCATTACTCAAGGAAAAACATTCTTCTTATCTTGTCAAATGATGTGTTTTCCCCTTCTAACATGTCTTAGAGGATATATCAAGTGTTTCCATGTTGTCGTTCGCAATGCGACATTTACAACACTTGCGACAAAAGTGCGATACTTGTGACAATGATAATGTGAAATTATCGAAGTGAGGAATTTTGACTTGTAACAGATTGCCCTCCAAAGTGTGAAGTCGGAAGACAGAAGCTGATGACTAAAGCACTTTGTAGATTTTCAAAGCAAGGGTATGGAATCGGAGAACCTGGTAGAAGTTGCAGATAACCATCAAACAAATGTTATCATGTGTTTCAAACCCAAGGCCAGCATACATATTCTTGAGTAACAAAGAACTTAAGGTATGGTTGCCAATAAATACACTGCGGATCCATGATGATACTAACTATGGGTATAGCCACCGAGGATACAATGTGGATCTATACCTCCATGAAATGAACTGATCGTAGCCACAAGAAATACATAGTGGATCTATGAGATGATAAAACATAGCCATGGACCAATACAATGTGGATCTATGTGACAGTATATCATCATGCCCAAAATATCTCCTTCGCATCCTGGGGAAAGAAGATAATAGAGTGAATGCTCAACCCAGGTTCTTCTTCCCAATATCGAAGTGGTGTGAATCCAGCAATGTGAATAGATGTTTTGATGTCAAACATGGTAGAAACCACTTGATTACCAGTCATTGAGGTAAACCATTAACAAGTGCGAGGGAAATCACCAATGATGTCAATGAATCCCAAGGTACCCTAGTACAATCCAATAATGTGAATAAATTATCTAAAGTTGAACATTCATGGAATCATCCGATCATAGTTCAATGATGTAAATCTACCGTCGAAGGCGAGGAGGCCTGCCATTGAGGCATGCGGGTCCCAAGGTACTAATTGGTTTCTAAGTTTAATTCCTGGATGATGTGTTGAATTCGTTAGGAAAACAATCGTCGAAGGAGGGCATTGATGTATCCCCCATCATCAACACGAAACTGTCATAGAGATGTAAGATGGTGAATCAAATGAGTATGGACTAACACGGGTATTGAAACTGGAAATTTGTGATGGTTGAATCTCGAGGTGGATACTTCCCTTGAACACTAAGGCACAACATGACCTAGCATCATAATCGTAATGTGTACCAAAACATAATGCAGTGGATGTTGTGACATTCGTCGGGTGACCCAAAGGAGTGAAAAGACTCACAGGATTGGTTCAATGTAGAGGTTTAGCGGATTATCCAAGTTTTCAGAATGCAAGTGGACACAAGTGTCGTGTTCAAGGGTGACTACAAGAGTGACTTGTGACAATTCTAAAATATAACTTGACTTACTTCCTTCAATTTTTCCCCCATCCCGATAGATGAGTACCTCTTTTTTCTTTTTTATGAGCTAAAGGAGAATAACACATGCTCAATATAACTCACCTTCGGTAAGTCCCTCTTCCTTTGTTTAATGAACTGGAAGAAGTAAGGGTTCGGTCCCATATGGGCCCTTCAATGTGTGATTTTAGCGAGTCCAAAGAAGGAAAACTCGGTGGTTTTTCATTTTTAGAGATTCTAAAAAGAACTTAAAGGCGACTCCAGGGTTGTCCTTTTTCGTAATTTCAGTCTCTGAAGTTCGAAAAAGAGATAAACTTCTACTCAAGAGACGCCCTTTCAAAACCTTTTAAAACAAGTGTAAAAGGAAGCAAGATCACTCGACAATATTTTCATGTTTAGAGAGTCTGAAAAGAGCTTAAAGGAGACTCCAGGGGGTTCCTTTTTTTTGTAACCTTTACGAGTCCAAAAAAGTGATAAAATTCTACTCAGTTACATTCTCATTTTTTTTCGAGTGCGAGAAAGAACAAATATTATGCTCGTCAGTGTCACAAGGTTTTCGAAAAGATATTGCTTAAAAACCTAGAAATATAGACAGTTCTGGGCCCAAAGCATTAGTGACTCCTCAAAAAGATTAAAAATCCAAAAAAAAGCTTTATATTAGTGAGAGATAGAAAAAATCAACCCTATCAAATAGTAAAATAGGTTAATAATTTCATTTACCAAATGATTTTTACCCTATTCTTTTAGCTTTGGAATTTTCCACCTTTGGCGGGAGATTTTTGAGTTGTGAGTACAGGAGATGCAGTCGACCATTGTTTATTCCATCTGGACTAGGTTCGTCACCTTTCCTTTCGAATTATTTTTTACAGTTTAATTTTGTGTTTTAGCTCATATTTAGGGTGTTCTGGGCTCCTTAGGAAGCCCTAGGCACCGAACTGGGTCGACGCTCCCTCAAAGGGATGAGGGGAGTGTCGATAGAGATATCGGTTCCCTGGTGCACATGCCTAGGGATCACTAGTGCTATGTGGGCAGACTTAAGGGAGCTTTGGCGAAAACCAATTTTGTTTTTGCATTTTGGGCTAAAAATATACAATTTTTTTCCATAAAAAGTTGACTAAAGATGTTTAATTGGTTGTATTTGCAGAATACATGGATCATATTGCCATGATTGAATGGAAGGAACGTGAACATGAGTTAGACAAAATTGTTTCTTTACAAATACCTCAAGCAAGTGCATCTTTGAAAAATTGTGATCTACTCAAGTACTTTAAACTCCAGAATATGAGGAAAGAGGTATTATTACTTGAGTACCTGATCGGTTTGTTAGATGATGCCAAACAGGAATTTCGCATTAGGCCACACATGCTCGATATTGAGCTTGACGATGTGTACTTTTTTATGGGCCTCTCAAGGAGAGGGGCTCCTATCCTTTTTTCCGGACATCGGGCAACTCCTCAACCCACTGATGCATATGTGGTTAAGCACTATATACCAGGATCTCGATTGGTCGGTGGGCGAATCATGATAAAAAATGTGAGGGATTTGGCATTGAGATTTATTCTATTCACCATTACCAAATTGGAGGGTAGTACTAGCGCTCATCTAGCTTTGAAATCCTAGATGTCATATTATTTACAATGTGTAGAGCCCAGGTTATTTAGCTGGAGCGCAGGGTTCCTTTGGAATGTGAAGGAACAAATCTCGAAGTGCAGGACAGGTAGGAAGAAGTAGTTTGGATATGGCTCTTTCCTAGTTTCGTTCTTTTTGGAGTGAGTACACCAGATGCAGCCATAGGCTGTGTTGATAGAATGACCTACAATCAAGCCATGGATGGAGAGATGGACCAGTTTATCCCTGAGATTGGGGAACGAGCCCTCAACATTTAGATTTACAGTTGATTTCTTCACTTGGTGGAGGAGATAGTTGGTTGTCATCGAGGATTTTCCCTATCCTGGAATGGAATTTCGGGGCAGTGTAGACTTGGTGCTCCCCAAGGGAATTCAGTGGGATGTGTCAGGTACGAAACTAAACCTTGTCAGGTATTTTTATTTTTATATTTTATATTGTTTTTTGTGTGTACAATGAGGGATCTAAAGATGTTTTTGTTTTATCATGCAGACAAAGGTGCATCAAGTCCAACAGAAATGTCGGCACTGGGGTGTCATGGGGACGTGCATGCAGCAGTGGATCACAAGGTTGTGATGGGAGGACTTCAGGAGGTCGAGAGGAACCTCTGAGGTTTGACTATGGGTGTCCCACCTCTCAAGAGGCGAGATGTGCCTCTCCATTTGTAGAGACATACAATAGGATTTCCTCAGATTTTGAACTGCTTGCTTCGACGAGTGGCTTGTGTAGTAGTGTGCTTCATGGAGCACAATGTGATACAGAAGGATGACTAGGATCCTCAACATATTTTGTAGTCTTTAATGATGATATCATGGGCATGAGGGCCCAGATTGTTTCCCTATCATGTACCTTTTGATGATGTATTTTAAAAACAATTTTTTGCTATCACACAACTATATATATATATCTGAGTTTTGTGGTGCCTATTGATGTTTTAATTTATCTTATGCGATGCTTTAATGTACATGTGATTCACGAATTCTTACAAATGTTTTATCTATGCGCAAGATACCGATCCAATATGTAATTAGCTAACGAATTTGACGTTGTGTTTAGTTCTCTCGGTATATGTTTGTATTGTATAAATTCAAACGAACTTTCGAGATGAAAAACTCTTAGGTGGAGACGTAGTAAGACAAGGTTGCGAATGACGTAATCTCGATTAATATGACAAACCACGAGTTGAGAGTCTAGGTTAATAATAAGATGAGATATACCTAGAGAGGAGGATTCAGTTAAAATTCCAATGACGGCATGATATTCTACCATGTTATTGGTTTTCAATCCTAGAAAAATTCCTCTCAAACTCACCAACTCACTAGAGTGGTAAATGACCCAAGATGCATAAGCAATGTTCTAGGTGTGTCAACTAGCGCCATCCACAAACCCGAAAAATATGGGAAAAGGAGATTTCATCTGCACATGCAACCACAAGACAAAGTATAAGCAGCTAAGACAAAACTCCTACACGCAAGAGAAAAGACACACCAAATCAAAATTATATAGTACAATAGTGTACAAAGCACACATTCCAGATGTTCTATGCATAGTACTTCTAGATGTAAAGCCCATTTCGGGGCTCACCAAGAGATAGTCCATCGTAGTCAACTAACTCATAGGCACCTCTATGTAATACATGTTTTATTATATAAGGTTCATGCCACAGAGGTTCTAACTTCCCTGTCCCCAACTTATCGTGATCTTGGTCATAAACGAGAACTAAGTCTCCTTCTGCAAAAGCATGAGGTTTAACGGATTTTTCATATTGACTCTTCATTCGTTTTTGATACATCTCATTAACGAGAGAAACATCGTGACGTGTTTCATCCAACTTGGTTAAATATAGGAATCGTTCCTCTTCAACAGAGGCATCAGGTAGGAGTTCTACTGTGAGTTTCAACGAAGGGATCTCACACTCGATTGGTAACACTGACTCTACGCCATATACCAACTGGAATGGAGTGAATCCAGTTACAGTTTTCACTAAAGTGCGGTAGGCCCAGAGTGCGGAGAAAAGTTGCAAGTGCCAAGACATTTTGTTTGTCCCCACCATGCCTTGGAGCATGTTCTTTAGGACTTTGTTGACAGCTTCAACTTGTCTGTTTGCTTGAGGATAGTAGGGGGATGATTTTTCTTGACCAAAACCCAACTTGACATGAAACTCATGTATCATATGGTTCTGAAAATGTGAGCCGTGATCAATAACAATGGCTTGTGGGACACCAAAGCGGGTGATTATGTGATTAAAAACAAAGAGTGTTACAATACGACCATCGTTAAGAATTGTAGGCATAGTCTCAGCCCATTTATTGAAATAATCAACGACAATGATGATATAATCGTTCCCCCGGACCGAGGTAGGCTTACATTGCATAAAATCAATGTCCCATTTGGCGAAGGGGACGATGACTACAATGGGATGTAGTAGAGCAGGGTGGGTGCATGCCTTTTTATGAAAAACTTGGCAGGGTGGGCATCGTTTGATAGCCTCGATACAATCTTTGAAGATGGAGGGCCAAAAATAACCGACACGTAAGATTTTCTAGGTTGTAGCCATCCCAGAAATATGACCACCACAAGATCCAAGGTGATAGTCATTGAAAATGTGTTCAGCCTCATCGTGGGTTAAACAATGTCGTAGGACAATATCAATACCATGGCGATACAAAGTATCGTCGATGATAAGGTAGCATTTAGAATAATGGTGGATACGATGAAGTTCATCGCGAGAAATATCGGGCCGGAAATGCTGGGATTGGAGATAGAGAATAATATATCCATACCAAGGGTCTGACGTGCTAATGATTAATAGATATTTGTCAGGACGAGAATCATTGGGCGCAGTATCTTCAATAGCATAGGGAAGATTGCAGATGATTTCCGCAAAAACCAATGCTTTTTTAGCTTTTGATTTGGCAAACTTGAGATCGAATTCTTGAAGAATAATGATACATTTGGAATACTTGCCCCCAAGGAATTGACATGTAAGGATATGGTACATGGGGTTCAAGTCTGCAATGACCGTGATAGTGCGTAACGGGATGTAATGGAGAAATCTATGGACGACAATGACGGATGCTAGAGCCAACTTTTCAATGTGTGAATATTGGAGCTCGGGACTAGATAGACTCTTTCTCAGATAGTAGATCACATGTTCATCATCGTTAGGATCCTATTGAACTAACACCATAGCAATAGTGGAAGTAGAGGTAGCCAAATAAAGTATATAGTCTCGTGCATAATTCGGGGGGTGCAAGAGAGGCATGTGTGTTAATGCATGCTTAAGATCATCAAAAGAGCATTGAGCAGTGTCATCCCAGATGAAATGAGTGTCTTTCTGCTACAATCTCATAAATCCTTTAGTGAGTTCAGCGTAATTACAGATAAAACTGTGAAGAAAGTTTGCTTTCCCTTACAAACTTTGTAGTTGGGTCAGATTGTTGGGAGGGGGTAAAGCAAGAATAAATTTTACTTTTAAGGGATCCACCCTAATCCCATATTTGGAGACAACAAAATCGAGGAGTCGACCTGATTCAACAGTGAAGATGCATTTTTGAGGGTTCAAACGAATATGGTAAAACCAACATCGAAGAAAAATGGCTCGTTAATGACCAATATGGTCTCGTCGAGTAGATGAATGAGTGGGTAAATCATCAAGGTAATGTTCCACAATATATTTGATATCGTGGAAAGCATATGACATGGCCTGTTGGAAAGTAGCACTAGCGTTTTTAAGACCAAACGATAGCTTCCGATAAGAGAACATCCCCCAAGGGAAAATGAAGGTTGTCTTATGCTGATCATTTGGTAGAATATCGATCTGGTTATACCCTGAGAAACCAGCCATGAAGGAAAATATAACACTACCAACGCAATTGTCAATGGTTTGGTTGATGAAGGGTGTTGGGTAATTGTCTTTTGGACAAGCCTTATTCAGATCGCTATAATTGACACAGACACGAATGGTTCCTTGTTTTTTACCGACTGAAATGATGTTATAAACCCATTACGTCAAGGGGATAGGATAAATAAAGCCAGACTTCAACAGTTTTTCAACTTCTGCCTTTATGGTCGCAGTTTTCTTAGGATGAACCAGGAGAAGTTTTTTTCGTACAAGTTTAACACCTAGGTAAGTTTTTATCTCATGCACAACGATCGATGGATCAATCCCTGGCACTTCTTCGTAAATCCAAGCGAAGACATCGTGAAATTCTTTGAATAAAGCGGCGTAACCTTCCAGTTCCTCAGGTGAACAATTAGCACCGAGATGAAAATTTCCCATGATACCTTCCTTGATCGAGATGTTGATAGCGATCGTAGAAGATATGTTTCCTAAATTCCCCTCGGAAGTAGTGTCCTAGGTGAGGATGGGAGATTGGGGAGAATCGACAGCACCGTTAGGAAAGATAGAGTGTATATATTTCTCAATTTTGTCTAGAAAAGGGAGAAAAGATGAACGACGATGGTTGTCATCCCAAGGTACCTCGTCGATACTAAGCATTTCCATAATGTATTTGATTGATGGAAAAATCCATAGGATGTAGTCGAAAGAAGAAGATAGGGAATCCAGCCAAGATGGCAATGAGTAAGTGTTGGATGCCAACAAATGTTGGTCCTCCAATGAGGGAGAGGCAGATTGGATGGCATTGTATGAAGCCTTAGAAGGACTAAGTGGCATAGCGTCACCTAGTGCATATAATTCCAAAGGACTATCCACAACCCAAGGATCAGATGATTCGTAAGATTGATATGCCATAGTTGAGATCATATTGATCATGGCAATGTGTTGCGAGGTGGGAGGAAGTGGTGTAGGTAAAGTACCCATAAGGGAAGATTATTTTAAAAAACCTACACCGACACTTTCATAAGTGATCTTAGTATCTCCCAAGAAAGGAATATTTTTGGTGGCGGGAGTGCGAGCGTCGGGGGTGCAGTAATCTAACTAGTCGATAGTGACAATTTTACCTTGATAGGGGAATTGTACACATCGAAACATTGATGAAGAGAAGATAGTAATGGCATAAAACCAACTTCTTCCCAACAAAAAGTTGTAATCAAGGGGAGAATGCACTACCTCTACATCCACAGAGAAAGTCTTTCCTCCCAACTAAACAGCTAAGGACTGCAAGATTCTGTGAGGGAGAAAACCTCGCCCATTGAATGATTTCAACACTATAGCGGATTGATTAAGCGCAGGTGATTTCAACCCTTTCCAACAAGCTAATGACATGACGTAAGTGGAAGCTCCCTCATCGAGTATGGTACAATGAATGTGTTGGTTATGAACAACCACATCGATCTGAAAAGCAAGCTAGTGAGAAAGTTGTGACTTGAAGCTATCAAGGTTAAACATGATATTATTTGACGACTCGGGATCGATCACGTCGATGGTGGCCAAGAATGTTCTATGTTGACTTGGACAATGTTGTATAAATTCAAGAGCAGACATAGCACATGGTGCTTGAGCCAAATCTTCAACAATATTGTAGTTTTGGGCGGTATGTGAACTAGGATTAAAATTCGACTTTCGAATAGTGCTCTTGGGAGGGCATAAAATGGATTCAAAAGTAGGTTTCTCAATTTGAAGTGATCTAGATGGAAGAGTAACGGTGGTAGGAGATGGATCCGATGTAGTACTATTAGTGACCTTCTCTTTATCAGGTTTAGTCGACATGTCATACGTTGTGGTGCGAGTGGTTAAATCAATCCCATAAAACATATAAATATAGGCACTCGATGAGACTTCCTCACTAGGAGGATGATTGGGATTGCCCCCTACTGGAGGGGCAGGGGCTTGACCAACCATGGACTGTTGCTGAGGAAAAATTTATGTCAACATAACAGGTTGGGAATTCCCTTTGAAAAGTTTTGAAACTTCTTCCCGATGAGGACAGTCTCGGGTGTAATGATCATCACCACAAATGAGACACATAAATTTCGGTTTTCGCTGTGCTTGTTTTTCAGGAGCAGGCAATGGAGTTTGTGTTTTTGGATTTTCATTATTATTATTATTATTATTATTGGGTTTATTTTTTCGTTTTCTTCTTTCCCTCGGATTGTTGTGAAGAGACAGATTGGGTTGTGTTCACCTCAAATATTTGAGTCAGGGGGGAGGTAGAGGAGAGGGAGGTCGAACCAGTGACGGGTGCAGAAACAGAGCGATTAGCCGAGCCGACTGACTGTGATGAAGATTGGTTTTTGACAGCACTGATAATTCCATCTACATGAGCCGTGGAAGATGTTTTGGATGGATCGATGGACGTATGGGGAGCATTTGGTATCAACTTATACAACGTACTATATTGGGAATAAACCAAATCTAGGTACTGAGCACGAGAAATGGCTTCTTCCTTAGTGACAACACCACCCATGACGATGTCACAAGCAATTGGGGGTAAAAGATATTTAGTAAACCATTCTACCAATAATTGGTCAAGAATGGTCTCTTTGATCAACCTTTTTTGTCATATCCACTCATGAATCTAATCAAAGATATGTATGGAGTTCATTTAATGAAGTGAGGTTAAGAGTTTTGTACCAGTCTCATAATGGATGGGTAATTGAAAATGCGTGAGAAAATCCATAGCTAGGGAGTTGAAATATTGAAAGGTACCACGTTGGAGTTCAATGTGCCATTTGGTTGCTAAGCCCATAGGTGTGTGCTGGAAAATACGCAGTCGGATAGAATCATCCATCAGTGAGTTTGATGAACACTATAGATGAAATTTAATAACGTGGTTTTTCGGGTCTTCACCAGGTTTACTGTTAAATTTGGGGATGTCAAAAGGTAACTTAGCAGGAATTACCTGCCAGAATGGAAAATGTAGTATGGGATCATTTGTCAACCGAGATAATTCTAGTAGATCCAACATGGATAGGAATGGTAGTTGTCAGTTGACCTGAGGGTGATACTGGTGCGGCATGGGGACACCAGTAGGGAAATAAATGGGTTGAGGTGGATAATTGTATCCAGTAGGCCCTTCCATATATGACTGTATTTGTCTGGTATAGGCAGGATTCGATTGTTGTTGAGGAACATTCATGAAAGGAGGGAAGCCCAGTTGGTTCTGGGGAGGATAGGTCGTTTGATTAGGTTGTGGGGGATAAACAGTTTTCCCTTGAGGGGGGTAAATAGTTTTTCCCTGTGGAGGGTATATATTTGACCCTTGGGGAGGATAAGATTGTTTTCCTTGAGGACCTCAGGTGGGATTTGGCACACCTGGATAAGGTTGTCCAAAATATAATCCAGAAGGAACGAGATTTGGTACTCCTCCTTGTGGGTTAGGGTATGATGGCCCTCCTTGATAAGGTTGGTGAAACATACCTCCTTGGGGTGCTTCCCAGGATTGTGAAGGGTTTCCAACAAAAGGGGGTTGTCCCCCTTTTTATTGGATAAATCTGTAAGTGCGGACACAAACCAATCTCCCTAGATCCACCTAGATCTAGAACAAAGCAAGACAGAATATGACTCTTTCCCTAGATTCTAACCATTGAATAAAATAGGAGGAAAGAACAAAGAACATACCTTATTGTCGCTTCCTATGGTATTTGTTTCTCCCGCTTTG
>ML787731.1:542611-560271 GCA_009831015.1 Picea engelmannii
CCTGGACAGAAAAGAAATTGAAATTTATGAAATTATAGGTTCCTGGACAGCATAAACTATACATACCAAAAATGTAATTTATAAAGTAGATATTTAGTTTTATACATACAGAATATGTACTTTTATAATGGATCGCGGGTTGTCAGGATGGCGGGCTGAAAATTGGGCCTCTGATGTTCTCTTCCCTACAAATAGCACCGACAGTTCTGCGATACAGAAATTGGGCCTCCGATGTTTTCTGCGATACAGAAATTGGGCCTCCGATGTTTTCTGCGATACAGAAATCAAGGAGTGGAGTTGCGGGCTATAGAAATTCATGAGAAATAAATAAATTATACATACGAAATATGTACTTGTATAAAGTAGATATTTAGTTTTATAGATACAAAATTTGTACTTTTATAAAGTATGGGGATGAGATTGTATAGAGCATGCACGGAGCCCTCATTGCATACGTAGCCAGTTTTTGGATCGTGGGTTCTCGGGTTGGCGGGTTCAAAAATGGGCCTCTGATGTTCCGTGTCCTACAAGTAGCACCGACAATTCCGCAATATACAAAATGACAAGCGGAGTTGCGGACTATAGAAATTTACCATAAATTAATAATGTCTGTTATATAATAGAATAGTAATAACGTATGTTACACCGAATTAGTTTTCTTTAAAACTAAGGCTTTTTTTGGACAAAAAATATATGGCATTGTCGAATTAGTTTTCTCTGCACACATTTTATAGAGCATGCACAGAGTATTGATTCCATACTTAGCCAGTTTTTGGATCGCGGGTTCTCGAGCTGATTGTTTCAAAAATGGGCCTCTGTTGTTCTGTGCCCTACAAATAGCATTGAGAGTTTCGCGATATACAAATTGACAATAGGGCTTGCGAACCATACAAACTATTATAAAATAAGTAATGTTTGTTACATATCTCTAGAAATTACATCAACATCGTTGAAGACCAAAAAACTTAGCATACAATAAGAGACAAGAAATGTAGCATATCCGAATAAGTTTTCTTTGGAACAAACAAGAAGGTTCCTAGAAAGCGAAAATTTAGTATACAATAAGGGCATTGTCGAATCCGTTTTCTTTGGAATTTATCAAAACTTAATAATGTATGTTACATGTTTCTGGAAATTTAAATGTGTTTGTCATATAGACTGGGATTAGGGCTCCCGTGGACCATAAAAAGAAATAAGTACAAGAATTAGGAACATCGAAAGAAGAAGTGTGCGACAGTAGAGAGGAAGACCTGAAAAGAAAAAAATGGAAGTTATGAGTCTTTAGTTACAATTTTCTATTTAAAGAGGACATAAGTGGATTGATAAAGAAAAGAAGATGACAGCATAGAATTAAACTGGATTGATAAACAAAACAAGATGGCAGTATAGACTTACTATGAAGCCGATGTGTTTTTGTTGTTGTCGTCGATGGGCAGTGGAGTCGTGTTGACTGGTTGTTGCCCTTCCTAGACGAGGCTGTCCATTCTCTGTTGGAACCATTCTTCGATGTAGCTTTTCATGGGGGTTGTGTTGATTTCATCTCGGATTTCTATGTCGTAAAGCTCGTTTTCTAATTTCCTTAGATCCATTGAAATATTATGCAGACTTTGTTCAATTTCTTCATTGTGTGAGGCATAGTCCAATACCCAGCGCTCGTGCTCATCTAAACGATGTTCAAGTATGTCGTAAAACTTTTTGAAAGACAACCCCTTTAAAATATCAACTTGTTCCTGGAAGGCTTATTTGGTGACTGACAAGGATTTGAGAATTAAGTTAGGATCTTGAACCTTGTTGGTAGTTCCGGCTAAGTCCATCTAGAGCGGGCTTGTGAATAAATCTTCCTTTTCTGATATGACTTGTTTACATGATTTGACAATGAGCTGCAGGTTGTGAAATTTCTTTTACCAGCATGCTTTTAATTTTTTGGTGCACTTTGGGGAGGGGAGTTTCTCTTGTCTTCTTTTCAGTTCCGATGTGTTGACGACATAGTTGGAAAAAGGGTCCAGTACCTGATCACAGAAAAGCTGTTCATTTTTTAAATTTGCCTCCAAATGTTCCAGCAAATCATTGGCCTTCTTTCCAAAGGAAACTAAATTTTGCGATGTTTCCCAGGCTTCAGTAACTAGCTGCATTATTTTGTTGATGTTATTCTCTACAAGGGCTCAGAGCATGCAAGGAGGGTAGAGGATACTTTCATCTTCGCTGCAGTGGTAGAAGGCACGATTTTTGCCAAAGGACTGGCAAATTCTGGTGTTGCAATGAAAGCCTGCTCAAATTCGTTGAGGCGGTGTTTCAGATTGGCATGATCCATCTCCATTCCTCCAATGGAATCACAAAGAATGTCACTGGTTACCTGGTGAAATGAGCAGATTTGGGACGACGGCATTTCGCTAAAGTCAATCTCTGTGCGAGATTTTCCTTTCTTGTTTGTTACATATCTCTTTTCAATGACCATACTTTTAGATTGGCTGTCAAAAATAACGCTCTGGATTACGAAGGATTCATCTATGTCAAAAAAATTGGTCTCAGATATTTCTGCCACGGACGACCCAATTTTCTACATGTTCTCAGCTTCAATTTCAAGTTGCAGTTTTCCACTTTCAATTTTGGGTTCCTCCGCCTACCCTGCATTGTTTTTTCTCTTCTTCGTCAGTGGAATTTTGTGAGAACTATCAATATTTATGCGAGGAGGGTTCTTATCTCATCCTTCGCTCGAAGATTTCTAGGTTTCTTTCTTACTGGGGTGGCCCGTCAAAGAAATGCTCCGTGATGTCGTGCTCTTGGGAGTGTTGGTGGGGGACTGGGTACTCTTCTCACCGGATACTTTTCCATGTTGTCTGTACAATTCAGTCGCGCTTTGCAATGTCTCTGCATCACAATCGACAGAAGCAGGATTGTTGTCGACACTATCCCTGTCTTCGGTCGGGTGTCTATAGATAAAAGAGGTGTTAAATACAACACCAAGTAAATGTTCTTGAAAAATGCCATTAGGGTCGAACCCTTTTAGCCTTTCAGCTTAAGTTAGGTTCAATTTCTTGAAATGGGCGGAAAACTCATCAATCTTGTTGATGTTTTTGCACACGAAGTCTCCGACTTTCCAGGGCAGAGGAATGAACTTTTTTTTTTTCTTGTCCTGGAAAAAATGCAACCAGTGGTTGTATTGCCTTGTTATTTCTGCAACAAACATCTTGTCTATGATGTTGCATGGAAGGAAGGCAGGATTTTCCTTAGAGACAAAGAAAATGAGGACATTGTGATTTTCCTCTTGCTCAAGTGTGCCCTTGTTGTTCAAAAACTTGCTTGCCTGGCCAGACATCCGCGGAGCATCCTTGCCTAACAGTAAATCTTTAAAAACTGAGACAAAGCCATTAAAAACTTCATAAAAACAATGGGAGGCCTTGTGTCTCCATAGGGCCTCATGCCAGAATGTTACTGGGTTGAATCCATAGTTTATTTTGTTGGAAAGAGAAAGTTTTGGAAACAGACAGCAATACACAATTGTGAAAATCAAGTAGGATGACATATAAAATTTATTTGATTATTTTAATCGTGATAGCTGGGAACAAAGCTCAATGGAAATTAGCTTCCCCCACTCGAAAATGTATTGTTCCTTGACTGTGAAATACAAAATATAAATAATTATATGGGAAATGCTTGTTGTGGATGCTTGTCCCATTATTCTTATAAACAGCCAAGAAATTTCCCAGAATGGATTTCTAAAGGAACTTACCTGCAGCCTTGTGATATCTTCAGGAAATGTTGTCGGGTCTTCGAGGAAGTCAGCTAAGATGTCCAACCCATTATTATGTTTTTCTAGAAACTACTTGCAATCCTGTCCTCTGAACATCAATGTTGGTTTCGACAATTTTAACATCTCGCGGAAGACCCGAGGTGACAAAGAAACAGGAGAATGGTCGCGTAGTGGAATAATTCTTTGGCATGGAATATGTTTTTCGACGCACCAAGAGACCACCTCCTTACAGTCCAAAACCTCAGGACGCAGCCTACACGATCGATTCCAGAGGTCCAAATCACTTCGTTCTAGGCAGAATTGGATGAATAGTAAAAGTATGCCCTGGACCACTGGAACTTCTAGTCCTCATGTGCAAACATATTTATTGTATCTCCAAAAAATTGTTGTCGACCTGCTGCCATAAGTCTATAAGAATGTTTATTTGTTCCAGACGATGAATGAAATGTAAAGTTGGAAAGGATAATATAACCCTACACAAATTTTGGTCAAAAGCATGTGAATGGGAGATGTCCTCGAGACTTTCATTGATTAATGACAATTTGGACAGTTGTTGCATGATGCATTGTTAACATTAAACACTACTAATTGCATACATATAAATGCGAACATGGTGGATATTGCAATGAGCGATTAAGCATTGTAGATTTCTTGAGCGGCCCAACACGAGGAAGCGTGTTCGAGATGAACAATCGGAAGGGACAAAATAACTCTCCGCACATCTTGGTTTAATGCGTAATAATGGGATATCTCCTTGAGATTTTCTCCCATCAATGACAATGTTGATGATTCCTGCATGGTCACCTGTTAGCATGAAAGGTTTCTAATTGCATAGTAAGAAAGTATGGAGGTCGCGGGTAGGGGCAAAAAACCGCTACAAAATAGGGTTGCAAGGTACAACCGTTGAAGGTGAGGGCACGAGGGTCAAATTGTATGTCTCAGAACTTTTTGAGTGCAATACGTGTAATAGAAAAGAGGGTATGGTAGGACAACCGGAAGGACAGGAAGTTAGTGGGGATGGAAGGCAGCGAGAGATACTTTGAAACATTTGTGAGTAGCGGTAGAGTGAAGCTTGTGAGTTCGACGAGCCAGCACTGGAATTGTAGATCACGGAAGTTTTGAGTGCAAGATGTACATGATGCAACAAGAAGCAGAGGTCTAAACCGTGAACCCACCAACCATGGCCATAAAATTGGCCAAGTATGGAGAGTAATAGCGGTCGATTGAATTCATTGTTTGATTATATAGATGGAGATAAAGATATATCAACCCACCAACGATGGAACTCGCGTTTGGAAAAAGGAGACTAAGTATTTACCACAAAGTGATAATACAAGGGAAGAAGAAAATGGAAAAAGGAGCAACGACTCCACGATGGAATTGTAAATCACGGAAATTTTGAGAGCAATATGTATATCACGAAACAAGAAGCAGCAGAGTTCGAATGCACCAACCCGAAACACTGACTAAGAATTGGAGATTTCGTGAACAGGAGGATCAAAAATAGGGTCAGAAGGTCTGCCCATAACATGTGACATCCCGATGGTCAAATTGTATCATTCAGAACATTTGAATGCACAATCTGTAACACGGAAGAGGGGACGATGTCGGAACCTGGTAGTCAATTTCTATATTGCGAAGGGCTGGATGTGAACTGTTTTGTATTGTTGTGTGCAGTAGTCACTTTTAAGAGTCATTAGTAAGAGAATAACAAATGTATATTAGGACTCACATTTGTGAACCGTGGTACAGTGAAGCTTGTGAGTTTGAGGAGCCCGTAGTAGAATTGTAGATTTCCAATGCAGGAACCGTGGCCTTTAAATTAGCTAAGTATGGAAAGCAATAGCGGTCGGTCGGATTCCTGGTGTGATTATATAGATGGAGATAAAGAAGTCAGCCCGCCAATGTTGGAACTCGCGATCATAGAAAGGTGACCAAGTATATAACCAGAGATCCATAATACAGGGGAAGAAGAAAAGGGAAAAAGGACAAAGGAGTCGGTGGTGGAATTGTAGATCACGAAAATTTTGAGTACAAGATGTGAACCTGGTAGTCAATTTTTATATTGCGGAGGGTCGGATGCCAACTGAGGCAGCGGCAGATACTTTGAAACATTTTTGAACCATGGTACAACAAAGGTTGATGCCAACCCAAAACAGTATCCTAGAGTTGCACAGTTAGTGAACCCAACAACAGGAGGATCCAAAACAGGCTGAGAACGTGTCTGCGGAAGATGCAAGTCCCCGACGTTCAACTTGTATCGTTCCGAACATTTCAATGCATAATTTGTAACATGGAAGAGCGGACGATGTCAGAACCCAGTAGTCAATTTGTATATTGCGCAAGGTGCGATGCCACCTGTTTCGTACCTCTGTGTCCAGTTGTCACTACTAAGAGCTAATTTAGTATTGAAAATAATTTTTCAGATTCTGTTAAATACTTCATAGGGATTAGCATTCGTAAACAATGGAAATATCAACCCCGCCAACCCTACATTCTGTGTGTGAATGTGTATATCACAGAACTGGAAGCAATATTTGGAGGACACGGAACAATAGAAGTGCAATGTTGAGTCAGCCAGTCCGCAGGTCCACTTGTCAATTTGTATATCGCAGAATTTTGGGTGTTATTTGTAACACACGCAACAATGGAGGCCCAATTTTGAGCCCGCCTGCTCGAGAACCCGTGATAAAAAATGTCGTTAGGTATGGAATGCAGAATTCGTACATGCTCTATAAGATAGCATGTCCATACTTTATAGTCGCATAATACACAGGAAGAAAAAAAGGGAAAAAGGATCGAGTAGTTAGCAGCGGAATTGTAGATCATGAAAATTTAGAGTGGAAGATGTATATAACGGAACAAAAAGGAACACAGTTCAATTGCGCCAGCTCGGAAACTGCTGGCATAAAATTCACTAAGTATGAAAAGGAACAACTGGCGGTCTAATTTTCCATGCGAGGATATAGATGGAGATGAAATTGGTCCCAACCCAACAACCGTGAACATAAAATTGGCTAAGTACCGAAAGCAACAACAGTCGGTCGGATTCGTCGTCTGATTATATAGATGGAGATAAAGATATGTCAGCCTGCCAACGCTGGAGCTGCATATTTCATGAACCTGACAACATGAGGATCCAAAACAGGTTGTGAAGGTGTCTACAGAGGAGGCGAGGACCGGACCTTCTAATTGTATCACTCCGAACATTTGAATGCATAATCTGTAACACGGAAGAGCGGACGATGTCTAGTAGTCAATTTGTATATTGCGGAGAGTGAAATCCCAACTGTTTCGTACCTCTGTGTCCAGTTGTCACTACTAAGAGCTAATTTAGTATTCAAAATAATTTTTTAGACACTGTTAGATACTTCACAGGGATTAGCATCCGTAAACAATGGCAATCTCCACCCCCCCAGTTCTGCATTCCATGTGTCAATTTCTATATCGCGGAACTGGGAGCATTGTTTGGAGGACACAGAACAATAGAAGTGCAATATTCAGTCAGCCAGTCCGCAGGTTCGCTTGCCAATTTGTATATCGCAGAACTCTGGGTGCTATTTGTAGGCCACGGAACAATGGAGGCCCAATTTTAAGTCAGCCCACCCGAAAATCCGCGATCCAAAATGTCGCTAGTTATGGATTGC
Organism: Picea engelmannii; assembly: GCA_009831015.1. NCBI lineage: Eukaryota > Viridiplantae > Streptophyta > Pinopsida > Pinales > Pinaceae > Picea > Picea engelmannii. Next base: position 550,010 of record ML787731.1, read on the forward strand.
GGAATTTGTACATGCTCTATAAAATATCATGTCCATATTTTATAGTCCCATAATACACGGGAAGAAAATAAGGGAAAAAGGACGGAGGTGTTCACAGTGGAATTGTAGATAATACACAGGAAGAAGAGAAGGGAAAAAGAACTAAGTATCTCACAGAAGAACATCTAGTGTTTTATTATTAATGAAAATGCTTGCGAATCCCTGCTGAGTTCTAACCAGGTAATGCATAAATTGCAGATCACGGAAGTATCTTTCGTACCACTGTGTCCACTTGTCACTAGTAAGAGCATTGTTGATGTATATCAAGAAGGACACAAAGTTGTTGGGGATGGAAAGCAGCAACAGATACTTTGAACGAACTTAATGTATACGAGGAACCAGTGGTGGAATTGTAGATCACAGATGTTTTGAGTGCAAGATTTATATAGCGGAACGATAAGTAGTTGGGTTCGCAAGCATCGGCCCCGCAACGGCAGGCATAAAATTGGCTAAGTATGTAAAGGAACAGTGGTTGGTTGGATACATCGTGCGAGGATATAGATGGAGATGTTAAAACATTGAATTGTAGATCACAGAAATATATTTCGTACCACTGTGTCCACTTGTCACTAGTAAGATCATTGTCAATGTATATCAAGAAGGACGTGAAGTTGCTAGGGATTGAAAGCAGCAACAGATACTTTGAATGAAGTTAATGTATACGAGGAACACGCGGTCGAATTGTAGATCATGGATGTTTTGAGTGCAAGATGTATATAGCGGAATGATAAACAGCTGGGTTCGCAAGCGGCGGGCATAAAATTGGCTTACTATGGAAAGGAACAATGGTCGGTCGGATCTGTCGTGCAAAGATATAGATGGAGATGAAGACATGTCAGCCCACCAACTCTAGAACCGGATACCATAGAAAGGGTAGTAAGTATATATCCAGAAAGTGATAACGAGAGGGAAGAAGAAAAGGCTAGTTCGTATGCGCCGATATAGCAACCGCGGCCATAAAATTGCCTAGGTATAGAAAGGTACAACGGTCGGTCGGATTCGTCATGTGAAGATACAGATGGATATGAAGATATGTCAACCCGCGAACCCTGCAACCACCCATTATAGAAAGACGATTAAGTATAAAACTAGAAATCCATAATGGACGGGAAAAGCAAAAGGGGAAAAGAGATAAGTATCTGAGAGTCGAAAAAACCTTTTTTTTCCGTTTATTAATGGCAATGTTTTCGAACCTCTGTTGGGTTATCACTAGTAAAAGCATTAAGTGCAGATCATTGAAGTTCTTTGGCTGCAACAATTATATGACGAAACGGGGGACAAAGGTGTCTGGTACCGCGAACCCGGGGCCTGGTTCCCAGATAACAGACTAAGTATTGGCCAAGACAAAGTTTTGATATCTATTTCAATATTTTTCATACTAGTATCTATCAATGGAGAAAGTTTTCATATTTATCTTAATAGTATTCATACTAATATATATTAATGGATTGGTTATGTTTCAAATGCAAATGATATCTCAATTTGCAAGATGCTCTTCGGCTCGCAAATTTCGTTGAAACCACGAAAATTTTGACTACAAGATGTACATAGCGCAACAAGAAACATGAATTTTCATTGTGGTCTCAACGAGATAAACTCCTTATCATCTATTCATCTTGTATTTGTTGCAATGACATCAGCAAACGTTGGATCTCCATAAACATCAATATCTAAATTAAATTAATTGCAATCAAAATTTGGTGTGACTTTAAGTAATTAAAGCATAAATTGCAGACTACGGAAGTTCTTAGGCTGCAAGATGTATATGACGTAACAATGGACATAGTTGTTTAATACCGCAAACCCAAACATAATTGCCTAAGCTTTGTCGAAGAGGAAGTTTTTTTGTATTTATTCCAATAGTACTGATATTAGTATATATGCACGAATATTATCAAATAGAAGAAGCTGCAATATATCCAACATACTTCACAGGAACATTGCATCAACAGTTCAGCCACCTTGTTGTAACTCATTAATTGATTCTATTTTTGGAACCCGAAGAATGGGAGCATGACGGGTCCTCCAATTTATTTCTTTAAATACAGGGTCGCCGCCACATAAGTATGGCCTATGAAAAAATATTCTTAAATGTAAAATTTAAACAAAGAACAAACCAGGTTTTCTTTAGATTGAAGAAGTGGGCAGCAGAAACAAAAGCTTGTCCTTCATGTTTAACGACACAGGGGAAGAAGGTACAAAATACAATTAAATCAAATACCAGAAATTGGAAAATATTGTTAAAAAATAAACTGAAAATATTCTATATTCAAATAAGATGGGCTACAAAATACAGCTGTAGCTATTTGCGACAACGATTGCGATTTCGCATGTCATCGACCAATAAAAAATATGTACATTGATGAAGCTTCTTCACAATTATCTTGAAGTTCAAACTCTTTATTTGTTAAAAACGAGTTGAATATCAATTTTGGGTTTTGTACTTAATCAGTGTTGCCAAGTACATCTATCCCAGTTTTTTGAATACCTTCTCTCTTCCAGATATGGTCTGCTTGCAATGGCTTCTTATTCAACATTCCATTCTTTGTCAAGTATTAATTTCCCTCTGTCGTCGAAAAGTTTGGGTTTAAGGTGCCTTCCTTCCAATGTTACTGACCCTTGATATCCGAGACAACTTAGAAATGTGATTCAGGCCAATTTCAAAGTGGACGGAGTCGTTTTATGTCACAACAGCTAATGCAGGGGGAAAAAATTCAAGTACATAGTGACTGGTATTCTCCTTGTATTTGATCGTCTGGTTGGTTGAGAAGCATGCCTGAGGATTTGTATGTGGAACTTCCTTTCCTTATTACAATAAATTGGAAGAAACGTCCAAACCAGATGCAAAATGAAACTTTGTTGAGGTACATAACTTCTTTGGGTAGCAGAGGTGTGGCAAGTGCATCAAATGCTGCAGAATGCACTAGCTCAGGTATGGCAAGTGTATCAAATGTTGCAGATGGCATCAAAATATATCTTTGCTCATAGCGGTGGAGGTATGGCGGCCCACAGAAAGGTCTAGAATGTTCGGAGGTGACGCCAAATAGGTGGAGTCTGCAACTACATCCAAAGGAAACTGAACAAACTTTGACAAAGAACATAGCTTTCTGTCAAGCCAGCTACTAAACCCACATGCAAGTCATCAAACTATGAAGCATAAACTTTTGTAGTGATAATATGCCATTTTATCCACCCATACAGTTTCTGTTACCCACCTCCGAGGTAGACAAATACTTGTGCAATCTCTACAATTCGATACCCTTGCAAAAACTGTGTTGTTGGAAGAAGCTATATACTTAAACGAAGAACTATTTTACACGTGACCTAAAAATCCATTACAATTTCCAGCAAGAAAACAAAGAAGTTCAACCAACAAATCTCCAGGCAGCCTTTTCAACCAACCAAAGCATCGAACACAGGGAGAACACCAACCAGAACATACTTGTTCTTTTTTTTTCCTCCTCTCTGAGTTTCTCTTGTATAACAGATTTTTTTTTTTACTCAAAGCTCACATCACATAAAACCAGTCTCTCTTCTTTCATCTGCCCCTCAATCACATCTCTAAGTTGTCTTACATGTCCATGACCAGGAACATTAGAACAAAGGCACCCTAAAGCGCAACTCTTTGATGATAGAGAGAAATGTCAATAAGTATTTAAAAGAAAAATTGGATGGTCTTCCCTAGATTTTGTGTTGATTCGTTTTAATGACAGATGTTCTCGATATTTTCACTTATTAATGCCAATCTTTTTTAATATGTATGCTCAATAGTGACTTACAACACGTATTAAAATTCCCATGTCCGAGCAGATTCTCAAATTTGACATCTAAGATATGCACAATATTAAAGAGGGACATGACGTCAAGGCCTCTATGGGTGACACGTTTGTGAACTATGTTGAAGCCTTTAAGAAAACTAAAACTGCACAAGCAAAAAATTAAAATTAAAATTATTTCGCAAATTCAAAATGCAGGCAAAAAGAAATTACCAAATCCCATAATATTCGCCTGTCTATTCATTTTAATGGCAAATGTTCTCGAGCTTTCCAGTTATTAAATCCCATCATTTCGAAACGCACAATATTAAAGAGGGACATGACGTCAAGGCCTCTGTCGATGACACATTCATGAACTATGCTGAAGCTTTTAAGAAAACTAAAACTACACAAACAAAAAAAAATTGTTTGCGCAAATTCAAAATGCAGACAAAACAAAATTACCGGATCCCATAATATTCTCCTGTCTATTCATTTTAATGCGAGATGTCCTCGAGATTTCCAGTTATTAAATCCCATATTTTCGAACCTGTCTGGTCAATTCTGACTTTTGAAAGCATATTTAATGTGTATTGGGAAGCATTGAAGGTAGCGAGGATGGAGCCCTATGTAACAGAGGTTACTACTTTTTTTTTGTTTTTGTCAACGAGCGTATGTAAAATGTACATAAAGAAAAGTAATTCAAGAATGCTAGTTTTTTTGCACGAGCCCTTGAAATTCAAATATTCTGCAAGTCCGATTGTCAATTTGTATATCGTGGAACTCTCCGTGGTATTTGTAGGACACAGAACAACAGAGACCGAACTTACAGACCACCACCCCGAGAACCCGCGATCCAAAAAATGCTTACTATTTTTTTTGTGTGTTTTTTGTCCACCAAAGTATGTAGAACGTATGCAAAGTAAACTATTTCAAGAATGCTAAATTTTTTGGACATGACGCCCTTCAAATTCAAATAGTCCGCAAGTCCGATTGTCAATTTGTATATCGCGAAACTCTCTCATTGTCAATTTTCATCTTCCTACCCCAAGAACCCGCGATGCAAAAACTGGCTAAGAATGGGATGAGGGATCCGTGCATGCTTTATATATCTACTTTATAAAATTACATATTTCCTATGTCTAATTTATGTTGTCCAGAAAACCTATAATTTGATAAATTTCAACGTCTTCTGTCCAGGAGCCCTTCTTTTAAAGAAAACTAATTCATAAATGCTAATGTATACACCATAGTTTGACACAACCTATCCGCAAAGCCGCATCCATAAAACTGGCTAAGTATGGAACCATACTACAGTCGGTCGGAATGATTGCGGAACTCTCTGTGCTATTTGCAGGGAATGGAACAACAGAAGCCCAATTTTCATCCCGCCACCCCGAGAACCCGTGATCATTAACTTATGATGTCTAGCAAACCTATAATTTCATAAATTGCATTATCTTCTGTCCAGGAGGCCTTCTTTTAAAGAAAACTAATTCAGGAAAGCTAATGTATACATTGAACACGACCTGTCATAGTTCGATAGAACCTATTCACGAAGCCGCGTCCATAGAACTAGCTAAGTATGCAACCGAACGGCGGTACTCGGAATGACCACAGAAATGCGAGAAACTAGAGTCAAACGCAACTTACAACAGGAAAGAAAAAGGGAGAGAACAACTATATCTCCCACACAGCAAAAGGCAATCTCATAACTATGAAACATAGTAACACAGAATCCATGGAAAAAGCATTAGCAGCTATGAAATATATTTTTAGGCTGACAAACTCTTCTTCAACGCGTAACAGATGCAATTTACATCGCCTGCAATTCTTTAGTCTGTTATTTTATCTTAATAAGCCCAATTTGACTTATGTTGTCCGGGAAAACTATAATTTCATAAATTGCATTCTCTTCTGTCCAAGAGGCCTTATTTTAAAGAAAACTAATTCAGGAAAGCTAATGTATACATCGAACACAACCTGTCATAGTTCGATAGAACCTATTCGCGAAGCCGTGTGCATAAAACTGGCTAAGTATGCAACCGAATGGTCATCACTCGGAATGACCACAGAAACATGAGAAACTAGAGTCAAACACAGTTTACAACAAGAAAGTAAAAGGGAGAGAACAGTTATATCTCCCACGCAGCAAAAGGCAATCTCATAACTATGAAACCATAGTAGCACAGAATCCATGGAAAAAGCATCGGCAGCTATGAAATATATTTTGAGGCCGACAAAATCTGCTTCAACGTGTAATAGATGCAATTTACATCGCCTGCAATTCTTTAGTCTGCTATTTTATCTTAATAAGCCCAATTTTCATCCCACCACCCCAAGAACCTGTGATCATTAACTTATGTTGTCTAGGAAACCTATAATTTCATAAATTACATTCTCTTATGTCCAGGAGGACTTTTTTTAAAGAAAACTAATTCAAGAAAGCTAACGTATACACCGAACACGACCTGTCATAGTTCGATATAACCTATTCGCAAAGCCACGTCCATAAAACTGGCTAAGTATGCCACCGAACGATGGTCACTCGGAATGACCACAGAAATGCGATAAACTAGAGTCAAACGCAGTTTACAACAGGAAAGTAAAAGGGAGAGAAAATCTATATCTCCCACACAATAAAAGGCATTCTCATAACTATGAAACCATAGTAACACATAATCCATGGAAAAAGAATCGGCAACTATGAAATATATTTTGAGGTCGACAAACTCCGCTTCAACGCGTAACAGATGCAATTTACATCACCTACAATTCTTTAGTCTGTTATTTTATCTTAATAGTATTCTATGGAAACTGCAGTGCAAAAAAATGTAACCGAAGATCCAACCGCAGATGCATCATCCCAACATTGCAAACCCTGGGCAAACAAGAACAAGAACCAAATAAGAACCCAACTAAGAAGAACCAAAAGTCCCAAGTGCAGATGTAGGACTGGAACCCTACAAAGTCGAATCAAGCAACAATGAACAGCATACAACGAAGAAATAAGCAAGTAGCAACCACTCCCCCAGGAACGATGTTGTTCCAATCGCGATTGCAGAAACCCAAACGTGCAAACTGCAACAACACGAACATGCAAGCAACAACAACGACAACATGCAAATAAGAAATCAGTGGCATGAAAAAGTCAAGCATGGACTAGTGAACCAGCAATGTCGTTGGAGCATATAAATTTTAAAAACGGAAGAAAATGTCTTCTAGCAAGCCTGTTAAGTAACCATTCAACACTACCAAGCATGTTAGGTAAACATTTAAGTCTGTCAGAAATGCACTGCAACATATATCTTGTCCGTGATGTGGCATGGAAGGAAGGCAGGATTTTCCTTAGAGCCAAAGACCATGAGGACACTATGATTTTCCTCTTGCTCAAGTGTGCCCTTCTTGTTCAAAAACTTGCTGACCTAGCCAGACATCCGCAAAGCATCCTTGCCTAACAGTAAATCTTTAAAAACTGAGACAAAGCCATTAAAAAATTCATAAAAACAATGGGAGGCCTTGTGTCTCCACAGGGCCTCATGCCAGAATGTTACTAGGTCAAATCCACAGTTTATTTTATTGGAAAGAGAAATTTTTGGAAACGGGCAGCAATACACAATTGCAGAAATCAAGTAGGATGACATATAAAATTTATTCAATTCTTTGAATCGTGACAACTAGGAACAGAGCTCAATGGAAATTAGCTTCCCCCAATCGAAAATGTATTGTTCCTTGACTATGAAATACAAAATATAAATATTTATATGGGAAATGCTTGTTGTGGATGCATGTCCTGTTATTCTTGTAAACAACTAAGCAATTTCTCGTAATGGATTTCTAAAGGAAATTGCCTACAGCCTTGTGATATCTTCAGGAACTGTTTTCTGGTCTTCGAGGAAGTCAGCTAAGATTTCCAACCCGTTATGATGTTTTTCTAGAAATTGCTTGCAGTCTTGTCCTCTGAACGTCAATGTTGGTTTTGGAAATTTTAACATCTCACAGAAGACCTGAGGTGACAAAGAAACAGGAGAATGGTCGCGCAGTGGAATAATTCTTTGGCCTGGAATATATTTTTCGGTGCACCAAGAGACCACCTCCTTACAGTCAAAAAACTCAAGGACGCAGCCTACACGAGCAATTTCAGAGGTCCAAATCACTTCGTTCTGGGCGGAAAGGGATGAATAGTAAAAGTATTCCATAGAACACTGGAACTTCTGGTCCTCTTGTGCGAACATATTTATTATATCTCCACAAAACTGTTGTCGACCTACTGTCATAAGTCTACAAGAACATTTATTTGTTCCAAACGATGAATGAAATGAAAAGTTGGAAAGGATAATATAACCCTACGCAAATTTTGGTTGAAAGCGTGTGAATGGGAGATGTCCACGAGACTTTCGTTGATTAACGACAATTTGGACGGCTGTTGCATGATGTGTTGTTAACATTAAACATTATTAATTGCATACATAGAAATGCGAACATGGTGGATATTGCAATGAGCAATTAAGCATTGTAGATTTCTTGAGTGGCCCAACACGAGGATGCGTGTTCGAGATGAACAATCGGAAGGGACAAAATAAATCTCCACACATCTTGGTTTAATGCGTAATAATGGGATATCTCCTTGAGATTTTCGCCCATCAATGACAATGTTGATGGTTCCTGCATGGTCAGCTCTTAGCATGAAAGGTTTCTAATTGCATAGTAAGAAAGTACGGAGGTCGTCTGTAGGGGGGGAAAACCGCTACAAAATAGGGTTGCAAGGTACAACCGTTGAACGTGAGGGCGCGAGGGTCAAATTGTATGTCTCGGAACTTTTTGAGTGCAATACGCGTAACAGTGAAGAGGGTATGGTAGGACAGCCGAAAGGACAGGAAGTTAGTGAGGATGGAAGGCAGCGAGAGATACTTTGAAACATATGTGAGTAGTGGTAGAGTGAAGCTTGTGAGTTCGACGAGCCCGCGTTAGAATTGTAGATCACGGAAGTTTTGAGTGCAAGATGTACATGACGCAACAAGAAGCAGAGTTCGAAACCACGAACCCACCAACCACGGCCATAAAATTGGCAGAGTATGGAGATAAATAGCAGTCGGTCGGATTCGTCGTGTGATTATATAGATGGAGATAAATATATCTCAACCCGCCATGGCTGGAACCTGCGTTTATAGAAAGGCGACTAAGTATATAAACACAAAGCGATAATACAAGGGAAGAAGAAAAGACAAAAAGGAGCAACGACTTCGCAGTGGAATTGTAAATCATGAATATTTTGAGTGCAATATGTATATCACGGAACAAGAAGCAGCAGAGTTCGAATGCGCCAACCCGAAACACTGACTAAGAATTGGAGATTTCGTGAACCCGTGAACAGGAGGATCCAAAATAGGGTCAGAAGGTCTGCCCAAAACATGTGAGGTCCCAATGGTCAAATTGTATCGTTCAGAACATTTGAATGTACAATCTGTAACATGGAAGAGGGGATGATGTCGGAACCTGGTAGTCAATTTCTATATTACGAAGGGCTGGATGCGAACTATTTCGTATTTTTGTGTGAATTCGTCACTTGTAAGAGTCATTAGTAAGAGCATAACCAATGTATATTAGGAAGCACATTTTTGAACCATGGTACAGTGAAGATTGCGAGTTCGAGGAGCCCGCGGTAGAATTGTAGATTGCCAATGCAACAACCGCGGCCATAAAATTGGCTAAGTATGGAAAGCAATAGCGGTCAGTCGGATTCCTGGTGTGATTATATAGATGGAGATAAAGAAGTCATCCCGCCAATGCTAGAACCCGTGATCATAGAAAGGAAACCAAGTATATAACCAAAGATCCATAATACAGGGGAAGAAGAAAAGGGAAAAAGGACAAAGGAGTCGGTGGTGGAATTGTAGATCACGGAAATTTTGAGTACAAGATGTGAACCGTAGTCAATTTGTATATTTCGGAGGGTCGGATGCTAACTAAGGCAGCGACAGATACTTTGAAACATTTTTGAACCATGGTACAAGAAAGGTTGATGCCAATCCAAAATAGTATCCAAGAGTTGCACAGTCAGTGAACTCAGCAACAGGAGGATCCAAAACAGGCTGAGAACGTGTCTCCAGAAGACGCAAGTCCCCAGCGTTCAACTTGTATCATTCTAAACATTTGAATGCATAATTTGTAACACGGAAGAGCGGACAATGTCGAAACCCAGTAGTCAACTTGTATATTGCACAGGGTGTGATGCCACCTGTTGGTCACTATAATTGCTTATTTAATTAACAATCAAGTGCTACATAAATTGTCAACCCAGAGAAGTTTGTTTATTTCAAAGGTAATCATGCACTATATATGCTCAATCTCAAAAGAAACCTAGAGTTGTAGTAAAAACATATTAATCACACTTTGCCTTGAACAAACTGAAGTTCTAACTTGAATTACAGGAAAGCAATCTACCTATTGCAGAGTTCAATGTTTAAA
>ML787731.1:591877-609006 GCA_009831015.1 Picea engelmannii
ATGTTGTATGGTTGTGGGTGTGGTGTTGTCGACAATCCCAACTGTTTGACGACCTCTACTGAGATGAGGTTCTTCTGGCTTCCACTATCAACAATAAAATGAAACGGGGTCCCCTTCACCCACATCTGTGAATGAAAAAGACGCTCCCCCTCTTCAGGTTCAGCTAGTTCTTCAGGTTGAATTGTTGCGGTCGCGACAATAGCAGTGGGGTCTGCATCGATGATTTGTCTTCTACCCATATTTTCTGAATCAGATTTCGAATCAGGGTTTGGCTCATTTTCTTTGATCTCAACCACTAATGACTATTTTGAGTGATATTCATTGGTGTTGTGCTAGGGGCTTTTGAGGAAATCACACCACTTTCCAGTGTCCTTCTTCATCTTTATGTTACCCTTATTTTCATGTGGCTTAGAAGGGTTTTCGGGAGGCTGTTTGTTAGGCTCGTCTTTATCATACTTTGGCTCTTATAGATTTGCAGACCCAAACTCTCGTTTTTTTTGGTGCCTAAATTTGTGCTCGATTTTAACAACATATCAATAGGCAGCTCCCAATGATGAGATATCCAAGAAATCCATTTCGTTTTGGATGTACCTATGCAGAGCCCCGCAGTATTTCAAAACCAAATGTCGCTCGAAGTATTTGATACCCAACTTGGTGCGCAAGGTATGGAAATTATTTGTGAACTTCGACATTGTTTGGCCCCTCTCTTCTCGCAGTGTGGTACATCTCATGTATTGGTCGTCATAGTTACCAATAGGGTAATATTGTTCCTTGGCCGCATCCACAAAAAAATCCCAAGTGGGCTCAACCCCATATATTCCAGACTCCTTTGTGGAACTTTGCTTCCAGTAAGTTTCCCATCAATTTTTTACATGGGGGAGAGACTTAAGGACTGTGAAGGTAATATTTTCTTTGTTGGAGAAATTGTGAATAGAGAAATAATCTTCTAGTAGATTTAACCATTTTTCTAGGGAATCCGCATCTATTTGTCCGTCAAATACGAGAATATCAAAATTAACTTGTACCTTGAAAGGCGAGGTGCCTCCAAAGTGGTCGCTTTATGAAGGCACACCTATTGTTATCGACAGGCATTGAAGGATGTGGGGAAAATTCTCCATCATTTCATCCCTCTGTCGCGTGAGAGCTTGCTTAAGCAACATAATAATAAAATCTTTGCTCCGTCGTTTTTCTTTTCTTTCGCCATGGAGGGTTTCTTGGGCGTGCGAGAGTGATTTTACTCAAGAGAGACAAGATCGAGACCCAACTTGCTATACTTGGACCTCGTTGGGGACATGCATTGAAAAACAATCAAGAGTAGCCTGCTCTGATACCACTAATCTGGATTATTTTCGGCACGAAATGAGAGCGAAGATATAATAAAGAAATGTATAGAGATATATCATATATCCAATAATATAACATAGATATATCAGAGATATAACCATAAACACAAAGATACAATAATACACAATTTCTATTAATGAGCGAAATGTACAAAATTGTAGAAATACAGAGTGAAAGACTCGCTAGAATGGTGGCAACTTATCTCTAAGAAGAGATGTGTCGACTATTCACATTCGCAAGAAGATGATTGTTACAATGAGGCTTCAAAGGCCTTTTTATCATAAAGAAAAATCCAAAACCCTAACCTCAGAATATGAAAAACCAACAGTTTCGTGGACCCCGTTTTGGGTAGTTTGGTGTATCAACTTACCAGGGGCGTAACTTTGGAATACAATTTTCGTTTGGGGTGCACAATAGCTCGTTGAAAAGATATCGATGAGGAGATTCATTTTGGGGGCTCAATGGGAGACTTCGGCTATCATTGAGGTTCTTCATCGTGAAAAAACATTTTTTAGGCCCTCAAAATGGTCCCGAAAGTTTAGGAAACGAAAAAATGTTAAAAATAGTAAGTTGCCAGAAAATTGTTTTGAGCCAGTTGGAATAGGTGGGAGGCCACCGATATCCACTTGCATCATGTGGCTTCAAATTTATGGAAGAATTTCATCGGTTCTTTGCACCTATTGAAGAGATGGTTGGCATTGTCAGTAGGCAATGGGACCAGGGTACTGATTGTTCAAGACCATTTTATTGGTTGTGGTCCCTTGTACAAATTATCAGATGCACTGGTTCAACATTTAAAAGGGAAACATGTATATTATTTAGAACACATTACTTTCACATCTTCTTTAAATACATTGAATACACATGATTAGCTCTCCGCAAAGGACCCTGGTTTGGAGGGTGGGTTGGCTGAGGAATGGTCTAGTTTTCTGTCTATGTTAAGAAGTAGTGGTGTTACACTCAAGAATGATGAGGACAATGTAGTATGGTCTTGGAACAAATCCACATGATCAGTGACTGCCAAGTTAGCATATGATGCTCTTGTAACACAGGATGTGGTGGAGGAACCTGTATGGTGGCACAAAGCTATGTGGAAAGTTAAGATCCCAATCAAATAATTCTCTTTATTTGGATTTGCTTATATGACTGTGTCCTCACTAGGGAAATTACAAGCACAGGGGAGGAATCAGGCCCTTGGTGTGCACCCTCTACTTAAAAGCTGAGGAGACAACCATGCACTTGTTTGTCCATTATACAACTACGCAAGCAATCTAGAAAGAAGTTTGTGAATATCTTAATATAAAGGGAACTTGGGATCGACCTTCACTAGATGAAAATTTACTAAGTCGGTTGATATCCTTTCCTAGAAACAAGGCAGTATCTTTTCTTGTGCTTTGGGGTATATGGCGCTACATAAACAAAATCATGTTTGAGGACTTGCCTCAGAATGATGCGATGACCAACTCTATAATTGTGTTGGCTATCAAGGAGATGTCAGGTGAAAACAAAGATGATTGTTTAGATTTCATTATGAACCCTGTGTATTTTGATAATAGGCCTATCGGGTTCTTTGATGGTGCTGTTGCAGGATGGGTTTGTGGCGTGGGTATTGTTCTCAAGTTAAGTTCACATCATTTCTTTAGAGCACAATTTGATGTTGGTGTGTGTTCCAATATTAAGGCTAAACTTCTTGGTTTATTGGGACTTCTTTCAATTGCAAAGAGATGTCACATTGCAGATTTAATGGTGGCTGGAGATTCCAAGGTTGTGTTAGACTGGTTTGATGGGAAATCACACTTGAACGCTCTTATCCTAAGACCTTGGAAGATGAAGATTATGGCTCTCAAACAACATTTCAGTTAGCTAAAGTGTATTCATGTTCATAGAAAATACAACTCTCTGGCAGATTCACTTTCAAAACTAGCTCTAGAGTTGCAGCCTGGATGACTACAGTTCGAGAAAGCTTTTAAGGATACTCTGGTCAACAATGGACCATTTTATATTTTCTAAAAAATTTCCATGGAAGATTCATATCCTTGTATATATGTTTTGAATTGAAACAACATCTCCTTCTTGTAAATTTCTGGAACTACTTATTTCATAAACTGTAAGACTTATAAAATAGGCAAGGGCAGTTTGTTAGATATCTTCAAAGTGTGTGTTTTATAATACAACAACATTATGATCGAAGTGCATATTGAGACTATGTATAAGGCACATTTAAGACCTTTTTTGTACTGGGAAGTTTCCTGTGATTCAATATTGAATAACAATGAAGTTCTGTTTTTTCCAAGGGAATATATATATATATATATATATATATATATATATATATATATATATATATTATATTAATTGTAAAATAATAAAAATGAATAATAATAATTCATGATATATATACACATGTTTATGAGTGAATATTAATAATGCATGACATGGAATTCATTTATTCATATTTCTAATTTCTCTATGACTTATCCTTTACAAATTTACTTTATAATCTAGATAGACATTTTGATAGCAAAATGATTCATTTGCATAAACTCCAAACCTTGTATTTGTTGAATGGCCCATGTCCTTTCACATTCACATAACCTTCATGACCTCTACCCTTACCCTTATTGAATGGTGCACATCCTATCAACGGGGACATTTTGATAGCAAAATGACTCATTTGCATAAACTCTATGCCTTATGCTTTATACTTGTTGAATGGCCCATGTCCTTTCACATTCACATAACCTTCATGACCTCTACCCTTACTCTTATTGAATGGTGCACATCCTATCCTTTCACATTCACATAACCTTGATGACCTCTACCCTTACCTTTATTGAATGGTGCACATCCTATCAACTGTAGATATGTCACTTTAATATTTTCTTTATTTTATAAATACTTCTTTTTCCATATAGATAAGAATGGTGAACATATTAATATTAATAGAACTTGTGTTATTATCAAACATATAAAATAAAAAATTATAATATTTTTATGATTCCAATTAACAATATTAATATAAAAACTTTTCTCATAGTACTTTGATATTTTCATTCATTTGTTTAGGGGATATGTTAGTATATTCCAATATAATATAAACCCAAATATATAACACTAGACACAATAATTCAACATCTCACTCTAGAAAATGAAGTGTGCTTAGCTTTATAATATCAGGGCCCATAGCTTCCAAGTGCCACACAACAACCAGTACACACACCCAGAAACAACGACCTAGTCATGCCGACCTCCCCCGATAATTGAACTTATAACTTTGAAAGTTAAAACAAACTCTTAAAAACTGTGCACTAACCAACTAAACCAACACCTCACTCTAGAAGTGAAGTGGTTGCGTAACCTTATAGTAACAAAGCCAATAGCCCTCAAATACCGTGGTAGTGACCCAACACTCCCATCAAAAAGCTGACATTAACTTGATGCAATAAGCTTTGGCAATTTTGAGGCCGATGTGATAGGGACAGAAAAACCCTACTTACACCCGTTATTCATAAAATGCATTGGCTAGCTGTTCTACGAAATTACTTTTTTCATCGAAATCTGACGATATAAATTTATACGAATTACTAATTTTTGTTGTTCAAAATGCATTTCTGAATGCAGAAATGGATTCAACATACTGAAAAACTCCTAGGACACTCGGATTCTACAGAAATAATCACTTAAATCTATGAGTCCAACAAATTCTTGCAATTTCAAACAAATATCCCCCAAAAAAAATCTTCATTTCGTAGAATCTTTAACCTACAACATTCATAAAATGTCCTCTACTTATCATCATCATAGAACCTTATCATCATCATCATAGAAATGCTACCCCACAACAATCCCATCAAAAAGCTGGCATTAACTATAGATGCAATAAGCTTTGGCAATCTTGAGTCCGATATTATAGGGACAGAAAAGCCCCACGTACACCGTTTATTAATAAAATGCCTTCGTCCTTATCATCACCATCATTGGCTGAATTTGATCGTGTATCGATATTTTCTTCCGCATATTCCACGAAAAATGCTCGACATTTCTTTCGCATATTCTACGAAAAATGCTCCGAAGTGTTTGAAACTCGTAGCTCATCGTATAATCTTCCAATAGGGGTTCTCAGACCATAGCGGCTCTCTTGCTCACTACACTTCGTGGGCACTCATTTCATGTCATGGCTGCACTTGAGCATTCTCATTCTCGGCAGGCGGAGACTTTCTTATTCATTGTCCTTTTCGCTACTACTGCCTGGATGGTTTCAACAGCCACAGCCAAATCAGTGCCCCTGCCTCCTCTCCGATTTAAGAGCACTAATGGGAAGTTCAAAATTTTGCAGGTATACCTATGCCATGCCACATTGTTGTTGCAGTCATTCTGAAATGTTTACACATTCCTTTCTATTAAAGGTGTTCAAACAGTAGGGCTGTAACATTTCTCATCTCTCTCTTTCCTGTAAGTATGAATTATGAATTGTAATCTGAATTGGGGATTTGAATTCCCTTTGGTTTTTGGCAGGTAGCAGATATGCATTATGGAGATGGTCAAAGCACGAAATGTGAGGACGTGTTGCCTAGTCAAATTTCCACATGTTCAGATCTCAATACTACTGATTTTGTCAAGAGAATGATTAAAGCAGAGAAACCAGATTTTATTGTTTTCACAGGTATTGATTTTTAAACTCTGAATCGATAGCATAGCTCTGGAAGCCCTTTTACTGGAAGGGTTTGTACTCTATTTAAGAATACACTCTAACTAACTGATGGGTTTTTGCCATTCACCCCTTTTTACTGAGAGGGATTGATTGCAAAAGTTCCCTAGGTCACCAAGAACACGGTGACACGTTTAAATACAAAGCATTACAGCCCAAAATGAAAATCACATTATAGGAAATTGTTTGCTGGAATGCATACAACATTTAAGCCCCGATTCAAAATCCAGAACATATCACAGCAATTTGTTAGCTTGAATGCATATAACATTAAACCCTGAGCTTTTAGTGGGAGGGATTGATTGCCAAAGTTCCCTAGGTCACCAAGACCATGGTGACACATTCAAATCCTAAGCTTTACAGCCCAAAATCAAAATCATATTGGAGGAAATTGTTTGCTTGAATGCAGACAACATTTAAACCCGGATTCAAAATCAAGATCATATCATAGCAATTTGTTAGCTTTAATGCACATAACATTGAAACCCTGAGCTTTTCCAGTACAAAATCAAAACCATATTATAGTAAATTGCTTTATTTTTTCTAGGTAACATAATCCGAGGTAAACCGTGGGGACTTTTTCTCAGAATGAAGAGGATACCCAGGGTATACTCTAGATTCTTTAGGGTATAAAACCAGGTCAAAAACAAAAAACAGAGCTCAAAGTCATTACAACAATATATTCATTAAAATCTCACTTGTCAGAATTAAATCTGGATAGAAAGGACAACTCCTCTCAACCACTCATGTTAGACCCAATTGACATCTTAACTTTCAACCATTCAAGTTAGACCTAATTAACATCTTAACCAATTGTTTATTTAAACGTATAAAACATTTAACTGCACAAACACATGATATTCATTTCCTTTTCCTAGTGAATATAAACTAAATTATGTATCTTCATGTAAGTAATGGTGCCTGATGCTGTGTACAATCGTAAACAGGAGATAATATATATGGAGTGGATGCTAAAGATGCTGCAACTTCTCTGAAGGCAGCATTTGAACCGGCAATATCTGCCAAACTTCCATGGGCAGCTGTTTTGGGGAACCACGACCAAGAATCAACTTTAACTCGAAAACAAGTTATGAAACACATTGTTCCTATGGAGTACACTCTCTCCAAAGTCAATCCTCATGGAAAGAAGATCGATGGTTTTGGAAATTATAATCTGGAAGTAAAGGGGATGAAAGGTTCAAAGCTCGAGGGTAAAAGCGTTCTGAACCTATATTTTTTAGACAGTGGAGACTACTCAACGGATCCTAACATTACTGGCTATGATTGGATAAAAGCTTCTCAACAAGCTTGGTTCAAAGAGACCTCTGCCAAATTGCAGGTGATTCAATTTATTTCAAGTATTTATTTAATTTTCAGATATAGTCTATCAATTAAGGTTAGAATTTAAATTTCATAACTGTTCACCAAAGTTGTTTTGAAAGGCAGTGAGGTTAGAATTTGAATTTCATAACTGTTCACCAAAGTTGTTTAGAAAGGCAGTGACAGAGAAAATTGCGTTTAAATGATAAAAGACCACTGAATACGTGTCAAAACCCAGCCATCAGCACTTGGATAAGTTTTAATTTAGGCCTCTGTTTTTCCTGAGATGTGTATATGCTCAATAGTATTGAAGGCATGATTTTTGAGCAGTATCTGCGGCTTACAGATGTTCAATTCTCTAACATAGAAACAAGTTCAAGATCTTTAGGGGTTTCAAATTTAGCAATAACCTTTGCAAACTCCACGTCCCATGCTAAGCAAGAAGCTAGAATCAAATTATGCATTGCTCCCCTCATACAAACATACATATTATGTCTCAAACTGGAGGGACTCAGATAGAGTGCCAGCACCTATTAATTTGCATTAATCATATAGGCTGCAAAATTTATTCCTTCAACCCTTTCCACTCTGATTTGCATGCCAAATGTTGAATTTGAAACAGGAAACTGTCATCATAATCTAAGGCTTTAGCTAACTGACAGGTGGGGATGAAATTTCACTGGTGCAAAATTTTTTTAGGACAAGTGCCAGTAATCACATGTTTCATTTTTATCAGATTACATGATATTAAATGTGAACTCTACAACTTTTCTGTTCATATTAATTGAATCTCAACCTCTTTGCCAGAGGAGGAAGAGTCCACAATATTTGTATTGTGGGCATGAATTCAAGTTCCTAGAACCCATAGATAAAAGGACCAAAGAACTTATTTTGTCAATGATCCAAATTTTCTTAATCTATTTTTTTTATGTGAAATCAAGGATTCTGCTCTTGACAATTTCTGATGCTGCACTGAGAATATCAGTTGGGTGTCTCAAATGATGCATTAGGAGCAGAACATTATTTCATATCATTATTAGCAAACATAACCTTTTTCCTGATAAACCATTTGCAAACAGAATTGCAATATGAACATCCTAGAAGAGGCTTTTCTTGAAAATGTTACTTATGAAAAAAGTGATTTAATTTTGTAGTTTGAAAGCGAAACTGTTTGTCAAGAATGTACGTCACTACAAAACATGACTGTCAAATGTGAAGGCACTCTTAAACATTCATGATTCGCATCACATTTAACTATTGGTAAAATCACATAAAATTTGTGAGTTTAAAAAATGATATCAAATTACGAAAAGTTCTTCCCCTGCATGAAAATAGTCAAAACATTTATAAATGACTAATAGGGATGTACGTGAAATTCTAAACAGTAAATGCTGATCCAACAATCCATAGTGAACTACAAATATTTCTGCCTAGTTGTTTGAAACTTTTAGGCTTTTTGGCAGTAATATAAAATACATTGTACAGAACGCAATTTGCATTGATTCAGCAAGAGGATTTGATGTGAACTGTATTTTGCCTCAAATAGAGAATAATTCAGAATTGTTGTTGTGCATGGGCTCAGAAAAACTACAAAAGCAACCCATCAGCACAGTCTGAATCTGCTCCAGGCTTGGTGTATTTCCATATTCCTCTTCCAGAAGTAAAGATTTTTGGCAGTTCCAGCATCATCGGCGTCAAACAAGAGCCCATCAGTTGTCCTTTATACAATTCTGGGTTTTTGGAAACAATGGTACAGGCAGAAGATGTGAAGGCTGCATTCACAGGGCATGATCATAAAAATGATTTCTGTGGCAAGCTGAGGGGAATTGAGTTGTGTTATGCCGGTGGATTTGGGTATCATGCTTATGGTAAAGCAGGATGGCCAAGGAGAAGCAGAGTAGTTGTCGCATCTCTGGAGAAAGACATAAAAGGAGGCTGGAAAGGCGTAAAGTCTATAACGACTTGGAAGCGTTTGGATGATGAACATCTCTCAAAAATTGATACTCAAACATTATGGACCAAAACTAGACTGTCAAGCTTCGAAGATTAAGATGCCTCAATATCTGTTACTAGTTAAGATGCCTCTTAACTTTAATATGTTCTAAGACAGGCTCTGGCTACCACTAGAATTTCTGTTGTGGATCCTTTCTTCTATGTTGATATCTTAGGACAGTCTTACTAAATGTGAATATAGTAAGCTGAAAGTTATCCCTAACTTATTTCAAAAGATAATCTATTGCACTTACTATATGAAGTATAACAGTTATACAATAGAAACATTCGGGTTGCTTACTAAGCTGAAAGTTATCCTGACAAAGGATAATCTATTGCGAATTTTTATTTCTACCATAGACTCTTGAAAGGGTTGGTTGCACGTTTAAATCATTTTGATTTTTAATAAAATGTTTCAAAATAACTCTTTTATATTCCTCCTGAAAGCTATGCTGGAAATTTTGTATATGTTTTTCTGTCTGTGGGCATAGAGAATTTTCTTATTCAGACCTAAAATGTAATCATCATTAATGAGAGACTCTGATGCCTAAAACCACCTTCATATCCCTGCTTCGATCTAAGAAAGTAATTCATTGAAAAACATTAGGAGCTGTTGTTTAGTCTACCTGCTGACTGACTTCAAGCATTGCTGGATACTCGGGGGTTATTGCCCTTACATATTGAGCCTAGCCCAAAGACTTGGCATCCATTTATGTGAAATTCACATTTCAGTTATCAATTAGGAAAGTCCAATAATGTGATGGTTTCTTCATTAAAAAAGTTTCTTAATTAACAAAGGCAATATTTCATACAAGTCAAAGTAGTTACTGGCAGAATTCAAAGTATCGAAGAATGATCCGGTCAGGGTTGAACTGATGCTGATGTGGAACTTTCTGGTGGCAGAAATCAGAGGCAGGAACCCGTGATTCTGTTTGAGTTTTACAGAGTGTAAGAGACAGAAAGGAGTAAGAGAAACATATTTAAGAAAGGATTCAGTCATGGATATTTTTTTTATTCATCAACACAACAGTAGTTTACATCATTAATATTCTTAATGAGTGGATGTCAATCGACAAGTAATTGAGATCCTTTCTATCCACCTCTGACATGGACTAACATACCAGTGTAGATCCATTTTAACTCCAGATTTATCATGCGTTGCGAGGGATCAATCCTTTGAGGTGCAAACATTTTCTCAAGTTTTTTCAATTTAAAATAAGTTTTCACTTCAAAGGACTCGATATTTTTCTACTCATGATAAATCCAGAGTTAAGATGGATCTACGCTGGTTATATATATATATATATATATATATATATATATATATGCCAACTCCATGTTGGGCACAAAAAGAATTACACATCTCCCTAGTTATAAGCACCACACTATTAAAATGTTTTAACCATAAGAATTACTTTCAATTGCTTTATATATATATAATTGACATTGAAATATTTTATTTATGGCAGACATTGAAATATTTTTTTATTATTAATGTTTTTGTTAAATGCCATGTGTAACTCCATGTTGAGCACTGAAGGAACTACATATCTCCCTCATAGTAAAATATAGAATAGAAAGCACCTAAAGACATTTTTTTTTAACTTTCAATTACTTTATATATATATATATATATATAAAGTAATTGATACAAAAATATTTTACTCAGGGTGAACATTGAAATATTTTATTTATAACCAACTGTTGAAATTAGTGCAGCTGGAAGAACCATTCTCCGGGAGGATGGCATAGGACCATAGCTGAGATCTAGGGCCCCCGATACACTCCTGGGGTTCTTGGTTTGGGACCAAGCAGTTAGAGCCATGACAAAAGATCCTAGTGAGCCTCCCCAGTGTATTTCTGGGTTTCTTGGTGAAGGACCAAACAATAAGTCCCTAGATGTGTTCTAGGGCCCCTGGATGTGTTCCAGGGAATCCTTGCTCGGTGCTTGGATTGATCCTTGGATGTGTTCCTTGGTGGTTGATGATGTAAATCCCTAGACGTGTTCTAGGGCCATTGGATGTGTTTTAGAGAATCCTTGCTTAAACGTTTGGGTTGATCCTTCGTCTTGCACCTTGGTGGATACAGACCCTATATGTGTTCTAGGGTCCCCAGATGTGTTCTGGGGTATCCTGGTCTGGGACCAGTTGGTTCTTGGTTGTGTACCAAGATGTGATTATGTGTGATCTTTTTCTTCTCTCCCGGGATGGTCCGTGAGACCTAGGAGCAGCTAGAAGATGGACATGACCACATCATTGTTTTTTCCTCTTATGTAGGGATGATAAAAGTTTATAAGTTATCATGAGACATATGTGGACAGTTTGCCATTGAAGAAGACCCCCTTGACTGTCTTGTAGCCTCCTCTTGCTTGAATCTCGTTCTCCATCTTGCTTGATGTGGTGTTGGTCTTTTATAAGTCACTTTGGCTTATTTGACTTTATAATTAATATTTTTATTAATTAAAAGTATTAATTATTATTTATTTTATTTTTTAGGCTTTTAATTAAACCTAATCCTAACCCTTCCCAAACTACAAAAATGAACCTACCCCTCTCTCATTCTTACACACTCACTCTCCTCTCATGGTCTGATTTTATGCGACTACTTCAACTTGGTTCTTGTTTTTGGGTACGACCTCCTTGGTGGACTCTCTCTTATTGTTTTGGGGTATGACCTCCATAGAATTCTTCTCTTTGCTGGCTGAGAGCTTCATTTCTGGTGTTCATGTCTTCTCTTGTTGGGTTTGAGAGCCACAGACCTTCCCTCTTGATGTGTTAAGGTGGACAAACCTTCCTCTTGCTGTTGAGGGTGTCGCGACCTTCCCTTGGCTCTCCTTCAAGCTGTTGTTGGGTGTTTTAAGGCTGTCTATGCCTCCTAGGCAACCCTTGGCTCCTCTTCCTGTTGTTGTCGGTGTTATGTCTTGTTGTCCCTAATGTTGTTTCCTTCTAGTTCTATTTATCAGATTTAGTTGTAAGGGTTGTGTTGTTGTAGCACTACAGTTCATATTGGACAGCTATTTGGTTGAGCCTATCTTGTTGTCTTTGGGGTGTTTGTATCAACCCTACTCTTGATGATTATCCTTGAGTTCTTCTTGGCAAACTGTTCACTTAAGATCATGATGAGATCAAACCCTTCAGGGTTTGATCCATGACCTTCATAGTTTTTCTGAGCATAAAGATAGAGGACAACTACACATCAGGTACTTCTATCAATTGTTTTTGTTAAGGTAAAGTTCAGATCTTATTGTGCTAATGTTTACATCTGCTTTAAGTTCAAGTTAATATTCACAAATGTTTTTCTTTTGTTCATGATCAGTTCTAGTTAAAGTTTGGTTCGCCTTAGCATGTTCAGATTTGTATTTTCTGTATTTGATTTACTTTAAAATTTTGTTTTAAGTGTTGATCTTTATTACAGTACTGATCAAATTTAAAAGACGTTACTGCTTTCTCTTTTCCCTAAAATTCTAACATGGTATCAGAGTTAAGGGCGTGAAAAGAGCTCAATAGTGGCAGACTTTTGAGCCTACGTAGATCCACATTTTAGGGTTTGTTTTGCAGATCAACAGTAAGGCTATTACATAATTAGATCTTGCAATCAACATGGCTTCATCTTCAGTCAAAGTAGAATATAGTCTTGAAGGGGCCTCCAACTTCAATGCTTGGAAGGCTAGGGTGTTTAATATACTAGAAGAAGATGACATGGATGAGCTAGTTACCAGGGTGATAGAAGAACCCACTTCAAATACAGATAGGGCAACATATAAGAAGAGACAGACCAAAGCTAAGTGAATCATCTTTGACTTAGTTAATGACAACATGATGCCATTCATTGGCCATCTAAGGAATGCTTTGATGCCCTAACAAATCTATATGAAAAGAAGGCTCCAACTTAGAAGATGATATTGAAGAAACAACTACATACACTAAAGATGGGGTAGGACGAAACTATCTCTTCCTTCTTTTCCAAAATTGCTCAAACAAGAGATCAACTTACAACAATTGGAATTGCAGTGGATGGTGATGACCTTGTACAAACAACAAATGATGGTCTCCCCGACTTATGAGAGACATTTTTCTCTTCGGTCAATGGAAGAGAAGTTCAACCCAACTTCGAGAGATTATGGCATGATTGCTTGAAAGAAGATGGTAGACTTAAAAGCATGAATGAACCCTCAACGGTAAGAGACCATGCTCTTTCAGTCAAAGCCAAGAGATGGAAGAAGTTTCCTCAGCACAAAGACAAAGGTAAGAAACCCCAAGGTAAACACTCTCACTTTCACTCTCATTTATCTAAAATAAGATGCTTTAACTGTAAAAGACTAGGTCATTATGCAAAAGATTGCAGGAACCCTCCTTCACAACAGAAACATAGAGGCAGGTTCCATGCTTCAGTTGCAACTGAGGAAGAAGAGACTCAAAGAAGAAGAACCGAGGCAGCTATTAAAGAGCAAGAACAACGTCGAGAATGTTATCTTGTTTCAACCCTCTCCGACAATGGAACCGAGTTAGAAGAAGTTTGGTTAGTGGACAACAGGGCCTCCGAACACATGACAGACTTCAAACAAAATCTTGTAAATTATCGGGATAAGAAGTTCAATGTGAAGGTAGAATTGGGTGATGATGACACCTATGACATCAAAGGGTTTGGATCAACATATTTTCATCTTCAAACATGTAATGTATTTCGTATCGATGAAATTCTTTATGTTTCTAGTTTAAAAAAAAATCTTATCTCAGTTGCAGTGCTAGAAAACAAAAGGTACTAAATAGCTTTCTCCAAAGGGAAGGCTCTCATGTGGCCATCAAATGGAAGTTTGAGCTCAACCATGACTATCAGAACTCAAGAGGGTGGACTTTACAAAATCACTGGTCAAGTTATTCAAGCATTGTCTCACGAGATGATAAACCCCGACGAGCTATGACACATAAGGTTTGGACATCTCAACTACAATGCTCTCCCAGGTTTGCAAAATATGGTAATAGTTATGTTAGTTTTTTCATTTGAGCATGATATTGTTTGTAGAGGCCGTGCTCTTGGTAAACATACTAATAAATCTTACCCTCACAGTAATAGGAAAACTAATGGCATTTTAGATTTTATTCATTCTGATTTTTGTGGACCTATGACTGCTTCGTCAATGAATGATTGTCTTTATTATATCATTTTTATTGATGATTGTTCTCGCAAAACTTGGATTTATTTTTTGAAAACTAAAGATGAATCTTTTAGTAAATTTCAAGATTTTAAGAATCTTGTTGAGAATTAGATAGGTAGACACATCTATGTTTTCAGAACAGACAATGGAAAATAATTTGATTCCCACAGGTATGATGATCTCTGTCGGGCTTCAGGGATTAAGACGGAGATGACTATGCCTTATAATCCTCAGCAGAATGGGGTTGCAGAAAGAAAGAACATGATGATTTGTGAAGCAACCAGAGCCATGATGTATGACCAAAATCTACCGTTGTTTCTTTGGGATGACGCTGCAAGCACTACAGTCTATATTCAGAACATGTGTCCTCATAAATCCCTAGAAGAGACAACTCCAGAAGAACTCTTCATCGATAAGAAACCTTCAGTTGACCATTTGAGAATCTTTGGCAGTCCTGTCTACATTCATATACCTAAATAAAAGAGGACTAAGTTAGAGCCATCTGGAAAGAAATGAACTTTTGTGGGATACAATGAGACTTCAAAAGCATACATAATTTATGTACTAGTGCAAAAAGTCATTGAGGTCAGTAGAGATGTGACCTTTCATGAGGAAACAACCTTTCATCATTTCAGAGAACTTCCATGTGATACAAAGGAGCAAGAAGCTCCTTCTCTAGAACCTTCAGATTCACCACTACCAGATGAGTAGAGGGAGGAGGCCATAGAGCCTTCATAGGATCCGATAAGGGATTATGTTGAGTTTCCCTTAGAGAAACCTCCTGTTAAAAGGAAGCCAACTTGTTGTTAGGAAATTTTAAAGGAAGCAGAGAAACATGCAACACCTAAAGGTACCTTCAGAGAAAGAAAGAAACCAGATAAGTACTCAGGCTTGATAGTGTATTGAATTTAGTGATTGACTCAAAACCTTCCACTTTTGGAGAGGCCTCCAAACATAAAGTGTGGAAGGATGCCATGATAGAAGAATACGAGTCATTATTAAACAATGATGTATGAGAAGTGTTCCCAAGACTTCATGGAAAATTAGTAGTAACCTCTAAATGGCTTTAAATTACAAAATAAAGCATGCAACAGAGAATTGTGTTGAAAAATTCAAAGCTGGATTTGTGGCTCGTGGTTTCTCTCAAAAAGAAGGAATTGACTATGATGAGATCTTTGCTCCTGTTGCCAAGTATACTTCCATCATAATCATTATCTCTTTTGCTTCAGTTTTTGATTGAAAACTTCACCAAATGGATGTTTAGACTGCTTTTCTCAATGGTGAACTTGAGCAAGAAGTTTATATTGAGCATCCTGAGGGTTTCGTGATCCATGAAAAATAATCCCATGTTTGCAAATTTCAAGAAAGCCTTGTATGGATTGAAACAAGCTCCGAGAGCTTGGTATGGAATAATTGACAATTTTCTTTAGAATCTTGGATTCTCCAAGAGTATAGCAGATCCTAATCTTTATATAAAGATTGTGCAGAATCATCCTGTTATCTTGGTTTTATATGTGGATGATTTGTTCTTTACTGGAGATGAACATCTTATAGCTCAGACTAAGAGGGAGTTATAAACAGAATTTGAAATGAAAGACTTGGGTCTTATGCATTACTTTCTTGGCTTAGAGGTGTGGCAAAAACCGGGTAAGATATTTCTCTCACAAAACAAGTATGCAGTTGATGTGCTTTGGATATTTGGCATGTTAGACTATAAGTCCATGACCACACCTATGATTTTTAACCTGAAGAAGTTACATGATCAAGATACTGGTTCAAATCCAAAAGACCCCACCGTATATCGTCAGATCATTGAGTCCTTGATGTATTTAGTACATACCAGACCGAACATTTGTTATGCAGTGAAAGCCCTCATCCAGTTCATGTGTGAACCAAAACATATTCACATGATTGTTGTTAAGCATGTTCTTAGATATGTCTGAGGAACTATAGCCTATGGGGTCAGATACACTTCCAGTGGAGGGGTAATGCTTTATGGTTTTACAGATTCAGATTGGATGGGCAGTACAGTGGACCAGAATAGTACTTCCAGATATTGTTTCAATTTGGGTTCAACTATCATCTCCTGGTCCAACAAGAAACAGAGCTCCATAGCCTAGAGCATTGCAGAGGCAAAATACATTGTTGCAAGCACTGTTAGTAGAGAAGTAGTGTGGCTTAGAAAGCTACTCTCAGATTTGTTTAGTGCTGAGTTGGAACCCACAATAATTCACTGTGATCACCAGAGTTGTATAAATCTCTCCAAGAATTTGGTGTTTCATGACAGATGAAAACACATTGAGATGAGATATCACTATGTTCGGGACATGGTGCAGAAGAACATTCTCAATATTCAATATGTTTCGACGATGGAACAAATCGTAGATATTTTGACCAAACCTTTGTCATTGACAAAGTTTGTGTACTTTTAAGACAAGCTTGGTGTTGCTGAGAATGCCTCTCTTGTTGAGAGGGAGTGTTGAAAGTAGTGCAGGTGCAAGAGCCATTCTCTTGGAGAATGGAATGAGACCCTAACTGAGATCTAGGGCCCCCAGTACACTCATGGAGTTCTTGGTTTGGGACCAAGCAATTAGAGCCATGACAAAAGAC
>ML787731.1:622665-657472 GCA_009831015.1 Picea engelmannii
TCAATCACCCCGAAGTTTCTTCGAGTCCTCTGGCAGAAACCATCAATGGTTTCTGGCAGTTATACTATGACGTGCAACAGTAGCCCTCCGATCTCCTTCAGTTTCATCTGCATCGTTGGATTATAGCGACATTTCACCTTTTCGGTATTTTGGCATTCGTACTAGATGCGATCCCCGAAATTCCGAGGCGGAGCTTATCTGCACTAGGTCCTTCCTCCACGTGACCATAGGCAGTGACCACTGTCTGTGCTAAAAGGTGATGCGAACTCATGATCTTCATCGACCTCGATCGACGGTCCACGATCTCGATGAATCAACGGTCCAGATATTTTTGCGATCTCGCATCTCACTGTTCCTTAGATGGAGGCTGTCGTCACTCCAAGTCGCGATAGGTGAAACTCCGAGATGGAGCTCAGATCGACGGTCCACATTCTAGGTGATCTGACGGTCCTGATATTTTCGTGATCTCGCATCTCGCATCTCGCGGTTCCTTAGATGTGGGTTCTTGTCACTCCAAGTCGCGATAGGGGAGACTCCGAGATGGAGCTCAGATCAACGGTCCTCGTTCTTGGTGATCTGACGGTCCTGATATTTTCGTGATCTCGCATCTTGTTGATCCTTAGTTCGAGATCTCGTTACTCCAAGTCATGATAGGCGAGACTCCGAGATGGAGTCTTTGTGGTGCTCTGATCTTTTGCCACGCATCCTCTTGATCAACGGTCCACAACTGTCCCCGATGGACGGTCATGATTTCTTCACAGATTTGTAGAGTTGGATGACTCTTGGACTTATCCGCCTTGCAGTTTCACCATATCTAACGGCTATTGAGCCTTCGTAGATACCCCAGATCCTACGACCCAGATCTTCTCGCGATTTCACTGTTCTTGCCATCATTGTTCTTTGCCATCGCTGATCTTTGTCATCGTTGTTCTTGCCATCAATGACAAGCTTACTCCCAACTGTAAACCTTCCAACATTTATATCAATAGTATTCATATGCAGTGGACTATTCATCACACTTAGCAATAATATAGTCTTTCAAAGACTTCTTTCACAATTTGTAATGTAGCAACTATCACCTTTGATATACACAAATTTGAAGCTTAACAATTTAATCAAACCTGGAACCTGGATCCTTAACTGCTATGGAGGGTGCACTTGTTCTTCTGAATGCACTGAATCAAAGATTACTACGTGGACAAGATCTCTAATACTTTCCATACAAACACACTCATGTTTTGCTAGATGAT
Organism: Picea engelmannii; assembly: GCA_009831015.1. Classification (NCBI taxonomy): domain Eukaryota; kingdom Viridiplantae; phylum Streptophyta; class Pinopsida; order Pinales; family Pinaceae; genus Picea; species Picea engelmannii. Next base: position 623,916 of record ML787731.1, read on the forward strand.
ATAACTTAGATAACACATACAAGTGCATACCTTTGAAACCTTGTAGCATCATCCAACTTGTCTCCTAATCTGAAACTAAATACCATCTTGACAAGAAGAGATTAGAAACTCAATCAGAAGATTCAATGATTAGAACAAGCTAGAAACTCTAAAATTTCAACTTTGACCAAAAAATCAATTTGACCAGAAGTCAATCCTTGACCAGTCAAACTTTGACTTTGACTTTGACCAAAGATTCAAACCTGGCATTTTTGCTGGCCGAGAGTACCAAGAGGTGCACAAGGCTAGGGTGCACTAGTATGTCAAGGAATCAGGTCAAATTCTTCACTAGAAGTGCCCGGACACAAGGGTTAGGGTTTGTTGCCATTGCATAATCAAAAAACCTAGTTGCAGCTGTAATTGGTGCCATAACGAGCTTAAAAAATAACTTCCCAATCTATCTTCTAGTGGTTAGACTGTTTGAAGATAGTGTGGGCCCATAACCTGCTAGAAATAAAGGGATGTGCTCGTTTTTCCATAGACAATATAACATTATTGTCACCCAAACATAAGCACAAAGGCCACCCCCGAGCACCTTAACCTTGATAGATAGAATAATTCTGGTCACAGACTAGTATCCAACCAAGGGTAGCGCACCAAGCAAGAATAACCAGAAACCAAGCAGAAAGTCCAAACCATAACCAAGATGCCAGTTGGTGCTTCACTCCCTCTCCAAACTTGCGCACCACTAGTACTTATGCAGTTGTGAGAGTGTGAGTGACAAATGAGCTCTAGTGCCCTCTATTTATACTGCTCTATCTCACTTGAATAGGCCGACTTATCTTTCTGGAGGCTAATAACTCAATATTAAACATTATCTTGAGTTGACTTGTCTCCTAGGGTTATTATCCAATGTTTTAGGGTTTCTCTTGCTTCTCAGAATATTCTAGTCTTGTTAAAGGTTACACGTGGAGGTTAATACCTCCCGCATATACCATAATATCAACAAATACTAGGCTATTTTTTCAGCATAATCACAACGGTAACCATGAAAAAATATTTTCAACATTCTTTTCTTTCAAGGAATCATATCTAGAACCTTGAGCAGTGGGTTTTTCCGAGGCTTCACTTGATCCACTGCATGCTATGGGAATTTTATAGTAATAATGTATTGGATTCATTAAATAGTGTTGCATTGCACGACTATCTAGTTGTTTTATCTAAGGCTTTACTTGATCCACTACCTGATACGAGAAGTTTATAGTAATTATGTATTGGATTCATTAAATAGTGTTGCATTGCACCATTATGTAGTTGTTTTTTTAGAGGCTTCACTTCATCCACTACGTGCTATGGGAAGTTTGTAGTCATAATGAATTGGATTCATTAACTAGGTAAATGTATTATATCATAGACGACTTTAGATTTAACTAACTTTTAACCATTGTTGAGAATTACAAGGGTTAAGAAGGGAATTGAGGGTACAAAATTTCACCAAAATTTTGAAATAGCCTCTTCAAAAGTGGGCTAGAGAAAGATAGGTCTAGTGCACTAAAGAGAGAGTGCAGAAGCCAAGCACAAGTGCACCCAAAAGAAAATGTTAGTCACAAGATAAAACATCAAAATATAAGTGACCATAAGCTTATAACAATTCATATTTTAGATAAAAAATATCACAAGATGAGATGATACAAATCAAAGTTTGAGCTATGTTTTTATATACAACTCAAGTGAGGCATCCTTCCAAGGAATTATGGGCCTACATAACAAGAGCACACTTCCCAAGAGGGTTATCGACCCTGCATATCATGTTTGACTCAACTAGGCTTAACCATAAACCTAGTATATAGTAAATGAAATAAAATATGACCTGATTACAAGTACATAATCATACATATGAATTGGTTGTAGTTACATGTCATAGATTACATCAATGATTCCAACAACCATGGCCTAAGTTTCTATTAGATTACATCAATGATTCCAACAACCATGGTCTAAGTTGTTATTGCATAAATTCCTTTGTATGCATTGTCTTTTGCGTTAGTGGACTCTTCAATATATTTACTATCATAAAGGTAGAGGGATTATTCATTTATCATTGGTTGATACTTGCCATCAGACTAAGGTTGTTGGGAGCAAGAAATAAAAGAACAATTTTGAAAAAGATTATGGGAGCAAAGCATTTCAGGAGCGTTTTTTTTATATAATACATATTTTAATATATTTTGATGCATACACATACACATATAATGCAGAGTGTCAAATTAACTGCAAAAAACGTGAAAACATAGATTTAAGATCATTTAACTATTGGATTAGTGATGATCGTTAAAGCATAAACCATTTAATACACATATAACATCAATCATATAAAAATTTTCATTAACAAATTGTAACAAACAACATCAACCACAAAATGAAATAAATTCTAGAGCATCATATTCATTACCAAAGAGTTGTACGATTCAATCAATAGTTCAAACTTCAAATGTATGTTGTCATATAATGTTCATTGTTTACAAAATAAGCCATAATAACTACAAGTACTAAGTTTTAGAGACTACTTTTAAACAAGAAAAATAAAATAGATCTAGTATCCAGTGCTATGCACTAAGTTTTCCTCTTGCCATGATAAACTTCTAGTTTATTTTTCCGTGATCTATGAAGAAGAGGAGTAGGAGTAGGTGGAAGTGTTCGTAGAACACAACTAGCAGTTTCATGACCCCCACATAATGTTGGATGTTTTAAAGATAAAGGAAAAACAATTGTATTTGAAAACTTGCTAGTGGATGGGGGTGGTATGTTTGCTCCATTAGTATGATCACTATCATGATCACCCAAAAGTTCATTTTCCAAGCGCTCTAAAACTATGTTTGCATCCTCTAAATTAGTCTCCTCTAGATTGTTGTTCCAAGTCACATCCTTTTTATAATTATCATTCTCCACTGCATTACAATAATGGGAAAACAACTTCAAGTTGTAGTGCACATAAACCAAGATTTTTGCTCGATCTACATTCAAGTTGTTTCTCTTTATGTTGTGGATGAAGCTATAGTTGCTCCAACACTTTTCTGCAAAAGAAGTGTTAACCACTTGAGAAAGCACTCTCACCGCCAATTTATGTATATATGTGGTAGATGAGTCATACATGTTCCACCATTTGATAGAACTCAACCTATCTTGATCTTTCGTTGCATGCAAGTTACCAAAGACTCCATGCTCAGTGGTATACTTGGTCAATTCACTTCGTACTTGAGCACACTCTTTTTCCTCAAGTACCAAATTGTTTAATGCAAGCATACAACCATTTTGCACCTCTGGATTTGTGTGTGGTTTTCTCCTAACCCCACCCCAAGGTGTTGTTTGGGCCAACCAAGATGGAGAATAATAGTTTGGTGTAGGGACATATTCTAGGGAATGAAGTGGAACATTCAGAGTGACCCACCGTTTGACCACATTTTTATGGATATGATCATACAAGATCACATCCCTCGGGTCAACAATGTCTTTGATTTGGCCTAACATCTTGTCCATCTGCTCATACACCTCCCCAATCACTGACTGATCTATATTTGCAAACTGAATTATACTATGATTGGGTTTGGTGAAGTGCATAATATACCTACACTGTTGCCAAAACTGACCATCAAACATCGTGTCCTCTACCTCTTGAAATTCATGTCTGTCGGATGCATACGATTTTAGATCTTTCCATGAATCACTTGAGACCATACTAACCAATGCCTCTCTTACCTTCAAAAGGGGCCTGAAGGTGAAATAATCACTAGCAAATCTAGTCTTTGGAATCTTTAGTAATTCCAACTTGGAGTGATTGTTGAAAATGAAGTGCCATGGTATGATTGGTAATAAATTTATCATCTTTTTCCCTTTCTTGTACAAAGCACCAATCCATCTATGATCATGGTAATTCATTTTAATAATGTCATGCATCAAAAGGTTCATTATGTGAACTAGACACCCTTACCAAAATATATTGGGGTACCTATTCTCAATGATTGCTCATGCTTCTTTACAATTAGTAGCATTATCAGTGATGACTTGAATGACATTGTAAGGCCCAATCTCTTGAATGGTTTTAATTAAGGCTTTTTCAATATTAATATTGGTTTTGTAGATATCTGAGAAGTCATGGGATGAAAGGAAGACCACACCACTAGCAGACACACATAATATTTATAAATGAAATGCCTTTAACCTTTGTCCAACGATTAGATACAATTGATAACTCATAATGGTTATAATCATTTGGAAAATTTCCTAGAGCATTATGGATTTTGGTTCTTTCCCTATCAAGTCCCAAGGTTCTAGCTTTGTCACACTCATGGCTCTTGTATCCTTCAGGGGCACCATTGATGGCTTGTGCCATATCATGCCAATAGGGTGAGCAAAGCACATCAAATGGTACACCACATGCATAGAAAAACTTTAATTCTTTTTCATCCACATCACCTCTACAACCTTGGTCAAGGAAATATGATATTGTTCTATTCCCTGGATGTGATGGCAATAATCTACTAGCATAAGGGGATGGGGATCGACCACTGAACATTCTTTGTGAACTCTTATGTTAAACCCTTGATTTTTTCAATTTGTTTTGTGTTGCCTCCTTTTCCCTCTGATATTTGATTATGTATTTGGTTGGCACTTGCATATATGTTTTGAATCCTATAGTCTTACCTTCATCTCATGGAATAATTCCACATAGATTCTTTCTCACATGGGTATATGAATCAATATAAGTTTTATGACAATGGGGGAATATAAATTTTGTGGTTCCACCTCATTGCCCTCCCCCAAGCCTTGTCATGTACTTCCACAAGGGTGTTAAGACCTCTTTGGGGTTTTGTGCATCATCACTATCATTTTCATCATCCCCTTCCATTTATTCCTCCTTTCCATGGTATGTGCTCTCTACCTCTATTTCTTCCTCACTATAATGATTATTTCGATGTCCTGCGACTCCCAACACCACCAACATAATAAAAAATGGAACCAAAAGGATATACCACATTGAGATACCCATCATGTTTGTTGAATCTTGATAATAACTTACTACCTGCAATGGAATGATGGAGGAGAAACAAGGAAGAGTATGAGAAGAGAACATTCAAATATTCAACATAGCATAATATGCTAGTTTACAACAAATGGAAAAAAAAAATGAGCTTTAGAGCCCATCTATTTAGCTCTCCAATGGTGGTTGAATATGACTATGAAAACCTTCAGTATCCCTTCTAATCTCTCACAAATGGAAGTGTCCAATCTCCCTTCCAAGCTCTCCAATATCTCTATGACAACCTTCAATATTCCTTCTAAGCTCTCCAATCTCTCCCAAGCTCTCCAATCTTCCTTCAATCTCCTTATAGCAGTCTTCAATCTCTTCAAGAACTAGCAAGAAGCCCAATCAAAACCCTCATAGAAAATATAAGTGAGAAAGAGAGAAAAATGGAATGAGTGAGTGTTTTAATCTTAACAAGCCCTAGCCATGCCTTTTGAAACCATTTGGAACTTTGACTTGGTTCCCAAACACAAAAAAATGCTAATTTCACCTCATCACACAGGGGTGCTCAGGGAGCATCGAGGGAGAGTTTGTTTTTCTCCCAGGAGTGTTCAAGAATTACTCAGAGAGCATTTCGGGAGTGACGCTCTCAAAATTGGCAGGAAGTGATTTTTTTTTGAAGGCAGTGTGCTCCAAAAAAGCGCTCCCAGAAGGGAGTGTTTAGGAAGTGCACTCCCAAGGATGCTTCTTGAATGCTCCCTCTGGGACCGTAGCACTAGGGGGGCACTTCCCCGCAGTGTAGCATCAAACCATGCTTTCTAGTAGAACACTAAGCAACTTTTCACCTGGTTAAACGCTGAAGATTGCACTCTAAAATGTTATATCTTTATCCACTTGGGTCATTGAGGAAGTCCATGAACTCATGGTTTTCATGGCCTTTGCCACTTGAGATTCCCTTCCACTCTCAATTTCATTACATATACATTATAGGCATTTGAATCTTGCACATATAAATTTGTGTCCCGTTGATGATTATGCCAACCATATGTTTAGTGATAATCCTAGTTTTGTAAATCTAATTGATTATTTTCATGAGGTGCCTATGCATCTCTTAAGAATTCTTTTAAAATCACTCTCCCATGTCAGACATGTCTAATTCTTCACATATATATTTGTAAATCTTTCACGACTACATATCATTTACCCAACTTCATGCTTGTGAGAAAATTTATTCATACAAGTTTGCTATATGTTTATCAACTAAACGTGTTCTACATCAAATTAATACACTCATCTCTACAATGATTACTTCATATCTTTCTTTCTTTTTCTTCAAGGAAGATTCCCTATGGACAAGACGATCTTTAAGTTCAAGAGTTGATTTTGTTTTGAATGTTGTCTTCGCCCAACATTGTTAATTTGAAGAATTACCTCCACTAAAGTAATTATGTTTTTATTGTCTTTGTTTCATACATATGCACCAACGTATCCCAAACTACAACATGCAACACTTATGAGTCCTTTGGGGTAAGGGCTATAATGGTTCATACCTTTGCATCTCTTTGTTCCCACTTTGCATTTGCCTATGGGTTTGGGCTAATATCCCTCCAACAAACATGGACAAACTTTCATAGGTTCTTGGACAAGAGACCGGTGACATCTTGTGCACTCCTGAGGGCCCACTACTCCAAGATTTACCAATGATGTAGTCTAAATATTCTACGTTTTTACTTTTTTTATGAGCACTTTTTTCCAACGAGTTTTGTCCAAAATCCGTTAAAAAATTCAAAACTATGGATGGAATTGCATATTTTAGTGGTTGAGATTACATGTTTCAGATGCCCTGGAGGTTTTTGAGGGTGTTGAATTGATTTATGGATTCAAAAAAATGATTTACGAAATGTAAACTTGATATTTCACTATGATCCACTCCTATCCAACCCAAGGAAAATCCATAAGGAATGTCCCCAAGCAATGTAAAATTGAGATTTCACGACTACCTGTCATTTACCCAACTTCATGCTTGTGAGCAAATTTCTTCATACAAGTTTGTTATCTGTTTAACAACTCAACATGTTCTACATCAAATTAATACACTCATATCTAGAGTGCTTATTTCATATCTTTCTTTCTTTTTCTTCAAGGAATATGCACTATGGACAAGATGATATTTAAGTTCGAGAGTTGATTTTGTTTTGAATGCTGTTTTCGCCCAACATTTTTAATTTGAAGAATGACCTCCACTAAAGCAATTAGGTTTTTATTGTCTTTGTTTCATACATATGCACCAATGTATCCCAAACTACAACATGCAATGCTTATGAGTCCTTTTGGGTAAGGGATATAATGGTTCGTACCTTTGCATCTCTTTGTTCCCACTTTGCATTTGCATCCTAACCTATGGGTTTAGGCTAATATCCCTCCAAAAAACATGGACAAACTTTCATAGGTTCTTGGACAAGAGACCAGTGACATCTTGTGCACCCTTGAGGACCCACTACTCCAAGATTTATTAATGATGTAGTCTAAATGTTATACATTTTTACTTTTTTCCGAGCACTTTGTTTCAATAAGTTTTGTCCAAAATCTGGTAAAAAATTCAAAAAGATGGATGGAATTGCATATTTCAGTGGTTGAGATTACATATTTCAGGTGCCCTAGAGGTTTTTGAGGGTGTTGAATTGATTTATGGATTCAAAAAAATGATTTAAGCAATGTAAAATTGAGATTTCACTATGATCCACTCCTATCCACCATTTATATTATCCTTCAGAATATATTTTGTATATTCTATGTTTTTTACTTTTGTCGGTCACTATCACCTTCATAAGAAAGAACTTTCACATTTTGTAATGACCAATCGTTTTATCTTTTCGATTCATTCGTTTGTCTCATCATATAATTCAATTTTCATCAACACTTTCGTTAATGAATATGCAAGCATTATAAATAGAATTTAAAATAAATAAATCTTGAGTAGTCAATCTCTCTCTGTATGTTGTTCATGAGTTATAATTTCCAAAAATGCCTTTGAATGTCCACACACACACACACACACACACACATTAATTTATTTCCTTGCATTTTCTGCACGTTTCTACTGTCTACCTAGTGAAAAGTAGTTTACAAAATTGTTCTTCACCATCCCAACTTTTAAAAGAGCCATATCACACCTCATTTGGCCACATCGAACTTGAGACATGGTCCTCTGAAATCGACACTTAGCAGTCGTCGGATACAACCTCAAAAAATCTTGATCGTTGATTTTTTAAAGATTATGGATTAAATCCACACGCGTTAGGGATTTCTGTAACATCCCTTAGCCGAGTTGAAGAACATTATAGTGCAAAATAATCATAAAAATGAAATTTTATAGCTAACTATGTTAATTTCTTGTAGCTTTCAACTACGAAAAAAAACAAAATTTAGCTACTATATGTTACAATTAATTACATGCATCTACAATGATTTGAAACAGACATGAAATGCAACTAATAAAATTAATTACAACAACATATAAATCATTGTCAAATACATAGAGTTCATGCMCAACAAATAAACTCATAATATAACAAAAGTAAGATAAAACACTTATCTTTTATAAATGATTGTGCAACCCATTGCTTGGGACAAACRTTTCATCGAACCATATAATTGTTGTTCCAAATCTCAACAGGAAGTCACCCCTGAGCTGAGGCTAGTAATCCAAAAAGAGGGTCTCTCATTTACCACTCATAGTTCATAAAACTCACAACCCATTGGTATTCTCCTACAACTATCCTAAATTTCAACCAGCTCTCTTCCTCTTGACCTGCCCAACCCAAGGAATGTCCCCTTCACTGATCTCAGTCCCTTGGGTGTCCCATTCATTTGTTAGGGTCTCTCTAGCACATGTAACTAGGAATCTCACAACTCATAACTCAAAGGAACTTACTATTGGGGAAAATACCAACAAACCACAACACACACTTGATGTTTCAGTGCAACTCACAAAGGAGTTCACTCTTCAGGCCTTTCAACCCGACTCTTTAGTCTCCAACTCCAATTACGCTCCAGAAAACACTTCAACATGCTCTAGAATTCACTCTCCATCCTTGTTCCATCCAGAGGATATCTTTCTTGCTCTTCATTTCTTGCTCATGCAAAGACATTGACTCCCCAAATTGTTGTAGCTTCTCATATGAATTTGTTCTCCTTTGGCTTGCTTGTTTGACCCACACACTTCCCCAAGATGATTTTGTTCAACCCCCATGCTCCCAATAACTATGGGATGTGACTTATCATGCCCACCCTCTTACATACATTCAATGATTAGCTTTGGAAACACTCAATCAAAATTTAGAAGGTTTACACAATGATAATGAAATTCATTAGTGTGGGTGAATAAATAGACTTTGGTAATTCCCCCCTTGGACCCCTCTCATAGGCATTCGTTTAGACCCTCCCTTCTCTCGTGGATTAATTCAACCCCATCTATGTCCATGTCCCCTTAGCAACTAGCATCACATATTATTATTAAAACATAGAAATACAATTCGCATACACATCACTTTGTCCATAACTGCACATTATATCTACATAAGCATTAATTAAAATGGGGATTATAGTGGGGATGTTACATTCCCCCTCCTCTACAATTGTGCACCGTCCTCGGTGCAGACTATGTCGATATTCATATATACAAATTACATCACAATGCTTAAAGAAATAAAATTCTACAATTTCACAACTCCAACAATAGTTCCAACCAAAATATCATATTCCTATCGACCCGTCGATCCAAAGAATGCATCATTCGCTTATCAGGGCTACCCCCAAAGAATGTACCATTCATTTATCAGGGATAACCCAAGGAATGTGCCATTATTTTATTAGGGTTCACAGTGCAGTTGGCTAGGACTCTGAGATGTGGTTCTAGAACTCTAGCTGCTCAAAATGGAGTCTTGCATTTTGTTTTCATCAAAATTGATAAAAAAAAATTGGGGGTATTCTTCCTGCATGTTTTCTTCATGCTCCCATGTAGCATCTTCAGGATCGTATCAGGTCCATTGAACCTTTACTAGCCCTATGGCTTTGTTCCTGAGCACTTTGAATTTCCGGTCTAGGATGTGTATAGGTTCCACACGTAAATCCCCTTCTTGCTTTACCTGGATCACATTCCAATCAATTATGTGGTTAGGGTTAGATGCACATTTATTTAATAATGACACATGAAATTCATTATGCACTCTCATGGGTGCAATAAATGCTATCATGTATGCAATTGGCCCTATCTTTTATGATATTTCAAAAGGTCCACAATATTTTGCTTCCAATTTTGGGCAACTTCCTAATCTTAGCGAACTTTTTTTTTCACTTTTAAAAACACATGTTTGACCACTTTTGAATATCTAAACACTCTATTCATGTCTACATAAATTTTCTACTTATCTTGGGAAACCTTTAAATTTTTTTGATCTTTATCATCTTCTCTTCCATTTTCTTTATTAAATATGGCCCAAAAACTGCTCTGTTTGCTGGATTATCCCAACTTACTAGAGTGTTACACTTTCTGCTATACAATGCTTCAAAATGACTCATTTTTAATAAGACATGATACCCATTATTATAAGAAAACTATACTAAGTGGATATAATCTTCCCACTTTGATGGTTGGTCCATCACATACATTCTAAGCATGTCCTCAATTATTATGGTAGTCCTCTCTGTTTTCTCATTTGAATCTGGGTGATACACTGTACTAAGGTTTAGATTTGTCCCAAATTCCTTGAACAAACTTTTCCAAAAATTGGATGTGAACTTTGGATATTCGTCTGAAACTATTTCCTTCGGAACCCTGTGTAGCTTAGCAACTTCTTTCATGCAGATCTATGGAATAAAAAATGTCTCCTTAGTTAATTTATCCACCACTATCATGATGGAATCATGCTACTTAACTGTTCTATGTAGCTTTGTAATAAAATAAACTATGACGACTTCCCACTTCCATTCCAGAATGGGCAATGGTTGTAATAGCCTAGTTGGATGTCTATGTTTTGTATTCACTTGCTGACACTCTAGACATATGGCTATGTAATTAGCCACTTATTTCTTCATTCCTGGCCAAAAGTGTTGGTTTTTTATAGTTGCAATTGTCTTATGATATCCTGGGTGTCTGACATATGGCATGCTATGCATTTCCTTTAACACTGCATTTTTCATCTCATTGGAATTCAACACATATACTTTTCCTTTGTACATGAGAATTCCATCTTTCTTCATCTCATAATAATTAAATTTATGCAGAAAATTTCTTTGTTTTAATGTTTCTTTTATTTTTACGCATTGTTGATTTGAATTTTTTATTGCAATAAGTTTATCTTTCAGAGCAGTCTTGTATATACTAATGGCTGCAATATGCATTTCATGAACTCTCCTGCTGAGTGCATCAACCACTTTATTTTTCTTGCATTTGATATGCTTAATCTCAAAGTCATATTCACTAAGGAATTCCAACCATCTATTTTTTCTAACATTTAATGTTCGCTGTCCAAACAAATACTTTAGACCACAATGGTCTATCCTTTACTCACATTTCCTCTCCATGAGGTAATGTCTCCACATTTTTAAGGAATGTACAATTGTTGCTAGCTCTAAATCATGGGTAGCATAACTCCTTTCATGCTCTTTTAATTTTCTAGACTCATAGCATACCACATGATCTTTTTGACTGAGAATTCCACAAAGCCCTTCCTTGCATGCACCAATGCACACAACAAAATTTTCATCTAGCTCTGCAATATTCAATATTGACGCACTTGTCAAAATGTCTTTCAACTGCTAAAATATCTCTTCACACTTGGAAGTCCATTCACATTTCACTCCCTTCTTTTGCAAATAAGTGATTGGACTTGCAATCTTTGAAAACCCCTTTATGAATCTTCGATAATAACCGACAAGACCCATGAATGATTTGAACTCTGATACATTTCTTGGCGTTGACCATCCTTTAATGGACTCTATCTTCTCAAGATCCATTGTTATCCCTTCTACTAAAACTATATGTCCCTAGTAGTGAATCTTCTTTTGATAAATGATGCACTTACTTAGCTTAGCATACAATTTATGCTCTCTTAAAACTTGCAACACCATTCCTAAATGATGTTCATATTCCTCTTCTGACTTAGAGTAGATGATTATATCATCTAGGAACACAATTACAAACTTGTCCAAGTACTCTCTGAAGACTCCACTCATTAGGCACATAAAAACAACTAGGGCATTTTATTGTTCAAATGGCACTACCGTAAATTCATAATACCCATACCTTGTCCTGAATGTTGTCTTATTGACGTATTCTTCCTTAATCCTCAATTGATGATAACCTGATCTCAAGTCAATCTCGTTGTTTAGTGCTCAAAAATGCCTCGCAAGTTAGTGACCTTCAAAAATATGAAAGTTTTGGAAAATTTCATATCAAACTGACTATTTTAATACTATAACAACCCTTTAAATCTAAGTCGTCGATCTCAAATCAGGTAAAATATGAGTCGTTGAGCTGACTCTATCATTCATTGATGATTGATGTTCTCCTTTGGGCATGCACAATAATTTTCCCAAACTGTCGACTTGACCGTCGACCATCGACCCATTCCTTTAACAAACTGAACTTGCCCGCGAATCTCCCTGATGACCAATCATCAACCCATTGACCATCAATCATTTCTCTTGGAAACCACTCGTAAAACACCACTAAACAGGTCGACCCGATCATCGACCATCGACTGTCGACGATACCTGCTAATTGATGAAAGACTTCTCCCATTTGGCCGACCTGACCGTCAACCATCAACCACTTTTGGGATGATATGGAAACTGTTGATGTGGCATGAAAGAAGGATGTTGATGTGTCATGACACATCATCCTGAGGTGTCAAATCAGATTACATGGAAAAAGACATGGATGCTGATGTGGCATGACATGTGGATGCTAACATGGCATGACATGTCATCACCCTCTTTCCTTCATTGGCCATTGACTGTTTCTCTTGGACGACCTGAACACCTCACTGAATCGATAGATGCTCGACCATTGACAACTTCTCTTGCACAATCAAAACACTTCGTCGAATTAGCCAATGCCCGACCATAGATGATTTCTGTTTGCGGATAAAAACACTTCGCTAAATCCGGTTGGTCCGATAGTTGGTCCTCGACGATTTCCTTTGGCCAACTACAACACTTAGAAATTTTCGACTAAACCTCCGATAAATTTGGACCATCAATATCCCACTCAAGATGATCTTGGCTGTCGATTCTGCTCCAACTTCCCAATCACCAAAATGAATACAGAGCATCGATCTGATCCATTTTCTCAACTGCTGAAATGAATATTGGTCATTGATTTACTCCACCTTTCAAACAGTCTAAACCTTATGAATTTTTAAATTTATTTAACTGAATCTTGGTTGTTGATCTCACAATCAAATGCAATCTCGATCGTTGATTCACTAGACTTTGTAAAACAATACAACAACCATTAAAACTTGAATTTTGACCTTCCATGTCAAATTCTGATCTACAAATCTGCATATCGATGCCATTAAACCTTCCTTCGATGGTTGTGAGACAAATCCAACTTGAATTTTCTCACGAATTTGGGGATTTCACTCCAACTCTCCATTTTTCCCCAAATTCGCACTTACCAAAGTCTGTAACAACGAATTTCACCAATTTGCTATGGTTCTTGACCCATACATGCATGATGTTTGAACAAGACACTCTAATACCATAATGTAACGTCCCCCATCTCAACTAAATAAATTTACAGTACATAATACTCATAAAAACAAAAATTTATAGCTAACTAAATACAAATATTGTAGCTTTAAGTTACGAATTAAAAATAAATTTAGCTATTGTCTGTTACAATTAATTATATGCATCTACAACCTTTTAAAACATATATGAAATGCAACTAATAAACTTAATTACAACAACATATAAATCATTCCCAAATACACAGAGTTTATGCAAAACAAATAAATTCATAATACAACATAAATAAGATAAAACACTTATAGTTTATAAACAATTGTGCAACCAACTACTTGGGACGGATGTTCCACCCAACCATAGAATTGTTGTTCTAAATATCAACAACAAGTCACCTCTGGGCCAAAGTTAGTAATCCACAAAAGATGGTGGTCTCTCACTGTCCACTCAGAGCTCATAAAACTCACAACCCACTGGTATTCTCCTACAACTATCTTGGTTTTCCACGAGCTATCTTCCTCTTGACCCGTCTAACCCAAAGAATGTACCCCTTCACTAATCTCAGTCCCTCGGGCGTCCCATTAGTTTATCAGGGTATCTCTAGGACAAGTAATCAAGAGTCTCTCAGTTGAGAACTCAAAGGAACTTGTTTTCAGTAAAACTACCAGTAAACCACAACAAATACTTTTTGTTTCAATGCAACTCACATAGGATTTCACTCTTCAGGCATGATAACATGACTCTTTAGTCTTCAGCTCCAATTACGCTCCAATAAATGCTCCAACATTCTTTAGAATTCGCCCTCCATCATTGTTTCAACTTCAATCTATCTTTTTTGCTCTCCACTTCTTTCTGATGCAAAAAAATTGACTACCCAAACTGTTGTAGCTTCCCATACGAATTTCCTCTCCTTTGGCTTGTTTGTTTGACCAACACACTTCCCCAAGATGATTGTACTCAACACCCATGCTCCCAATAATCGTGGGATGTGACTTCTCACACCCACCCTCTTACATGCATTCAATGATTGGCTTTGGGAACACTCAATCAAAATTTAGAAGGTTTACACAATGATAATGAAATTCAGGAATGTCGGTGAATTAATAGACATGGGTAATTCCTCTCTTGGACCCCTCTAATAGGAATTTTATTAAACCCTCCCCTCTCTTGTATATTAATTCATCCCCCATCTCTGTCCACATCCCTTTAGAAGTTGGCATCACATTTTATTATTAAAACATAGAAATACAATTCACATACACATCGCTTTAGCCATAGCCGCACAATCCATAATGCTCTAGGAAAAATTGCAAATGATTGTAACCATTATTGGTTACAATCATTTGAAAAATTTCGTAGAGCATTATGGATTTTGGTTCTTTCCCTATCAAGTCCCAAGGTTCTAGCTTTCTCACACTCATGGCTCTTGTATCCTTTAGGGGCACCATTGATGGCTTGTGCAATATCATGCCAATAGGGTGAGCAAAGCACATTGAATGGTACACTGCATGCATAGAGAACCTTTAATTCTTTTTCATCCACATCACCCCTACAACCTTGGTCAAGGAAATATGATATTGTTCTATGCCCTGGATGTGAAGGAAATAATCCACTAGCACAAGGGGATGGGGATTGATCACTGAACATTCTTTGTGAACTCTCATGTTAAACCCATGATTTTTTGGATTTTTTTGTGTTTCCTCCTCTTCCTTCTGGTATTTGATTATGTATTTGGTTGGCACTTGTTGGCACAAGGGAAGACCCAGGGTTCAATGCTTCAACAATGCACCAACAAAACCCCAACTATCGGCCCTTTTGACAACACCTGCGAAGCATGCAAAGTCTCACTCGAGGTAGAGGTAGGGGGGGTTACAGGACTCATGTGTCTGTAACCAAGCTGGGACATAGATATGTGATTATAATACTTCTATAGAGTACTTAGGAACAACATGCATCAACCTATTAGTCTTACTCACATCATAGATCAAACTCTAACTACAGATCAATGCAGTAACAATGACATAGTAAACATCGCACTCAACATCATAAGCTAGATCTATCACAATCAACATAAATAAAGCATTAAGCATTCACATATCTATCTATCATATATAACAATCAATGCGCTAAGCAGATTCACAACATAAACATCATAGCACAAAGCAAACCATCAACACATGATATATGTGGTTCACCCCAGTATGGGGCTACGTCCACCAACTACTTCTTCTTCTTTATTAGGCTTCAATCTCTTACATCTATATGCTCCTGTGCACTAAGACACAGTGCCTAGCTTTGCACCAGATAGGTGATCTGCACACTAAGCACCAAATCCACCTTCCCAAAATCAGGTCAAGGCACAGAGCCAACTCTTCTATCAAGCACGAAGCCTTTCATAAATGTTCTGTTGCACAAAGCAACTCAGAACTACTTGCCTCTTGCAATTATCCAATTACATTCTCCTCAGTAAGCTACTTCTACCTTACAATCTTTACTTATTTATAATTCTACATTCGCTTACAAAAAGGCTTAATCATGGGTAAACCCATGGGCCAACATCCCATCAACCCTAATACAAAAACCCTAATGAACCCCTTGCTGGGTCCACAAAACAAGTGAGATCTCGTGATCTCAGCTTCTCCTAGGCGTACCATCTTCGACCAGCCTGTCGAAGTCCAAAAAGTGGGCAAACCTGACCAATGTTTCCTCAAAACTTGGTCAAGGGCCAACATGCCCCCAACACTCACCTGTGAATCGTCCCGAGTCACTCAGATATGGGAAGCATTGCTTCGAAGGCCTCGAGCTTAGCTCGAGATGCCTCAACTTGCTACTTCGCCTGAGCTTCCTACTCAATGAACTCCTAGATCAATTTTTCTGTAACAGGCCCTTCTAGGTGATGTTCCACTGTCACAACTACTTGGTCCTGTTGCGAACCTTTTTATTTGATCTCTTCAAACACCGTGCAGGCTTCATCTTGCACCAGTTATATCCTCTATGTGACTTCCATTACTCTGCCCTGGATGGCAGTAATCTGTTGTTGGACCGCGTGCTGTTCTTTGCGATCTCTTCATTCTCTCGACTACCGTGAGTGACTTCATCTGCGCTTGAACTATCAGTGCTTTCTATTGCACCTCCTGTAGCTACACTTCTAGTTTCCTCAGCTCTGGATCTTCTATGAGACGTTCGTAGGTCTACACACTCCTATCACTCAGTTGTTTTCATTCTGAGGTGAGGGCCCTAATCCTTCCAACCGCACTTTTAGCAGCTTCCTCCCTATGGTCGCACACTTCCTACGGAGTGCTTGGTACTACTTGGATCTCCAACTCTGTTACTCTTGCTTGAAGCTACTGGATGGCCTCATCGAGCTTCATCAATTGAACCTCGACTACCTCATGTTCCTCCTGTGCCAAGACTAGAACATAGCGAAGTGCTCTGCTCACCACTTCTTTGACTGTAGTTTGCTCCGCGAGCAGCTGATCCTTTTCTCTTTGTATCTTTTCTTTGTCCTTCTTGAACATCACCCATAACTCATCCTTCTCATTTTCATATGTGGTTACACAGTACCGTGCAACTCGTAGTTTCTATAAGATCTCTTCTTTCTCTTTCTTCAAGGATTCTGTAGCCTTTTCTTTCTCCTCTTGAACTCGATGAAGCCGAGCCTCTGTTGCATCTGCTAATATTCACAATTGGGTGAGATCATCCCCCAATTCTGCAATCTCCAATGAGGAAGGCGCAGTAGGTACTGCGCGGAAAAATTGAATAGCTCTTTGTATCTCCTTCATCTCCTTTTCGACCTTTACATAAAACTCTCCATGCTTTGATCCATATCTCTATAAGAGATCTTCGGATGCATCCTCCATCGCTCCGTGGACCAAGATGATATCATCCTCTGCGAGCGTAGCCTCTAGCTGGGGCTTACTGGCACGGGTCTTCTTTCTTGCCGAGGGTTTTTGCGGAGAAACCTTCCTCTTCTTCTGTGTTTTTGTCTCGATAGAGGGATCCTTCAGCGATGTAGCTTTGCCGTCTCCTTGTTTTTCTCCTTCTCCTACTTCTTGATTTACTTCATCTCCTTTTCCTTTTGTGGGTGATCCAGGTCCACTTTCTTTCGAGGCGTTGTTCTCCTCATTAGTCTCTATGTTCTAAAATTCCTCCTTTTTCTTATTCTTCTTCACACTTGTCTGTCCTGCATGCTTGAACCGGGTGACCAAGGGGCTTCCTATGATGTCAGGGTCAGAGAGTTCTGCCTCATCAACAGGTACTTGGAACTCCTTCGACCACTCCTTGGTGATCTACTCCATGTTGTCATCGGTCATCTTGTAATTGGACCGTTATTCTTCCTTTCTCTCATCCTTGGGTGCAGTGATATAAATAAAGTGCGGATCTACGCAAAACTTAGCTAGTGGTCTATACTACTACAATGTACGCAGTGTAATGCACGGGAACGACTCAATGGAAACCTTCAGTTGCTTATAGTAGGCATTGAACACTGCATTCGACTTCCATTTCTTCGACATGTCATTCATATACCATAAGGTTGAGAACTTCGTGGCCAATGACTCCGACGGTTCAATCTCCAGGAAGGTGTCTCCTTCCGACATTTTCCGAGAAACAAATGAAATCAACATGAGTAGCCAACTAAAGTGGAACTCGTATCCTTGATCATGCGCTTCACAACAGTCTTTCTCAAGCTTGTTGACGAGGTAACTCGCCCAATTTATTTGCATCCCCTCCATGCATTTCCTTGCGAGGTCCACCACGAACCCGGTAACCTGCGTGGGGCGATTATTTCTTACAAGCTTGCCAACTATAAGTTGGAAAGAGAGGCGCACTGCGCCATCCTAAATAGAGGCTACCTTGTAGCCTCACTTTCCCTTCTCAACTTCATCGTATGCCTCCTTGATGCTCTGTTCCAGGGAGCGATCTGAGGTCTTCCCTGGGTAGAACTGCTAAGGGTCAAGTCCCTGCATGCTCAATCCTATAATCCGGTGGATCAACTCCAGATCCACAGTAATCTGCTTGTCGAGCCATAAGTACCCACCATGATAGCACGACAAGAGGAGTTTAACGCAAGCGTTAACCTCCTGATGTCGGAAAAATGAGGAATCTTCATTATGTTGAGTATCGTGGATTGTGCCAACTTCTTAATCCATGGCTGGGAGACTATGCGAGGCTTCTTCCCAGTTGTCTTCATCAAATATCTATGGGGCACGAGCATGACATGGTTCTTTCTGTCTCCAAGGTTAAAGTCATTGTTCTTCAGTGCTGGGATCTATCCTAACTGAGTTCCCACTATGTGTATTCCCTTCATAATGTACGCGGTGATCAATGTGTATTCGAAGTCTCATGGAATGTTGTCACAGTTAACCGCGCCAGCCAAGGACAAGATATAATCCGGTAAGATCGACGGGATCTGCTTCGCATTAGCCAGATCATTGTGATGCTTACTTTTCTTCTCAATCGCGGGGTTGGAACGTTTCGAACTTCATCCAGTCGAAGGGGAAGTCTGCAGTCCCCTGGTTGATGATGATTGTACTCCTTCAGACATAGCTTTATCAACCATAATTTTCTTCAAAACCTCTTCAACGGATTTCTCTAGCTTAGTGCGCTCGACCGACATTCTCATTATTAAAAAATAGGTCGGGGTAGGTGAACGAATAGCGGGGTAGACAAAAAACAATGATGTCTAATAGCACAGCTTGACACACACAATCACTTCTCTTCTAGCTTAGATAATTACGGGTGGCAAAAAGTGGTCCCGACGCAGTGTCCAACAGGTTAAATAAGTGAGTGTCGTAATAGATTCCTCCAATGGACAGGAATGCCTCCATCAATGTGAATCCATCTGTTGTGGCATGGTCTCAATGTCCAATGGCGGTCTATCCACCCATAAATGCGTTTCCTAGCCATTCCGGAGCGTCGTTCTAATGGTCGGGGCACCTCCAACAATCATATAGCTTCGCCGGGGCGAAGTCCCATTCTGCGCGGTTTCGGCGAGGATCAGAGCCTACAAGCCTGCCTCCTCCGAAGTATTCTCTGTAACTTCCCATAGCTTTTCTAACTTGGCTTTCTTTTTACTGAGCTTCCTTGCCTTCTTTCCCGTGATCTGAGTTTCTCTAATTTTTTTTGGATTTCTCTTCCCATTCTTATTCTTATTTTCTCCTATTGTATTGACTTTGCAGTGCTGATGTACTTCCAAAGGGTTTGAAGTTAATATCCCTTCTCTTATTAATTCCTGGATGGATATACGTCTTTCTTGCATGGATAGGTCCTTCAAACCTTCTTGTGTTCTTTCAACTTCGATAGCTAATTCTCTTGCGTTCTGCTGCTTCGACTTAACTTCTCGTTCTTCTATCAGTCGATCTATTTTTCTAGCTATCAAATCCCTTCGTTCTTGCTTTTTCTTTTTTGTATCTTCTTCCTCTGCTTTCATTATGATCTGATCTTTCTTAATCCAAGTCTTTCCTAACAAAAGAGGGAACGCGGTGCTATTCTCAACAAGCTTAATGACTTCAAATTCTTCTTCTGTCGACGTGCCATGGATGATAACAAGTACATTAGTAACTCTTCCACATAGGGTTATCATATTTCCTTTAAATAAGCCTATCCTTCCCAATGAAGGTACCATAATGGGCTTTCCCAAAATTTTCCAAGTGTCTTCTGTCATAATATTCACTCGTGTCTCCTCATCTAGGACACAATCTATATCGAAGTCTCCTATTCTTGTATCTATGCGTTATTTTTCTTTCATGATCTCTAATAAACTGACATCTTTGTGATCATCCATTGCTTCTTTTAACTGTACTAATGTAGTTTGAACTTTCTCCGATCCTTTCTCTTTCTGATCTTCTAACATGCTCTTATTCTCTTGACTCATGTTCATTTGTTCAACATTAGCAATCATCCTTGGGAAATCCTCAACCTCATGACCAACAATTTTACAACAAAGACAAATAAGACCTATACTAGGGCATTCCTTAGCAAGATGTCCCGACCTTCTGCAGTTACAACATAATGCCAATCCTCTCTTTCTCTTGTAAGTTCCCCAACTTCTCATGTACCGCGCACTAGGATCACAGTGTTGGACCTGCAAAAATTCTTTCTAGGTTCCTTCATTCATTCATTAGTCCAAAAATTCTTTCTATGCATAGGAATAACATATCTTTCTCCATTTCTATTAGCTTTACTTAGATCAAATTTTTCTTCTAACTGTGCTCTAGCTTTCAGACTAGGACAAAATCTATCAAACATACCTAGATTCATGATTTCGAAAGAAAAATTTCCACTTATCTTACTTTATCAAAGTACAAAGATTTACCTTTTTCAAGATCTTATCTCTTTTCTTCAGATCAGATTTCTCTTTTAGCACAAAACTTTGCAAGTCAAGTAGAGTACTGTGCACTACGACAACAGATCTACGCACATAACTTCTCTTTTCTTTACTTAAGTTCCCAACAATCATAGTTTTAGGTCCCAACAACGGAACCATTTGTTGGCATAGGGGCAGCCCCAGGGTTCAATGCTTCAACAACACACCAAAAAAACCCCAACTACCGACCCTTTCGGCAACACCTGCGAAGCAGGTGAAGTCTCACCCGAGGTAGAGGCAGGGGGGGTTATAGGACTCATGTGTCTGTAACCAAGATCAGACACATATCTATGATTATAAGCCTTCTATAGAGTACTTAGGAACAACATGCATCAACCTATTAGTCTTAATCACATCGCAGATCAAACCCTAAGTGCATATCAACGCAGTAACAATGACAAACTAAACATCACACTTAGCATCATAAGCTATATCTAACACATTCAACATAAATAAAGCACTAAACATTCACAGATCTATCTATCATATATAACAATCAATGCACTAAGCATATTCACAACATAAACATCATAGCACAAAGCAAACCATCAACAAATGATATACGTGGTTCACCCCAATGTGGGGCTGCGTCTACCAACTGATTCTTCTTCTTTATAAGGCTTCAATCTCTTACATTCGTATTCTCATGTGCACTAAGCCACATAGCCTATCTTTGCACCAGATAGGTGATTTGCGCACTAAGCACCAGATCCACCTTCCCAAAATCAGGTCAAGGCACAGATCCAACTCCTCTATGAAGCACATAGACTTTCATACATGTTCTATTGCACAAAGCAACTCAGAACTACTTGTCTCTTGCACTTAGGAAATTACATTCTCCTCACTAAGATACTTCTACCTTACAATCTTTACTTATTTATAATTTTACATTCTCTTACAAAAAGGCATAATCGTAGGTAAACCCATGGGCCGACATGCCATCAACCCTAATGAACCCTTTGTTGGGTCCACAAAACAAGTGAGATCCCATGATCTCAGCTCCACCTGGGCGCTCCATCTTCGACCAGCCTGTCGAAGTCTAAAAAATGGTCAAACCTGACCAATATTTCCTCAAAACTTGGTCGAGGGCCAACAACACTTGCATATAGGTTTTTACTCCTATAGTCTTACCTTCATCTCATGGCATAATCCCACATAGATTATTTCTCACATGGGTATATGAACCTGTGTAAGTTTTATGACAATGGGGGAATGTAAATTTTGTGGTTCCACCCCATTTCTCTCCCCCAAGCCTTGTCATGTACTTCCACAAGGGTGTTAATACCTCTTTGGGGTTTTGTGCATCATCACTATCATTTTCATTTTCATCATCCCCTTCCATTTCTTCCTCCTCTCCATGGTATGTGCTCTCTACCTCTATTTGTTTTTCACTATAATGGGTATTTTGATGTCCTATGGTTCCCAACACCACCATCATAATAAAATATGGAACCAAAAGGATATACCACATTGACATACCCATCATCCTTGTTGAATCTTGATAATAACTTGCTACCTGCAATAGAAAGATGCAGGAGAAACAAGAAAGAGTACGAGAAGAGAACATTCAAATATTCAACATAACATAATATGCTAGTTTACAACAAATGGAAATTAAAAAAAAAAACACAACAAGAACGAGCTTTAGAGCCTATCTATTTAGCTCTCTAATGGTGGTTGAATATGACTATGACAACCTTCACTATCCCTTCTAATCTCTCACAAATGACAACATTCAATCATCCTTCCAAGCTCTCCAATATCTCTATGATAGCCTTTAATGTTCCTTCTAATCCCTCCAATCCCTTCCAAGCTCTTCAATCATCCTTCAATCTCCTTATAGAAGTATTCAATCTCCATTAAATCTCTTCAAGAACTGGCAATAACCCTACTCGAAAACCTCATAGCAAAGATGAGTGAAATGAAAAATATAATGAGAGAAAAATGGAGTGATTGAGTGTTTTAATCTTTACAAGCCCTAGCCATGCCTTTTGAAACCATTTGGAACTTTGACTTGGTTCCCAAACACAAAAGAATGCTAAATTCACCTCATTACATGAGGGTACTCAGGGAGCACTGAGGGAGAGTTTTTTTTTTTTTTTTCTCCCGGGAGCATTCAGGAATTACTTAGAGAGCGTTTCATGAGTGATTCTCCCAAAATTGGTGGGAAGTGAATTTTTTTGAAGGGAGTGTGCTAAAAACAAATGCTCCTAGAAGGGAGTGTTTAGGAAGTGCGCTCCCAAGTCTGCTTCTTGAACACTCCCTCTAGGATCATAACACTAGGGGGAAACTCCCCCGAAATGTAGCATCAAACCATGATTTCTAGTAGAACACTAAGCAAATTTTCACTTGATAAACACTGAAGATTGCACTCTAAAACATTATATCTTTATCCACCTAGGTCATTGAGGAAGACCATGAACTCATGGTTTTCATGGCCTTTTCCTCTTGAGATTCCCTTCCACTTTCAATTTCATTATATATACATTATAGGTATTTACATCTTGCACATATAAATTTGTGTCTCATTGATGATTATGCCAACCATATGTTTAGTGATAATCCTAGTTTTGTAAATCTAATTGATTATTTTCGTGAGGTGCCTATTCAACTCTTAAGAATTCTTTTAAAAACACTCTTCCAGTTTAGGCATGTCTACTTATTCACATAGATATTTGTAAAGCTTCACGACTACATATCGTTTACCCAACTTCATGCTTGTGAGAAAATTTCTTCATACAAGTTTGCTATCTGTTTATCAACTCAACATGTTCTACATCAAATTAATACACTAATATCTAGAGTGCTTATTTCATATCTTTCTTTCTTTTTCTTCAAGGAATATGCCCTATGGACAAGATGATATTTAATTTCGAGAGTTGATTTTGTTTTGAATGTTGTCTTCGCCCAACATTGTTAATTTGAAGAATGGCCTCCACTAAAGCAATTAGGTGTTTATTGTCTTTGTTTCATGCATATGCACCAATGTATCCCAAATGACAACATGCAACGCTTATGAGTCCTTTTGGGTAAGGGATATAATGGTTCGTACCTTTGCATCACTTTGTTCCCACTTTGCATTTGCATCCTAACCTACGGGTTTAAGCTAATATCCCTCCAAAAAACATGGACAAAATTTCATAGGTTCTTGGACAAGAGACTAGTGACATCTTGTGCACCCTTGAGGACCCACTACTCCAAGATTTATCAATGATGTAGTCTAAATGTTCTATGTTTTTACTTTTTTCCGAGCACTTTGTTTCAACGAGTTTTGTCCAAAATCTGGTCAAAAATTTAAAAAGATGGATGGAATTGCATATTTTAGTGGTTGAGATTACATGTTTTGGGTGCCCTAGAGGTTTTTGAGGGTGTTGAATTGATTTATGGATTCAAAAAAATGATTTAAGCAATGTAAAATTGAGATTTCACTATGATCCACTCCTATCCACCATATATATTATCCTTAAGAATATATTTTGTGTATTCTATGTTTTTTACTTTTGTCGGTCACTATCACCTTCATAAGGAAGACCTTTCACATTTTGTAACTATCAATCATTTTATATTTTCGATTCATTCGTTTGTCTCATTAGATAATTCAATTTTCCTCAACACTTTCGTTAATGAATATGCAAGCGTTATAAATAGAATTTAAAAATAAATAAATCTTGAGTAGTCAATCTCTCTTTGTATGTTGTCCATGAGTTATAATTTCAAAAAATGCCTTTGAATGTCCATATGCACACACATTCATTTATTTATGATGTTGATGTGGCATGACATGTGGATGATAACGTGGCATGACACGTCATCACCCTTTTTCCTTCATTGGCCATCGACCATTTCTCCTGGACGACCCAAACACCTCATCGAATCTATCTACACTCGACCATTCACAACTTCTCTTGCACGATCAAAGAACTTCACTGAATCAACCAATGCCCAACCATCAAAGATTTATGTTTGTGGTTGAAAATACTTCGTTGAATCCAGTTGGTCTGACTATTGGTCCTCGACGATTTCCTTTGGCCAAATCCAACACTTAGAAATTTTCAATTAAACCCCCGATAAATTTGGACTGTCGACCTCCCACTCAAGATGATCTTGAATGTTGATTTTGATCCAACCTCCCAACCACCAAAATGAATATAGACCATTGATTTGATCTATGTTTCCCAACCACTGAAATGAATCTCGGTCGTTGATTTACTCCACCTTTCAAACAGTCGAAACCTTATGAATTTTTAAATTTATTTAACTGAATCTTGTTCATTGATCTCATAATCAAATGTGATCTCGATTATCGATCAACTGAACTCTGTAAAACAATACAACAACCATTAAAACTCGAATTCACCCTCCATCATTGTTCCAACTCCAATCTCTTTTTCTTTCTCTCAACTTCTTGCACATGCAAAAACATTGAGTACCCAAACTGTTGTAGCTTCCCATACAAATTTCCTCTCCTTTGGCTTGCTTGTTTGACCCACACACTTCCCCAAGTGGATTGTACTCAACCCCCAAACTCCCAATGACAATGGGATGTGACTTTTCACACCGACCTTCTTACATGCATTCAATGATTGGCTCTCAGAACACTCAAATAGAATTTAGAAGGTTTACACATTGAAATTTAGGGATGTGGGTGAATTAATAAACATGGGTAATTCCTCCCTTGGACCCCTCTCATAGGAATTTTCTTAAACCATCCCCTCTCTTGTGGATTAATTCAACCCCCATCTTTATCCATGTCCCTTTAGAAGTTGGCATCACATTTTATTATTAAAACGAAGAAATACAATTCACATACACATTGCTTTGGCTATAGCCACACAATATATCTACATAAGCATTACTTGAACTTGGGATTATAGCGGGGATATTACAATTTTGGTTCCAATGAGTTTATATTAAAAAAAAACATTTCCATTTTTTTTTATGTGGTCGGAGAAGGTATAGAGTGTCAGGTTTGCATTGGAATTTTGACCACACCTGTAGTAAAAATAACCCATGATTAAAATAATGTAACTACGATTAAAATTCTCATATTAGCACCTAGATTCTACATTAAGAAAGATAGAAAAATCCGGCTAAGATAGGTGGCATGCAACTATTGGGTAATGAGATGATGAGGTTCCACTAGCGAGGAGGTCGCGGTTCCACATCTGACTCTATCAAAAGTCCTAGATTTTTGGATACAGATATTTAGATATCCAGGACTTGGAAAAGTCTCGATGTCTAGATGCCATGTAGGACATGACAACTAGGTTGTCACATGGAATGCCATGAAAGTGATAAATCAAATAGAAAGAGTATGGGTGGTTTGGATAACACATCAAATGACAATGGAGATTCCACACAAGATGGCATGTCAGAAACATGAACAAGAGAGGGACCTATGAGATGAGGACAATTGGAAGACTTTGGTTAAGACATGTGAACTTGGGGTTCCGATGGTTATGGTTCCACATCCAGATCTAGATGGAATGGTAAAAGAAAAGAGGGAGAAACATCAGATACCTGGATATTCAGATACTGTGTGGGATGGGATATATTAGATGATGGGTCTGCATGGAATGCAAGTTCCACATATGATAATCCCACACCATGTAAACAACTAGATACAATGTGGACATAAGCTGGAAGGTAACTAGCAGTCTAAATGGAGGTGACGTGGACACGTCCATGATACATGATCTTAAGAAATGAATAGAAAAGGAAGGGATGGATTTCAGATATTCGAATGTTCTGAAAATTCTAGATGACACATATAACGAGGATCCATATGTCATGTGTAACAAGACACATCATCATCTCATCAGTTGACACATCAGATAAATGAATGACTTAGAAGTATATATAATGACTTGGAATCTGCATAAGTATCAAGGTGAGTTGGTAGGGTGACAAATATCTGGTTATATCACAAATATTTGGATATGATTTGAGTATCCAAATATCCAAATGATTTGAATGAAAGGCTATACCATAATCACCCTTATTCTAATATAAATTGTCTGTTAAAATGATATATGGAATTCAAAGAATCCATGGTGTCCACATGGGTTACCATAAGATGCCTTTTAGATCCAGATACATGTATCTTGAGGTTAAGTTAATCTAGCATCCAAAGGGTAGCAAAAAGTTAACACAAGACCTAGATCTAGATACCACCTAGGAGATGAAATTTCGAAAGTCATGTTGGATTCATGGAGAAGGGAGGTCACCACTACCGAAAGGACATATGGTAGGCTCGAGATGAGACATATTAGCTTAGGGTTCCAAATACTCAGTTTGAGGTTTTGTATCCAAGTATCTAACATTCGAAATATATGAAAGATGTCACAAGAATAATAACCTGAATGCCCAGATTCTCAGATACCACATCAAACAAGATAGGTCAGATGGAAAATTGAAGACTACGTGGCTGACAAGTCAGGGAATGGTGGGCCAAGATCCAATACATCATGCTATCATCAAGGGGATATAAGTGTTGAGTCAAATAGACACGTTAGAAAGAGATGAAATCATATGAATATGGAAACGACATGTGGTGCTCAACTAGATATTAAACACGTCTCAAGGTTACAAGTCATGGTTCCTCATCCAGAATTGGGGATTCTTATAAATTTGAATTATTGAAGAATCCAAATATTCAAGACTTTGAAAAATATGTTCATTAAATGGAAAAATTGGATCTGAATGCCACCATGACATGACCTGTTAGATACCATGTTAGATAAGATGACACCTAGGATTCCACATATGTGCCATGTTAGTGCCAATTCAGATAGATAAAAAGAAGTCCAAATGATGGAGATGAGACATGGATGCAACTTGGAATCAAGAGACACATCATCTTCCACATCATAAGAATAGTAAAAAACTTCCATGGGCCATATTGTTGTCACATATAGTTGTCAAGGGAAGCAGGTGGTCCAAGTTTGTGGTCTGCATAAGAAGCGCCAAAGTGCAGTGTTCAGAGCAGTCCGTTCTGGACTCGAATCAAGCAAACAAGGGAAATTAGCTTCAAAGGCAGAAATTCAAAGAAGTCCATTTCGGGATTAAAATACAGGCAAGCAGACAAGTTTATCTTTCAACAGTGGAGATCCAATCAGGGAAATCTATCGATGACATGCGTTCATTCGAAAGGTCAAATTTGCGCAAAGTATAGCGCTGACGCAAAAGTCTGAAGTTAAAATATCAAGCAAAGGTTAAGCCTTGACCGTCGGATATCATTGGGTGAGATCGATGGTAGGAAATTATTGCAGAATTCGAGACTTCAGAAGATTGCAAGAGTTATACATTTAAAGGACCCAAATATCCAAGGCTCGAAGCGCCAAAGTCCCGAAACCCAAATTTAGCATGGGCCGTCCGATCCAGCAGGATGTATGGTGCCAGATCCGAGCTGCGGAGAAAGTCATTTCGAAAAATTGAAGTGAGAAGTGCATAAAACTTTCGAAGAGCTGAAGTCCCGAGGTCCCGAAGAGTTGAGTTTTGAAATCTGAAGTAGATCTGGACCGTGGATCTTAGGGGACAAGTGGCAACCGATCCGGGGGGTTCACAGGTTTGACCTTCGGGAGTTTTGGAAGGAGTCAAAAGAAAATGAATCTAGGCCATCCAAACCAGAGGGGCACGTGGCGCCTGATCAACGAATTTGTGGTTTCGTGAATCAAAGGTTTTAGCATGGAGCAAGGCACATGTTTCGTGAAGTGTGAAGTTACGAAGTGGATTTGGACCATCCGATATAGAGGGACGCGTGGAAACAGATCAACAGATTCGTTGTTTCACGAATCTGAGGAATTGCAAGGAGCAAGGTGCAGATGTTGCAAAGAACAAAGTTCCGAAGCGCTTAGATGTAATGCCCCGGGTCACAACCCAAGGTCATATGGGGGCATGCCTAGGAAAAGAAGCTAGCACCCGTTTTCTTAGAGATTTTGTCAAATCAGGCATAGGGAAGTCTATGGTCTGGTGTTGCAAAAATATCCGAAGGGAGAAATCCCAAAGTGCCCTTTGGATATAAGTGTCAGGTCATGGCCCGAGGTCATGTGAAAGGTGGGCTTAGGAATATAGGTCAGCGTCCATCGCGTGGAGCTGGTGATTCAGAGTCTCGAAGAAGCAATCACAGTCGTCGGTTGTGAAACAGATTTGACCGTCGGTCTGATAAAGCAATTTCACCGATTTAGGTATCGAGAAATCTAGAGACAAATGATGTGAAGACTCCCAAAGCATGAAATCCTAAAGCATCATAAGGGATAAGCTCCAGGTCATGGCTTGAGGTCACAAGAATGAAGGGGTGATGAAGAAAGTGCTAGTGCCTGAATCTCGAGATTTCGGAAGCACAAAAGAGGAAGGTCACGGGTTTCATAGGACCTGCAGCAAAGAGATACTAGCAGCACATAACAACCCCTGGGCATTTAGCCTCGTTGCAATCCCGAGAAGAAGCAGTAAATGAAAAAGGAGTGGTGGTTGAAAATTCAACTCACTCCATAAATGGAAAGCATGGAGGGTCTGGTTGTAGAGACATAGTTGTCAGCCAGAGGCCCCCTCGATGGATGATTTTTCCTGAAGGCCCATGCTGAGTTGAGTTTGTGTCTGACAGAAGAATACATGCGCAATCTGAAAGAGAAGACGCAGACGAAAAGCCTTGAATGCAGGGGCCCGAGTTTGTTCCTGGTGGTTGTGAAATAGTTCTGAGTATAAGTAGATAGTTCTGATATTTTGTTAAGGTCGTCAACTGGTTGAGCATAGCTCCCTATCTTGTAATGTTTTGATGCTAGGACTGTTCTTTGGTTATGTATCAAATTTGAGACTTTCATGTTAATAGAAGTCATCTTCTTTTCATCTCTCTGTAAAAAAATGTGCTAAAACACTCGAGCTTGGAGGATCCAGTCGAGGTTTGTTATGTTGTTGTAATGTAGGTTTGATTACAGTGGTATCGTGACCAGTTTTAGTCATCTCCCTTGTTATCTTTTTCCCTCTTACACTGAATGGCATGGGCATGGAGGATCTAGTCGAGTTTTTGTAGCTGCATTGTGATGTAGGTTTTATCATTGTGTTGTTGTGACTATGTTGTTTGGACATATTTCAGTGTCTAAAGCTTGAGCTCAAGAGTGATCTTGAGTCTGATTTTTTCTTCTCCAAGCTACTTGAAAGCCTGATGCCCATAACAGTCTTGTTCACCTTTTTCACTGAGTCTTCCCTTTGCTCACAATTAAACTCAATTCACTGATTGAATTTAATGTGGCCCTCACTTCCCTATGTATTTCTTGTCCAGTTCTATGTTGAACATCATTCATATTTTGAGTTTTGTCCATTGACCTCCACTCATATAAAACCAACATCCACCAAAAAATCTGATGGGTACTGGGATTATCCTCCCGTAATCTGAGGGTGACTCTCAGTGATAACACATATATTTATGTCAATAAGTCAAAATGAGGAAACAATTTTATCATCAAAAAGCTATTGACAAGTAGAAGATGATGGTGACCTCAAAATTTGAAAATGATATAACTAAGCAAAGAAAAAAATGGATAACTTGTAACTACACAAGATGCTCTAGTGTGTGACATAATGAACTTCATATTGATAACAAATCACATCATAATTACAATTAAGTAAAGGCATGGATCTAGAATTTGGGAGCTTGTGGGTTTCAATAATAATTACAAATACTTGAGGCTTAAGACAATGTCAACATAAATGGAGTTAAGGTTTGTTGTTGGCATCAGAAAATTGGGGTGTCCATCTCTTTTAAACACTTAGGTTTTTTCTCTTGAGTTTCATGTCTTATGTGACCTAAGAGATGTAATAATTCTCACTTTACTATACACCAGATTATTTTGCGTTTAGGAATGATTCCCAACAACATAATTATCTTTTAAAGGAAGTGACTCTGCAACCCTATCACTGCAATCACTAAAAGGATAGACTTTGATATCCAAAGAAGAAGATATTGGCTTGTACATTCTAAAATTCAGAGTCTTTCCCCTTACCATTTTAATAACAAATGAAAAAGAGTTAGGCTTGTTCAATAATGAGGAAATGAAAAGAAGTAATTCTCCATTACCTTGGCATTTTATGAACAATCTGCTACTGTAAAAAAGTGTCATGAAAGATTATAAAGTGAGAAATCTAATTAACATATGAGAGCTTGTGCATGAGGATACATAGATACAATGCAAACGCAGGAGGATGTGTAATGCCAATATGCTATACATTCTATCAAACGATTCATTTCTCAATGATGTAGTGAGAAGACAATTGAAACCAATGCATAAGAAATCAACAAGTCACTCAAAATCCAATCCCCTCAAGGCATAAAACAAAGCATTAAACCTTGCAATCATATAGGATCAACAATAGATTCAAATCCATTAAAACTATTTAATAAAGCAATGTTGAACTAGTTGAGAGGACATCTTGCCAAATTTCCCGCACAAGGAGAAATGAGTATAAGAATGAGATTGAAGTGAAGAAGATGGTTAGATTGTAGTGAGAAAATTTTCATCATATCAAGGTTTAAACTCCCACACCATTTTCTCATGGTGAAAAAATGATCACATCTTCCATTCAAAAATCAAATTAGTATCATAGACAATCTTAATAACCTCAATAGAATGCTACCCATGCTTCAAATTGGGATGTATTAATATCATGATCACATGGTAAGACCAACCTTCAATATCCTTTCCTTAACAATGCCATGTATTGATATCTTCTTGTGGCAACTCTTCAATGTTTTGAACACAAACCAAAGTACAAGATAAAATATGAAGTCAACATATCAAACAAAAGCTATAGATCAATCAAACACTAGCTCAAAAGAATCAATATTATGATCAACGGGTAAAATATCTTCAAGGAGCTATGTATCATGAGCATGTCAAAGAGTAGAAGGAGCATCGAAGAACATAAAAAATGTGCAACCAAGAAAGAGGTCTTGATCAATGAAAATTTCCTCAAAGATAAGAAATCATTATAGATCCAAATACCTTCAAATACATTAAAACCAACTAGTGCAAAGGACTCAAAAGGCTACATGCCAATCTCTTCCCAAAAAAGTCAAAGAAGCATCATAGACCAAAGGAAAAAGGAAAAACATATGAAGGCATAAGACCAAAGAGCATTTACCATGAAAACACCCCTCAAAGATGAATAATGAACAAATATCTACACCTCTAACTCCCTCAAGGTATATTAAGATTAACCAGTAGGTAAGAGTAGTAGTGGATTAGGCATTAGAGATCAAATTTTAGTGGGGGGGGGGACAGGTGGGGGTGGGCTTTCCTTTTTATTATAAAATAAAATTAAAGGGGGGTTATTGTGGTCACAACAAATGGTGACACAATAGAATAACCAATTATCTCGATCAAAGGAATTTGGGGCCTTTACTTCCAATCCAAATGTTAAGGATAAGAACAACAAACTGCAAACAATTTTCCAATAATCATGGGTACCACAATGACACCAAAAATCTAAATATATAACCCAAGATTTCAAGTACTTTCCATCTAACATACCCTCTTCAAAGATCCAATTAGTGAGGTAATTGTTTTTAACTAGATACACACTTCTGGTTGGATTTGGGTTAACCATGGGTTTTCACTTTTTATAACAAGCAAACATCCACATAACTGTGTTTCTCATCTCTCTTTTCCCGGAATTGCTTCACTGCTAGCGAGCATCCATATCCCTAATGAAGTTTACTTGATACCATACAAACATGGACCTACTTCCAATGAGCGTCCATAGCCCCGATGGGTTTACTTGTACTTTCCACAATACTAATAGTGCTTTAAATTTCCTTTTTATTGTTTACATCATGCTAACCCTTTTAGATTTGTATATAAGTATTCAATTGGGTGTGCAAGGAAGTGGGGATACGAGAGTTTCTTTAATTTTCCAAGTAGATGTTATGCATTTAAGTTTAACATTGAGGTCTCCCCAAATACCATCATAGTAGTAACCATCTTATTAATGTGAGATGGATGGAGCTTAAAGAAAACAAAAAATATACGCTTTTATTTTCTCTTATATTAATATTGCACTGCTCCATAGGTACATGTGTTCCACCACAATTATCAATCAATATCTAAAGCTAAGAAATTCTTGAAAATATTTTAGACAGAGCATCCCATGTTTTCTATGACTTCTAAGAATATCTTCAGTCTGTGACCAGAGTTGGACCTTCCCATACTCAAACTCAAAGATTATCCATAGGTCAAATGAAGGAATAAGATTAACTCATTTAAATTAAAGGATGAAAACAATGTGTACACGAAGGAAAATGTTGAACCTAACCAAATCGCGAAAAGAAAATAAAACTAAGCTAAACTTAAAGAAACCTAAAACTGAAAATGGCATTCATCAAATAAAATAAAATCAATTGAAAAATAAGAAAGGAACATATCTTGTCAATTGGGTTTAGCC
>ML787731.1:666794-676845 GCA_009831015.1 Picea engelmannii
TTTGCCATGAACCTTCCATTAGTTGTTGAGTGTTCTAAAGCCCAATCATTGAATTCATGTAAGAGGGTTGGTGTGTGAGTCACTCTCCATAGTTATTGAGAGCATGGGGGTTGAGTACAATCATCTTGGGGAAGAGTGAAATTCAAGCAAGCAAGAGAAAGAGAGGAAAATTTGTATGGGTATGGGACTAGTTTTTACACATTCACATTTTTTCATAGAGTGTTGTTTTTACATGGAGTTTTCAGACCAACAATGGGGTTCTGAGTGTGGGAGCTTGTAGGAAATTTTTATGGATGTGTTTGACTACTTTTTGGAGCTGTAATTTTGTGGATATAGAGGTCATGTTCCTGGGAGCGACGAGTTGTTCGAAATTCGTCCAAGGAGAACACATTTTGGTTGTTGGGAGAATTTTTGTTGCAATTGTAAATTTTTTGAAGTCACAACAAATAGAATTCATGTCTAACCTATGTTGGAAGCCCTGGAGGGGAGTGGAAAGGTCTGAGGGACTAAGAGAAGTGAAGGGGGATTCCATCCCTTGATTGTGCAGGTTGAGGGGAAGTTTGTTGGTGAACTAGAATTAGTTGAGAGTTTAATTGTTGAAAAGGGGACATTAGCCAGCCCTAGGGACCTTTGTCTCTTGTGGATTCATAGCCCCAGCTCATGGGAGAATTTTTGTTGATAAATAGAACAAATAGACTATGGTTGGGAGGAACATCTATCCTATGTAGTGGGTTGCACATTTTATAAGGTAAGTGTTCTATTTGTTGTATGTACTCATGTATAATGATGATATAACTATTGTGCAATTTAGTATGAGTTATATTTGGTTATTTTTACTTACCATGAGCAGAAAGATGCATTAATGTATCTATTTTATGGTTGAATTTTGTTGTATGTATTTAATTGTTGTTGTGCACAATAAGAGTAATAATATTTACGTTTTTATAGAACATGGACAACTGAATGAACTTGTATTTCATGTTGTATGTTATTTGCCACATTTTATAATTGTATCATAAATTTTATTGGGTCATTTTAGTAGTGACGTGATCCAGTTGGGGGTTGGGTACACTACAGTGCACCTTTTGAGGGCGTGTGACACCACGATGTTTCTCACTTGGCTTCTTGGCAACACCAATTTTACTTCACTCTGAATACACCTCTTCACCTAAATCATACCCATACTCTTCTCTAGGCTACCAATGAGTCACACGCCTACTCTAGTGCAACTCTTGTATACTCAGAGATTAATTAATTACTTTAACATTTAGTCATATTTAAGCATACATCCAAGAGAAACAAAGAGAACAATGGAACAAATGAAAGACAAACATAGATATAGTGAGGGAAACATGAACCGTGCCTAACACCTAGATAAATATTTGTTATAGAATAATAGTTACAAGTGATCACTACCGGCTCGGTTTACAACATGACAAAGTCAAACAAATCGCCTCACCTCACCAAGACACTCATGAACATATTCATCACCACAAGAATCTCTATCACAACTGTCTCCATTGACACTTATGGTGCACCTCATACTTGCATCCAACCACAGACTTGTTGTCTCTTCATTTCTGCAGACTCTACCTCTTCATTTCCACAGACTTCACAGATGTTGGTTCTGCCTCATACATGCCTCCAAAGACTTGCATCTCTAGGCTCAACCAAAATCTTCTCAAGAGAAATTTTCGCAACACTGTCTGTCGAACTCTCCTCCTCAAGGAAACACAAGTCCTCATAGAGTGGAGTGAATTGGCTCCTTGAGGGAGCTCCTCCTCTTTGTTTGCCTCAAAATAATAGACCTCTCCTTGTCTCTTTGTCTTGCCAAAACTTCTTTCCTTCTTGGTTGTGCACCCTTGTTCTCTTATAGGCTCTCCAAAGGTCACCATTGTGAACCATCACATCCTTTGGGGGTGTCACACCCCTTCACAAACCCATGTCCAAACGAATCATCACACCCCTTCATGGAACCGATTACCCAAAAAACCCATGCACTCTCAATCGTCGTGCCCCTTGGGACCGACACACCCATCCTTGGTGCACCCCTCAAGACGACATTCCCCATCCATCTAACTGACTCATCACCTTGGGTGCGTTCTCCCCTTAGGTGATTCAAGATGAATTTCTTAAGTGTTCCCCCCATGCCTTAGCCAATTTTCCCTTTTTCAATGGAGCACCCAAGTCTTTCCATAAACTCTTCATTGAACTATCCATCGTCTAACTTGCATTGCAAGGAACCTTGGGTGGAGTCGTCCCTTGGAATCTCACACGCCCAAGGAACATTAAATCCCCACTATATGAAGATGTCCACTCTTCATTCGTACCGATTGTCTTGCCTACCCGATTCAGACTGTGGTAGAAGTGTGCACACTCAAGATAAGATCCCAAGGCCTTACATCCTCTCCCACCTCAATTCATTTCTATCCCCAACAACATACACAAAATATACAATCTCCAAGTATCTACCGAAACATGTTCCTCCATTGCAACTAAGTCTATTGGAAACCCCAAAATTCTATCAAAGTGGATACCCCAAGTTTCCAACTCACACAACAATCATGTGCAACCTATTCAACCATCCACACAACCCTTCACCCAAAGTTGTGTTCGACCAAACAATCCACGACTATTGAAATATGTCTCCTTCCCTACTTTGTTCGCAACATTTAAGTTACCATTGTCTTGCTGCGACAATCATTGTTTGTTTCACTATTGTTACCACCTCAACTACTTTTGTTGCTACCTCAACTCATGTTGCAACCTCAACCAAAACCTAAAAAATGTATAAGTGTTGAAATCCTCGTGACTCCTTTTTTCTACGCCCATACTTACACCAAACTATGTCATGTCTATGCACAATGCTAGCCCCCATGCCTTGGAATGACTAGGGAGCTAATCCAACTGTTATACCCAACTCATGAGAATGCACTTCCTCATGCCCAACCTTAGTATTTTATGTTCATATTGTTGTCACTCCATCCAAATCCAAAGACCAAGGAAAGTGTCCGTCCTTGCTTCATCGTTTGATCTTCATCAAGGAGATCTGATATCCTCCATAGTGTCTAAGTGCTGCACTTTTAACTTACTAGTGCATCTGTACTTTGATTTCATTCCACAATTTGGTTCATATGCACAACGATCTCATACCAACACAAGGTCGTCCCTCACCTTGCTCCACTATTAAGTCACCCCGAAACAAAGTCTTTTGCGAAAACTTGACTCCATTGTCCTCCTTGTGGCATAGTTAGTCAATCTGCCCCAAGAACTATGCATCCATACTACCTTTTCCTCACTACTCTCAGTGTGTGACCAGAGTTGGACCTTCCCATACTCAAACTCACAGATTATCCATAGGTCAAATGAAGGAAGCATATAAACCCATTCAAATTAAGGGATGAAAAAAATATGTACATGAAGGAAAATGTTGAAGCTAACCAAATCACGAAAAGAAAATAGAACTAAGCTAAACTAAAAGAAACCTAAAATCGAAAATGTCATTCATCCAAATAAAATAAAATCAATTGAAAAATAATAAATGAACATATAAACATGGGATAAATCTGGGACAATAGCATAATATAAATGATAAGTGTAAAGGCATCATCATTACATCCCCAATAATTGAAATGAGGGAAAAATATTCACTAGATAAACTTTCCTCACAAGCCAAATTCCAATGAGAATGAATTGTAGACCAAAGTTCATAATCTAGAAATCAAAACCATCCAAAATCATGAGAAATTGTGATCAAGCAAACTTATATCAATCCTTATTCTAAATTTGAACCTTTCCTAAGTGCCAACAAGTTGAATTATTAAAATACTTAAAAATTAAATCCAATACTTTTATGAGTAACATCTAAGAAGAATTCACACCCTTAAAATTTACGATCATGAATAAGATTTTGAAAACGTCATATTTCCAAACTCAAAGATCGCATTGATATTTTTTAGCAAGATACCCATTGCCTCTCTTGTCACGTCCCCCTAATGTGCCTTACATTTGTGCACCTCTTGAGGGCGTGCAACACCGTGACTTTTCTCACTTGGTTTCTTGGCAACACCAAGTTTACTTTGTCTAGACTACACCTATTCACCTAGAGCATAACCATACTCTATTCTAGGCTACGACGAGTGACACTCCTACTCTAGTGCAACTCTTGTATCTCATATATTCATTAATTTCTTTAATACTTACTCATATTTAAACATACATCCAAGAGAAACCAAGAGAACAATGGAACAAATGAAAGACACACATAGATATAGTGTAGGCAACATGAACCTTTCCTAACACCCAACTAAGTATTTGTTTTAGAATAATAATTACAAATAATCACTGTCGGCTCAACTTACAATAAGACAGAGTCAAACGACTCACCTCACCAAGACACTCTTGAATAGATTCATCACCACAAGACTTTCTGTTGCAACCATATTTGTTGCCACCTGTCGTGCACCTCAGATGTGCCTCCAACCACATACTTGTCATCTCTTCATTTCTGTAGACTTTGCCTCTTCATTTTGACGGACTTGACAAATTTCGGTTCTGCCTCACACATGCCTCCACAGACCTGCATTTATAGACTCGACCAAAATATTCTCAAGAGAAATTGTCCCATATTTGTCCATTGAACCCTCTTTATTAAGGCAACACAAGTCCTCCCAGAGTGGATTGAATTAGCTCATTGAGGGAGCTCCTCCTCTTCATTTTCCTCGGAATCATAGATCTCTCCTTGTCTCTTTGTCTTTCCAAAACTTATTTCCTTCTTGGTTTTGTGACCTTGTTCTCTTATAGGCTCTCCAAAGGTCACCATTGCGAACCATCGTTTCCTTTGGGGGTTTCATTCCCCTTCGCAAACCCATTTCCAAATGAAACTTCACAGCCCAACAAACCCATGCACTCTCAATCATCGTGCCTCTTGGGACTGACATGCCCATCCTTAGTGCACCCCTCATGCTAGTGTGCCACATCCATCTAATCGACTCGTCACCTTAGGTGTGTGCTCCTCTTAGGTGAGTCAAATAGACTTTCCTAAGTGCGCCCCCCATGCCTTAGCCGATTTTCCCTTCATTGATGGAGCACACAAGTATTTCCCCCAGGTCTTCGTTGAACCATCCGTCGTCTAACTTGTGTTGCAATGCACCTTGGGTGGATTCGTCCCTTGGCACCTCACGCACCCAAGGAACCCCAAGTCCCCACTATATGAAGATGTTTGTCTCTTCATTTGTACCAATCATCTTTCCTTCCCGATTCAAATTATTGTGGAAGTCTGCATGCCTGAGTTAAGCTCCCAAGGCCTTACATCCTCCCCCACCTCAATTCATTTATGTCCCCGAAAACATCCACAAAATATATGACCTCCTTGTCTCTACCCAAATTTGTGCCTTTGCTTCAACTAAGTCTACTGGAAACCCCAAGTTTCGTGCCAACTGGAAACCCAAATTTTTTGTCAAAGTGGAAACCCCAAGTTTCCTTGTGAATTGGAAACCCCAAGTTTCCAACTCAAACAAAAATCATCTGCAACCTCTACAACCATCCATGCAACCCTCCGCTAGAATTTGTGTGCGACCAAACTATTTGCAATGATGGAAATATGTCTCCTTCCCTACTCTATTCGCAATGTCTAAGCTGCCACTGTCTTGTTGTGACGATCATTGTCCGTTTTGTTGTTGTTGTTGCCTCAACTATTGTTGTTGCTTCCTCAACTATTGTTGCAAACTCAAACAAAACCTCAAAAATGTCTAAGTGTTTAACTCCTCGTTACTCCATGTTGTTGCACCCATACTTCAACCATACTATGTCATTTATTTTCACAATGATAGCCCCCATGCCTTGGACTGATTGGGTAGCTAATCTGACTGTCATTCCCAACTCATGGGAATGTACTACCTCATGTGCAAACTTAGTATTTTTTTTTTAATTGTTGTCACTCCATCCAAATCCAAAGACCAAGGAAAGTGTGCATCCTTGCCTCATCGTTTCCATCGTTCGATCTTCATCAAGGAGATCCTCCACAATTTCTAAGTGTTTCACTTTGAACTTACTGGTGCATTTGTACTCTGATTTCCTTCAACATTTTGGTTTGTTTACACAATGATCTCATACCAAGGCAAGGTCTCCCCTCACCTTGCTACACTATGAAGTCACTCCAAAACAAAGTCTTTTGTGACAACTTAACTCCATTTTCCTCCTCATGGCACAGTTAGTGAATCTACTCCAAGAAATATGCATCTAGACTTACTTTTCCTCACTACTTCATCACCTCGCCATGTTATTGCATCCACCTCTCAATGCCTTGGAATGGTAAGGATTCACTGATTCAAGATCTTTTTGTCTGGTGACTTATTAAAGAATTGTATTAAATGAGCATAAACTAAAGTACACCATAAAGAAGGAAAAGCTCAAAAGGAAAGAGACATAAGAATGAAATATGAACACAAAACCTTGATAACAGAGTTCGTCCCTGGTGGAATACATCTCCGGGTCCTGCTCTCAAATGGGTAGGCCTTTTATTAACTCCACAAAAGAATTGGGCAAAATACATAAGTATACCTCATTTTGGAGTTAAGCTACAAAAACTTTGCTCAAATCAGAAAACAAACATCACCAATGCGTTCATGGTGTCAAATTACCTAAAGATGACTGTCTCCACGCCTCGATCCGAGTCTGGCACTTTCAAGCCCAAGAGACACCCTTGCAATAAATTATTGGAAAAAATATCAAAAAGCATGTTGTCTTTCAAAATCCATGCCCTGGTCTCTCCTCTCTCCTCTCTCCCATACACTGCCAGAGGCTCCTTTTTATACAAAATCTGGGAGGTTATGCATTGATGCATCCATTGGGCATAGTGCTTAGCAGAGCTATACTTAGGTCGTTGGTTAGGCGGAGGTCCCGAGATCGAATCCCATGGGCCTCCCCTTTTGGCTCCTTGTTACAACGAT
Source organism: Picea engelmannii (assembly GCA_009831015.1). Classification (NCBI taxonomy): domain Eukaryota; kingdom Viridiplantae; phylum Streptophyta; class Pinopsida; order Pinales; family Pinaceae; genus Picea; species Picea engelmannii. Next base: position 673,745 of record ML787731.1, read on the forward strand.
TCTGGAGCGCTCTGTGAAATATGGAGGGGCAATTGGTGGAGATTCTGCTAAAATGGTGGAGAAACTGCCAAGTTTGGCAGATTGTTTTTTAATATATATATATATATATATATTTTAAATTTTGGTTGCTGGTCGTCATTGGGAATTTTCCCACTGCCACGTGGCAACCCATGACTGGGCCACGTGGCAGCCAATCATTGGCCCATGTCTCCTCTTTTGCACGATCATTCTACCGCATAATGTATAGATGCCACATCATGTACGGATGCCACGTCAGCCTACCACGTAGTGTACGGATGCCACGTGGCAACTTTTCATTGGTCCACATGTCGACCCAAAAAGTCCAAAATGAGTGACACGTGGCATCCTCTCGTGCTACCACATCATCATGTTGATGTCAGCATGAAACATGTCACCCTTTGCGCTTTCCACATATGTTGTATGGATGATGACGTCATCTGTATTGATGTTGATGTCAACAGTACAGATGCTGACTCATCCCCGCTGACTAGGGTAGGTTGAACAAAACTTTGATTGCGAATATATTTCGATCCGTAACTTTGTTTGATAATCCATTTGCGTCGTTAGAAATATTGCGATGCTCTCTTCACGATCATTTAGGTTTTACTGAGTTTTGGGAACTTTGAATTTTTTCCCTTTCTCTATCTGCTGAAGCCATTCTGAGCGTCTTGAGTTTCCTCTATGATTTATGAGTTGTTCTTAGCCTTCTCTGGATCCTTTTTGGATCACGCCTTCCCACTGAGAGATTTTTGGACCACCAAAAGATTTCATCAATCAATAGGTAAGTGAGGGAAGAGTCCCCTCACTTTGTCCTTCTCAATCCACTTTTCCTTGCTTGGATGTGTGCCCTTTAATCCTACTCAAAGATAATCGACATCACCCTGTTGTAAATTTTTAACAAGTAACATATGCTTGTCATTGATGGAAAGTACAGTAATGAAGATGGCATGAGTATAGGAAGAATGTAATAGACGAGCACCATAAGTACTTTGGGAAGAAGCTACAGAGCAACCTTGATAAGAATAGAAGAGATAGCACAGAGGATGTTTGGTATGTTTTACAGGCAGCGTATGCTTGTCATTGATGGCAAGTACAGTAGTAATGATGGCTTGAGTACAATAGTGCAATGATATTCAGGAAGATCGAATGATCAAAGGCAACACAACCAGGCAAACAGAAGATAAGTTTAGGTTGATCGAATGATCGAACGCCCGTAAAGCTTGAGAAGCATTTATGATTGTTAGATCCATTAAAATTCCCGATAGAATGAGGGTCGTCATATCTGAATGAAGACAAGAAGAGCACACTAAAAAGGAGAACAGATCTCAGATGTTAGATCCAAGCACAGGCCTCGACCAACATTGGATCAAGAAGAACTTGCACATTCTTTAAAGTGCAAGGAGAAGTGGGCATAATCGCGATATGCGAAATCACGAATTAATCTGAGCCGTCAGATCAATGTTGAATCTGGACCATTGATTCCAGTCCATGTCGGGGTTTCGACGATCGTGTGTTGGAGATTTCAAAGAAACAATGCAACAAGAATGCCGATTTTGCGATATGCGAAATTGCGATTCAATCGCAGCCGTTGAATCAAGCTCAGATCTGGACTGTTGATCTAACTCCATGTCGGAGTTTTGGGGATCAAGAGTTGGAGATGTAAAAGTTTATTAACATCAGGAATCCCAATTAAATTGTAGCTGTTGAGTTGAGATCATATCTGGACCATTGATCCAACTCCTTATCAGAGTTTCGTGAATTGCAACATCAAGAAGAAAAGAAACAATGCAACAAGAATTCTGAAATCCTGATATGTGAAATCGCGATTCAATCGCAGCCGTCAATTCAAGATCAGACCTGGACCGTTGATTTAATCCCATATCAGAGTTTTGCGAATCGCGACATGGAGAGGAAAAAGAAACAATGCAACATGAATTACGAAATCGCGATATGCAAAATCGCGATGTAATTGCAATCGTCAGATCAAGATGTGATCTGGATCGTTGATCTGACTTCTTTACGGAGTTTCGTGGATCGAGATTTGTAAGTGACAAAAACACTGAACGCCAAGAGTGTGGATATCACGATATGCGAAATCGCGACGTATTTGCAATCGTCAGATCAAGAAGTGATCTCGACCATTGATTTGACTTCTTCACGAAGTTTCATGGATCAGGATTTGGAAGTGACAAGAACATTGAACATCAGGAATGTCAAAATCGCGATATGTGAAATCGCGAAATGATATGAACCGTCAGATCAAGTGTTGATCGGAGGGTCACTATTCTCTCTCACAGTTAACCTCTCAGTTACGAATCTGTTATTGAAATGGATTCATGATTGTGAATCAGTTGGTGTTTCAGTTGTTGGGATAGTTATCTTTCTTTTGCCTAAGGAAATGCGAAGTGGAACCACCATGGAGGTGTGTATAAAAGAAAATAAGACAGACTGTGTGTGGTTGGATTTTCTGGATATGAATGAAACTAAAGAAGATCAGAGGGCTATCGTTGCACGACACAGTGAAACTTCTAGAAACCATTGATGGTTTCTACCAGAGGATGCGAAGAGACTTCTATGTGATTTCCAGAGGAGCTGAAGAGTTACATGGAATCTGCCAGTGGAATGAAGACGATTCGTGGAGGAAATTGACAGCTGGATGAGGGTTAGAGCTCATAACTAAAACAGAAAGGATGAGCTTGACTGTAACAGAGAAGACGAAGAGTCTCAACTACCAGAGAGAAAAAGGAATCTTGGCATAACACCTAGTGATGTTGAACGCGTGGGAAAACCACCAGAGAAGCTGAAGAGTTACCATGATGATCAGGCATAGCACTCGAGAGGTGGAGGATATCGGTGCGGTGTGAGTATGAAGAGGTATTGCGCACATTACATGCACAAGATGCGCAGAATCTATAAGTACACAGTACAAAGAAGAGTTGTGGTTGTTGTTGCTGTTGGAGTTTGCTGTGGTTGTTGGTGGTGAAAGTGATTCATGTGTGAAGAAGGAGGAGAGTGCATCAATTGAATTGCACAGAAGAGGAACTGTGCAGTGAATGGACATGGCGCACAGAGCATAAAAA
>ML787731.1:686699-729881 GCA_009831015.1 Picea engelmannii
TCTAGATGCTTCTCTTAATATACATATTTAGTATAAATAAGGGTTGAGGGTATGAGAACCCTAGCTTGGAGATTAGTGTAACAGAGCACTGCTCGATTGGAGGTTTCCCCCTCGCAGAGGCCTGTGAACATTGCTTTTTGAATCAACGTGCTATTTCTATTGCTATTGTTATATCTCTTATCTGTGTATTGTGAAGATTATGCTGGATATTTTACTGTTATTCTGCCATTTCTAGCATTTTATTTATGTTATGCATATTTTATATATCTGGTATATTTTCCTTGCACACAAACTTCGTCAAGACTAGTGGGGTTAAACAAGAGAAAAGTATGACGAATATAACTGTGAAGTGCACCAATATACTTTATTAAAGTTTCATAAGAATCCAAAGGAATATTCAATGAAAGAGCTTTCTTCCTAAATTCTTCTGTGAAACTTTGTACAGTTTGACCTTTACTTTGCCTTAAATTTTGTGATTCCATCATTGCTTTATGTAAATACCCTAGTGGATAAACTGCTTCCTTATCTTTGATTTAAACTCTAACCATGAGGAAAGAAGATTACCACACTTACTCATGTATTGAAGCTTGCTCTCCCATGATACGAGAGCGATGCCTTCCAACCAAAGAGAATTCAGTTGCACTTTAACTTCCTCTTCATCAATATGCTGAACACGAGAGTATACTTCAACCTGTCAGATCCAATTATCTAGCTTTTCAGGATTAACATCTCCATTAAACATAGGTAAAGAATATTTTACATCAAGCTTTAACAATGGTTTCTTAAAAGAGGCTTTATGGCTATAATGATGAGAATGATGAGAATGCTCAGAGGAAGAAGAACTAGAACTTGAAGGTGAAGATGGAGGATCAGGAGGATCTCCTCCAACCCCTTGGTTTACTGAAGCATCATCATATGCACGTGTTTCCATTTTCTTCTTCATCCTCTTCTCGTAATCTCCATACATTTTCTCGACCATGTCTGACATGCGATAAAAGACCATGTGAAAGTTTTTCTCATGTTCATCATGCTTGTCCTCTTCTTCCATTTTATTCCTTCGCGATGCACGACCAACTTTGAGATTGAAACTCTTAAGAGTTCCTTCACCCTGCTTATGCTTGTCCCTAGTAAGCATTCATACTCAACAATTCAAGTCAAAGACGACTGCTCTGATACCAACATGATCCAGGATCTTTTCGTCTGGTGACTTATTAAAGAATTGTATTGAATGAGCATAAACTAAAGTACACCATAAAGAAGGAAAAGCTCAAAAGGAAAGAGACATAAGCATGAAATATGAACACAAAAACTTGATAACGAAGTTCGTCCCTAGTGGACTACATCTCTAAGTCCTGCTCTCAAATGGGTAGGCATTTTTATTTACTCCACAAAAGAATTGGGCAAAATGCATAAGTATACCTCATTCTGGAGTTAAGATACAAAAGCTTTGATTAGATCAGAAAAAAAACATCACCACTATGTTCGTGGCATCGAATTACCTAAAAATGATTGTCTCCACGCCTCGATCTGAGTCTGTCACTTTCAGGCCCATGAGACACCCCTGCATGTTCAATAAATGATTGGAAAAAATATCGAAAAGCATGCCCTGTCTCGAAATCTGTGCCCCAATCTCTCCTCTCTCCTCTCTCCCGTACACTGGTGGAGGCCCCTTTTTATACAAAATATGGGCAGTTATGCATTGATGGGTTCGTTGGGCATAGTGGTTAGCAGAGCTATACTTAGGTCATTGGTTAGGCAGAGGTCCTGAGGTTGAATCCCACGGGCCTCCCCTTTTGGCTCCTTGTTACAATGGTTTTGGCGCGCTCTGCTAAATTTGGCGAGGCATTTAGCGAAGATTATACTAAACTGGCAGAACAACCACAAGGTTTGGCAAACTATTTTTTAATATATATATATATATATATATATACTAAATTTCAGTTGTTGGCCATCATTGGGCATTTGCCCACTGCCACGTGGCAGCCCATGACTGGGCCACATGGCATCCAATCATTGACCCACGTCACATATTTTGCATGGTCAGCCTGCCATGTAATGTATGAATGCCACGTCAGCCTACCACGTAGTGTATGGATTCCATGTGTCCTGTACGAACTGTCGCGTGGTGAATTTTCATTGGTCCACATGTCGGCCCAAAAAGTTGAAAGATGAGTGACACGTGGCAACATCTTGTGCTACCACATCATCATGATGACATCAACATGACACATGTTTCCCTCTGCACTTGCCATGTATGTTGTACAGATAATGACATCATCCGTATTGATGTTGATGTGAGCAGTACAAATGCTGACTCATCCCTGCTGACTGAGCTAGGTTGACCAAAACTTTAACCGTGAATATCTTTCGATCTATAACTCCGTTTGACGTGTCGTTTGTGTTGTTAGAAATCTTACGATGCGATCTTCACAATCATGTTGTTTTTACTGAGTTTTGGGAACTTTGAATTTTTTCCTTTTCTCTATCTGTTGAAGCCATTCTGAGCATCCTGAGTTGCCTCTACGAGTTATGAGTTGTTATTAACCTTCTCTAGATCCTTTTTGGATCCTTCACCCTCAACCATGTTTCCCAAAGAAATATAAACACACAAGTCCAAGTGTTCTCTTCATGCTACAATCTTCTTGTCCGCACAATCCTCCAAAATGAAGGAAAGTCCTCAACTTGCCTCCTTTCGTCAAGTCATCTCAACACAACTCAACATATGTTTTGAGTGTGTCCAACATACCTACACCCCTCAAACATCCCAACAAACTATCCAAAGTGCTCCAAGTAGAATTTGTCACCTCAAAGAACTTTCATGCCTTAGGAATGTCCGAAGCAATACTCTGCTAACACTAACAAACAAACCCCATTGGATCTTTGAGTCATCATAGAATCATATGCAAGTCACCAAGGTGTGATCTACCTCATCTAATTTCCCATACCAAAGGTGATTGAACACCACCCAAGTCACTTGGTCTGCGTTCTTCCCATTCGGGTCGACTACAAACAATTCTTGGTCGACTCCTTTGTTTCCTCCATTCGTCTCTTGGAACAAACATGTATTTCACCCACTGTAAGCATTTGTACTTTGACATTGTCGTCATGACTGTCATGTCATCACATGATCCAAGGAAACTATCTAAGGCACCAAACACCAAGGCACATCAACCATCCTATCGACTCGGCATGTACAAACTTCACTACCCACTTCACCCCAACAACCTATCCAATGCACCCCATAAAAGAGTTCAGTAGATTCCCCAAGCCACCTCCATGAATGCATCCGAATATTCCTAATTCCACTATACGACTCGTCCAGGAAGGTCCTCAGAAGCTCTTATGCACATTCACCCAACCAAGGCGTTCCAAGTTGCTACAATAATTCTTCGAATCTGCACCACTTGTGTCACCCTCAAATATTTCGATTCTCACTACGGAAATGGAATTCACTTGAACCACCAAGTCATCCATCTTCCCTGCAAAGAACTCACTGCATCACTTGGAAAATTCAAGAACTCAATCCAACCATACCTTTCTTAATGACATTGTTTGTTACAACCATGTTCTAGTTCTGTTGTATTGGACATATACTTTCCTAAGAAATCAACTCTCCACATGAACTCACTTCAACCACCATCCACTATGACAAAAGGATGAGTCCATTCATCCACTTTGTAAATTCATCTAAGTACCAAGATTTGCATGCAACTGATTGAACTCGTCTACAATTCCTTGCCTTCTTCACACCTTGACCACTTCCACTTCAAGGTACCATGCATCCACCGCCCGACTGTCAAGTCATAGCCACTGCTAACTGACTATTGTAACTATGCAAAGAGTCACCTCGTCCAAAGGCTGCAATCTCATCCAACAACCCATCTCAAATCAAATATTGTTCTCAGTGATGCACGATATGAATATGCCATGAAGGAAATGTGCCAAACTAGTTGCCTATTGTGGATCTTCTCTAGGTTTCCTAGGTCGTCCAACGCACCAAAGTGCTTCACCTTGATGCAACCCAAAACTTCTCCCCTTCACAATCACTTCTGCGACCACCCTCTGCGTTTCGTTTTCGTGATCACTTTTGTGGTTATCTCTATGACAAGACATGCAACAGGTCCTACATTCAACTGCCTTTCCCAAGTGCTCAGTTCACCCAATAAACTCTACGCTTGGTCTCTCCAAGGTGTGCACAACAAGCCCGACACTGACTTCGATCACGAATCAAACCAACCAAGTTTTCCTTTGCAATCAAGTCTGCAACAAGTTTTTAATGAACTCTGTGATAAGCTCTTTGATCACTCACCTTGTCCAAGTTCTTTGTTTCACCATAAACTCTTCTCTCAATCTACACAAGGTGTTTTCCCAACTCAACCATCTCATTGCACTGTCAACCAAACCTCTACCATAAGTATGATGCAAATTATGCGATGAACAAGTTCATTGCACCAAAATGTTCTGCAAACATTCCCATTGAACTGACTTCACAACAAACCGCCTTCAAAGTTCACTCTAATACCATCTATCATCGATATAGTGGTGAAGAGATCACCAACCCCTTCATCAAAATCTGCAATGAATAAGCTTTGATACCATCTGTCACATCCCCACAACGTTCCCTACGATTGTGCACCTCTTGAGAGCGTGCAAAACCATGATATTTCTCACTTGGCTAATTGAAAACACCAAGTTTAGTTTGTATGAATTACGCCTCTTCACCCAGAGCATACCCATACTCTGTTATAGGCTATCGATGAGTCACACTCCTACTCTAGTGCAACTCTTGTATACTCAAAAAATTGTTAAATGCTTTACCACTTTGTCACATTTAAGTATACATCCAAGAGAAACCAAGAGAACAATAGAACAAATCAAATACAAACATAGATATAGTGTGGGCATCATTAATCATGCCTAACACCTAACACCTAACTAAGTCTTTGTTATAGAAGAATAGTTACAAATGAGCACTACCAGCATGGTTTACAACAAGGTAGAGACAAATGACTCACCTCACCTCTCCAAGACACTCATGGAGATATCTGTCACCATAAGACTCTTTATCGCAACCGTCTCCGCTACCACCTACGGTGCACCTTAGATGTGCCCCAAGTTGAAGACTTTCTATTACTTCATATGTGTATACTCTGCCTCTTCATTTCCACAGACTTCACAAATTTTGATTTTTCCTCACACATGCCACCATAGACCTGTGTTTCCAGACTCAACCAAAATATTCCCAAGATAAATTTTCCCAGCTCTGTTCGTCAAACCCTCCTCCTTAAGTAAGCAAAAGTCCTCCCAGAGTGGAGCGACTTGGATCCTTGAGGGAGCTCCTCCTCTTTTTATACCTTATAATCAAAAAGCTCTCCTTGTCTCTTTGTCTTGTCAAAACTTCTTTCCTCCTTGGTTATGCACCCTTGTTCTCTTATAGGCTCTCCAAAGGTCACCATCACAAACTATCATGTCCTTTGGGAGTGTTGTGCACCTTCAAAAACCCATGTCCAAATGAATCACCATGCTCCTCAACGGAACTGGTTTCCTAATGAACCCATGCACTCTCAACCGTCATGCCCCTTGGTATCGACGCACCCATCCTTGGTGTGACCCTCATGTCGGCGTACACCATCCATCTAACTAATTCTCCACCCTTGGTGCACACCCCTTAGGTGAGTCAATTTGAATTTCCTAAGTGCACCCCCCATGCCTTAGTCGATGTTCCCTTTGTCAATGGAGCACCCATGTATTTCCATCAACTCTTTGCTAAATCGTCCATCGTCTAACTTGGGTTGCAATTCACCTTGGGTAGAGTCATCCCTTGGCACGTCTCATGCCCAAGGAACCCAAAATCCCCACCATATGAAGATGTTCATCTCTTCATTCCTATCAATTGTCTTTCCTTCCCAATTCAAAATGTGTTGGAAGTGCGTGCACCCGAGATAAGATCCCAAGGCCTCACATCTCTAATTATGAATCTTGATCATTCCAATGATTTTATTATTCACACCCGATGGGACAAGAGAATGAACCCACTGCCATGATTGAAAAATTGTATAAAGAAGAGGGTAAAACTAACCCCAGATCAAAATAAATGATGGAAATTAACTAAACTAAAAGAGACAAAGGAAAACTATGTTAGTCATCAAAAGAATAATAAACTTGAAATATAAATCTGTAAACCTAGCAGTATGTGATAAATCATGGACATCCTCAAAAAATCATTTTAAGTGAAAATTCAGGACATAAAGTTGGGTGAGATAGGTCAAACATTCATAATAAATCCCCATAGAAAGCTAATAAAGATAAATTTCTCGATAAGCAAGGTCATGAAGATTAATGATCCAACAAATTGATGAAACCAAAAATCTCCATTCCAATTGAACCATATGACTTTCCTTCATAAGTTGATGGAAATGCTCAACAGAACAAATTTTCAATTTATTTATGTAAAACATCCTTTATGCACTTATATCCTCTAGTCCTACTACCTTGTATAAGGTCTCAGTAGAATGATACTTGAAAGTGAAATATCTTCAATCTCAAAATTTTCATTGATATCTTCCATCAAGGTATTCATTGCCTCTTTCTCATTAAAGATGAGCACTAATCCCCAACATCCAAATGTTTTCAATATTCTTATATGATGAGGCAAGAGAACAATACCATGCCATGGAGGTAATTAGATCACTCAAACATGTAAGACAAATGACTTGATATCAATGATTCCAAAGGATGAAAAGATACTTCCCAACAAGATTGTAATAAAACCTAGGTTTGACATCATCCTCGATTAGTGGGACTAGGTCTAGATCACTAGTCCACTATGAGTTGGCAAATAGTAATATTGATTCCCTCTAAAAATTTCTTGAAAAGTAATTCGAGAAGACAAATTTAGATCAACACTTCCATGAGTTGTCTACACACACTCCAAGTGTATACGAAAGAATGTCTTCAACTACTGGTTGTAATAGTTCATCTGTAAACCTGCTAGTATACAAGAAGAAACTTCAAATGAGAAAGATTATATTTTGATAGAAAGACTCATAAATTAAAATTGATCCTAGGCAAATAAATAAAAATAAAAATATGCAAAACTATTTTTCAACAAGCTTATATTGAAACATGTTGGCTAGAAGCCATTAAGAAAACTAGATGGAGGAATATCCATAAGAAAAAACTTCGAACTTGTAACCACACGATCTTTAGAGTCCTTAAAAGGTTTTGGAGTAGTCTTAATATAAGATTGAAATAATTTCAATATTCAAAATTTCATCAACTGTGTCTAGGAAAGCAGAATCAAAACTCAAGGAAATCCAAATAAGACTGATCTCTTCAATCTGGTTTACATCAGCTTATAAATATCAAATTGTGATCCCCAATAGCTTATGATCATAAAAATAAAGAAGGAACAACAATATATAACCACTCTCAAAATTTCAAAATAACAATCTGTCCATACATAGTCATTGCATGAAAATCAAACAAGTAATGGTATAAATAGTGATCAGAGACTAATCGAAATCCACATAGAGAAATCTTTAAGAGTGTAACAATTAAATACTTCCCTTTTGTCAAAAATAAAATTTTGTACAAAAATGCTTTCAAGGGAAAATATCAGCATGCAATCCCTTCATTCTTCTTTTTTTTCCATCTTGTTCAAGAAATACATTTTCACTGTTTAGCCAACATATTTCTTTTATTAAAATGATAAAACGAAGTTAACTAGAAACCAAAAACATAGATTAAACTATACATAAAAATTTAAATGAAAAATAACTACAACTATAATTCATAAAAAAAATTCAACAAGGATTTATTTATTGGGTACATTTCTGAAAAAAAGTGATATATGGACTTACCTATAAATAATTCTTTACAACTGGATTTATTGAAAAAAACAAAAAAACTAAAATTGTAGAGAATAAACTAAATTATTCTATCCTAGACTATACTCGTTGCAAATGAACTATGTGAAATCATAATGCCAATGTAGCCATCCATATAACTCCAAACCTAAAATAACATGTTCATCAAATATCAATAGCGGAAGTTGGATTAGTAATAGATAGAAAATAGGCATAATTAAATCATTAAAACCTCTATCCATCATGTGGAATATGTGGGCATGAATATTCAAAGGAAACTTCAATAAGTAAGATCTCTCCAACCATGCTTAAATTCTATCATAAAATTTGAAATGACTATCATAAAATTTATGGAGGGAGTTCATGAGAGAGTAGAATACCTTCTAAGAATCATGAATGAGATCTGCATGAAATGTACCTTGTGGGAGAGTATTAGTGTTGATGTTATCATTAATATCAGAGGAAAAAAAACAATGAGGGCCTGACATAACCATCATCCTAAACCGAAGTGCCTCATTGTCTTGTTAGGTCTCTCTGGGCTTAATTTTCACATAACCAGTAGCTTGAGATGGGATAGTGTGACTATATGATGTGAACATGGAGCTTACCATTTTATAAGATATATTCTCATTGTATAGGTGGAAGTCACTAACATTGTTTGTTTTGTTACATTTACTGGCCTCAATCTCAACCGATTGGTTACTACAACAACACGACTTTTTATTATTCATAAATGTAGACAAATCAATAGAAGACTTATTCAAAAACATGTGTGTTACAAAACCCTCTTCTTCCCACATAAAAGGTTGATAAAGTAGAAAACTACTAAATTCAATGGGAAGAGATCTCATCCTCTCTATCTTCTACATGTAAATTATCATCATCAAGTACCACATAAGGGTTTGGCCTTGTAGAATTTATTTGAATAGGATCATGAGTGACTATTCAATATCAAATCATCAAAGAGATCATGATACAAGAAATGATAAGTAGAATAAGTGAGAGAATGAAATGCTTCTCTGGAAAAAGAAACATTTTCAACAAGAGCCTCTTTGAATAGTATCTATTTTTCCTTAAATACATTCATTAATCTTTTCAATTGAGAATCAACAAGTATCCTATAAGAAATATCTTAACAATTTCTTCCATTACATAATTATCCTCCTCTGAGAAAGATGTAGAGTGTTGAATTATCATGTCTTGTGTGTTTATTTCATCTCCTTGAGTTAACTGATCAACATTGTTGTTTTTGTCCTGCAAAAGATGAGAATATGAAATATCTTCTAAAGCACACTCATGGTTAGGAGATAGTAGAATATCAAAATCATTTTCAGAACAAGAAGGCTCAATAAATAATTCAGTAACTACAGGAAAATCTTCTTGATCTATATCAGTTAAACTAGGAGAGGTTATAGTAGTACAACAACTAAGATCAACAAAAAATAACTTCAATTCATTTATTTTTTAGAGAAGTGTAATTCTTTGTGTGTCTAAATTTTCTTTCCCAATTAACTAATAAGCATTCATGTCTTGCTCCATTGGAAAATATGAACATAGAACATTATCCATGACACAATGATGTTCATTGTTATATGATAAAGATGGGAGAAAAACACAAAAAAATTCAGAGAAAGAGGGTTCAAGAATGGTCTAGAGGAGGAAATTAACAATATGGTGTAAGTTGGAAACCCCAATACGTTCTTATTTAATATATTCAGTCAAACTAAGAGAAGGGTTTTCCACACCACAATCATGAATACATGAGTTGGACTCAAACTGATCTATTCCTGAGGCGACGTTCAAATTTTCAGGGAGATGACAACTTCCTTCAAACTCCTCCACATTTTTCCCTTCAATTTCCCATGATGAAAAAGATAGAATAGGACAATGAGAACCTAACATAGCCATTGGAGTAACATGAAGCATATTATTATCAGTAGAAAATCCTTCCTCGGTGTCAGCTGCAGAAAAATCTGAACTCAAATTTACTACACAAGACGATTCTTTGTCATCACTTAGAAAAAATAGGGGAATGGAATGGTGGGATAATACATATGCTTCTTTCAAAAAATAATGTTCTCTTTGATACATATTCTCCAGAGTGAAGAAAGGTCCAAACATATGTTGTCCAACTGAATCATTAATATCCTCAAAACTTTTAGGTGAATCCAAATCAACATCTAAAGTAGCATTAAGGCTGCATGATTCAGATTCTTCATTCACTAGATGATATTTTTCATTAGAAAGATAAATTACATGTAGAAGCGTATCACTAATAGAGGTTATATCATCCAAAGGAAATCTATAGGAAAGGTGCATAAATCTCAAGAAAAGTCTTCTAAAGATTCATTTTTTCCTTTCCTAAGCTTAAGTATTTCCTCAAAGGATTTATCATAATCATAATTTTCAAAAGAATGTAAAAATTCCCGCATAAAATGTTCCCATGTGTGAATAGAGGTGGCCGGAAAAGTCTCACCATCTTTTAATTCATCCTTCAAAGGTAAAAGTCAACAACATGCATATGACACTTCCATGCGTAATATTGTGAGAAATACAATTCAAACATAACTAAATGATATGTACAGATGCAAATGTTTCACCCTCCCATAAAATTTAATTTGTGACAAGAGATTGACTATATTTCTAGCAGTGTTATGAGGTACAAGACCAAAAATACATCTCCACAACGGGCTTTGGGAAGGAACCATTAATAATAAAAAAATGAATAAATAAGAAAGACTCCATGAGAACAAATTTTCACATGTCCTTCCTAACGCCATTTATGTTGACTTGTCCAAATGGCTTGTGAAGCAGGTGAGGGGAAATTTTGGATGGAAAGTCCCAATAGACTCACTCTCATTTGGGATGGAAAATTCCAACTAGTATGTGGGATTGGATGCCACTAAGAATTAAAATAAAAAAAGGGAAGACAGTAAAATGTCCCCCAAATAATTATATTAATCTAAATATAATCTGATTAAAGAAAATGTGAACTATCTAATCTAACTATTTTCAACCTATCTCGCACAAGAACATTTCTAACATATAGATATTGTATTAAATGATACTAGCATAAATAGTTCATGACAAACAACAACATATGAAAGAAATAATGCAATAGTTATAAACTTAAATAGTTACAGATTACACTTACAACATCATCACTATATCCATTAGTAACCACAAATGTCAAATAACTCAAACAATACACACACAAATAGTTCATATGAGATATTATTCAAGAAATTGTAAAATTCAATTGCACGTGTAGAATAGTCCCATATGCAAATGAACACCATTCATGGTTGCCAAAATTTCCTTCTACTCTTTATTCCACGAGATAATAGTATCATCTATGTAACAACAGACGAAATTTCTCTCTTACATTCAATGGTATTCCTTTTATAAAACAAGGAAGACCTTTCACATTCTGCAACTGCCAATCGTTTTATCTTTTCGATTCATTCATTTGTATTATTAGATAAATAAAATTGTCTCAACACTTTCATTAATGAATATACAAGTGTTATAAACATAATTTACCAAAAAAATCATGAGTGGTCAATCTCTCTCTGTATGTTTTTCATTAGTTATAATTCTTGAAATGCCTTTAAATGTCCACACACACACACAAACATACACACACATCCTTTTCTTTCCTTGTATTTTATGAGTGTTTCTATTATATACCTGACAAAAAGTAGTTTACCAATATGTTCTTCACTATCCCAGCTTTTCAGCGAGCCATCTCATGCCTCATTTTACCACATGGAACTTGAGATATGGTCCTCTGAAATTGACATTGAGTAATCATTGGATGCACCCTTGAAAAATCTTGACTGTTGATTTTTTAAATCTTATGGATTAATCCACATGCATCAGGAATTTTGGTTCCAACAAGTTTATATTAAAAAAAAACATTTCCAATTTGTTTGTATGTGGTCAGGGAAGGTATAGAGTGTCGAGTTCACATTGGAATTTTGGCCACACCTGCAATATAAATAACCCATGACTAAATAATGTAACTAAGATTAAAATTCTCTTATTGACACCTAGATTCTACATCAGACAAAACTGAAAAAATATGGTGTGACATGTGGCATGAAACTATTGGGTAATGAGATGACGAGGCTTCGTTAGTAGGGTGGTCATAGCTCTGCATCCAAAATCCAGATTTTATGAAAATGCATTGTATTGAAAGTCCAAAATTATTGGGTCTGGATGTTTGGATATCATGACTTGGAAAATTTTGGATGTCCAAATGCCATGTAGGACATGAAAAATAGGGTGTCACATGGAACACTATGAAAGTGAAAAATCAAATAGAAAGGGTCTGGATGGTTGGGATAACATGTCAGATTCCACTGGAGATGCCACATAGGATGACATGTTGAATACCCGAACATGAGAGGGACCTATGAGAGGAGGAAAACTAGAAGATGTTGGTTAAGACACATCATCTTGGGGTTCCGATAGTCATGGTTACACGTCTAGATCCATATGGGAGGGTAAAAGAAAAGAGGGAGAATCATCCGATATCTAGATATTCAGATACAACATGGGATGGGACATATTAGATGACAAGTCAACATGGCATGTAGGATCCATGTAGGAAAATCCCAGACCATGTAAACAATTAGATCTCATGTGGAAATGAGTTGGCAGGTGACTAGGGGTCTTGCTAATGATGACGTGGACACATCAGAGACCCAAGCTCTTAAGCAATGAAGAGACAAATAAGCGTCATATTTCGGATATTTGGATGTTCTGAAATTTCCGGATAACATAGGTAATGAGGATATGGATGCCACGTGAAACAAGACACATCATCATCTCATCAAATGACACATAAGATAAATGAATGATCTAGTGGTATATATAACAACTTGGACTCCATGAAAGTAGCGAGGTGAGTTGGTAGGGTGACTTGTATCTGACTACATCACATAGGTCTAGATATCTAGGTATCTATATATTTATATGATTTGAATGAAAGGGTATACCACAGTCATTTGGATCCAGATACAAATCGACTGTGAAAAGGATATACAGAATATGGAGCATTCGAGGTGTCCACATGGGTTGTCATAAGCTTCCTCCTGGATCTAGATACATGTATCTTGAGGTTAAGATAATATGACATCCAGAGCGTATCAAAATGTTAACACAAGACCCTAATACTTATACCACCTAGGAGATGAAACATTGAAAGTCATGTCAGATCCATGGAGAAGAGAGGTCACCACTATTAGAAGGACAAATAACAGGCTCGGGATGAGACACATCGTCTTAGGCTTCCAAATACTTAGTTTGAGGTTTTGTATCTAGGTATCCAACATCTTGATGATATGAAATATGTCACATGAATAATAACCGAGATGCATGGATTCTTGGATACCACATTAGACAAGACAGGTCAAATGATAGATCAAAGACTATGTGGCTGACAAATCGATGAATGGTGGGCCAAGATCCAATAGAGCATGTTGTCATCAAGGGAATACAACTGTCGATTTAGATAGACACATCATCAAGAGATGAAATTAGGCTAATTTGGAAATGGCATATGGTTCTTAGCTAGTGGTTAATCAAGTCTCAAGGTTCCAAGTTACGATTCCTCATCCAAAATATGGGATTCTCATAAACGTGAATTATTGAAAAAGTTGGATATCTAAATATCCAAAACTTTGAAAAAGATGCTCATTAAATGGAAAAATTGGATTTAGGTGTCCGCATGACATGACACGTGAGATACCATGCCAGAGAAGATGACACCTAAGATGCCAAGTATGTGCAATTTTAGTGCCAAGTCAGACAACTAACAAGAAGGTCGAATGATGGAGATGACACATGGCTACCACATGGAATCAAGAGAAAAATCATATGCCACATCATCATAATAGTACGGAACTTCTAGGGGTCATATCTTTGTGTCCAGAACTCAAAATGAGGAAAAAATTATATCATTAGAAATCTCTTGACGGGTAGAAGATTATGGTAACCTCAAAATTTGAAAATGATATAACTAAGAAAAGTAAAAAATGGATAACCTCTAACTGGAAAAGATTCTCTAGTGTGTGACATAATGAAGTTTCGATCGATAACCATATCACATCATAACTACAATAAAGTAAAGGCATGGATCTAAAAATTGGGAACTTGGGGGGTTCGATAATAATTACAAAGACTTGAGGCTTAAGACAAGCTCAATATAAATGGAGTCAAGGTTTATTGTTGGCATAGAAAAATTAGGGTTTCCATCTCTTTTAATCTCTTGGGGCTTTGCTCTTAAGTTTCCTAACTTTTGAAACCTGAGAGACAAAATAATTCTTTCTTGACTGTACACCAGATGATTTTTTGTTTAGGCATGATTCCCAACATCATAAGTATCTTTTAAAGGAAGTGACTCTACAACGCTGTCACTGCAATCACAGAAAGAATAGACTTTGTTATCCAAGGAAAAAGATATTGGCTAGTACATTGTAAAATTTAAATCTTTCCCCTTGCCATTTTACTAACAAATGAAAAAGAGTTGGGCTTGTTCAATAATGAGGAAATGAAAAGAAGTAATTCTCCATGATCTTATCCTTTTATGAATAATCTATTGTTGTAAAAAAGTGTCATGAAAGATTCTAAACTGAGGAATTTGATTAACATATGAGAGCTTGTGCATGAGGATAAGTAAATACAATGCAAAAGCAAGAGGATGCATAATGCCAATATGTTTTTCACTCAAGACAACCATTCATTTCTAAATGATGTAGTGAGAAGACAATTGAAACCTATGCAACATAAATCAATAAGTCACTCAAAAGCCAATCCCTTCAAGGCATAAAATGGAGTATTAAACCCTGCAATCATATAGGATCAACAATAGATTCAAATTCATTAAAACCATTTAATAAAATAGCATTGAACCAATTGAGAGGACATCTTGCCAAATTTCCTGCACAAGAAGAAATGAGAAGAAGGATGAGATTGAAGTGAAGAAGATGGTTAGATTGTAGTGAGAACATTTGCATCAGATCAAGGTTTAAATTTCCCACACCATCTGCTCATGGTGACAAAATGATGACATCTTCCATTCAAAAGGTCAATTAGTATCATAGACAATATTAATAGCCTCAATAGAATTCTACCCATGCTTCAAATTAGGATGTCTTAATATCATGATCACATGGTAATACCAACCTTCAATATCCTTTCCTCATCAATGCCATTTATTTATATCTTCTTGTGGAAACTCTCCAATATGTTTTGAACACAAACCAAAGTACATGATAAACCATGAAGTCAACATAGCAAATATAAGCTATAGATCAATCAAACACTAGCTCAGAAGAATCAATATTATGATCAATGGGTAAAAGATCTTCAAGGAGCTATTTACCAGGAGCATGCCAAAGAGTAGAAGGAGAAATTAAGAACATAAAAAATGTGCAACCAACAAATAGGTCTTGAGGAATGAAAATTTCCTCAAAGACAAGCAATCATTATAAATCCAAATACCTTTAAATCCATTAAAACCAATTAGTGCAAAGGGCTCAAAAGGCTACACGTCAATCTCATCACACAAAAGTCAAAGAAGCATCTTAGATCAAAGGAAAAATGAACAACATTTGAAAGAATAATATCAAAGAGCATTGACCATGAAAATCCCCCTCAAATATGAATAATGAAAAAAGATCTACACCCCTAACTCTCTCAAGGTAGATAAAGAATAATCAGTAAGCAATACTCAAATATGAATAATGAAAAAAGATCTACACCCCTAACTCTCTCAAGGTAGATAAAGAATAATCAGTAAGCAATAGTAGTAGTGTATTAGGCATTAGAGTTCAAATTTTAGCCGAGGGAGGGGGGGGATTTCCTTTTGCTTATAAAAGAAAACTTAAAGGGGGTTGTTGTGGTCACAACAACAAGTAATGGATATTTCATTTAGATCAAAGAAGATACAATTGCATTAGAGTGTGCAAACTTTAATTTTTATCCCTTTGAGTTATGCGGTTTTAAGAGATTATTATGACATATTATGCTTGGTATGCTGTAGTGAAATGGAGTCACATGTGATGAATCATTGTGGTTGTTTCTGGGTGATTTGATAAAACTATATGTTTTCAACTATTGAATGATGGAAATTTAAGTTAACCATATAACATTCCCCAAGTAAAGTTACCGACCACCTTAGTGGTTTTGTATGTTTGCATTCACATTAGCATAATGACTTGTAATGATTAGTCCACTAATACACAAAATGCATTTGACAAAAATCCTTAGATATATAATGATTTATAGGTACTATATCATCTCATTTTTTAGAGCACATTAGTATGGACTCGTGTCAACAAAAAGAAGAATAACCTATCTTTGTGCCTTGTAGAATTGTAGTGGTTATGCAATGAACACTCTTTGTGATATGGGGTTCCAAAAAACTCTTATCATGTGGATCCACATTAATAATTCTATGTGGGTCCATTGTCTTTAATAGAGTGGTGGAGTTCGACAACGTATAATTGGACTAATCTTTGTACATTATAGAGATTATCAAGTGTAAGCTCTTTGAAACCCATAATCCTTAAAAACTTGTGTGAGCCCGTGAAGCTCATCTACATAAGCCCATTAGTTTTATAAATGCAATGATAGGAGCGGTGAGTTGGAAGTCATATTTTCCTTCATGTGTTTTGTGCACAAGAAAGTCATCCTTAATTATATGATTCAGTATCCATCATCTTTGTAAGTAAACATGTCTTCTAATTATGTTTTTATTTCTTTGATACTAGTTGACATTTTTTATATTTGTCTAAATGATTCTTTTACCACAAGTTTTAGAAATAATGTTTTTCGTTCTTTTATTTTATTTTATATTTCTAATCTCATTAGTTTGCTTAAGGTTTAAGCAACAAACTGTTGCCCGCCCTCAAGATCCTCCTCTTAGTCTTTGTTAATGTGATTTTAACTACTCCTAAACTTGATCCCCATGTTGGATTTACTAGAGCATTAATAGTAATTCCATTTTATTCTATAGTTATCTTCCTTACTATGGGTATTGGAAGTTGTTTCACTAGTATTGTTGGATTTACTAGAGCATTAATAGCAATTCCATTTTATTCTATAGTTATCTTCCTTACCATGGGTATTGGAAGTTGTTTCACTAGTAAATGAGACCAATGTTTATTTTTTCAAAGCATATAAGTTAGAGGATTTCAAAATATTTGGTAATCAAATCATATTTATTAAAAATATATATAATTGATATTAGGCAATATCTCATTGATTTTTTTTAATTTCTTTAAAGATTAAAGATCATCTAAGCATTAGTATCCCATTTGTAACATTGATAAAAATTAAAAAAAATTAAAAAATTCACATAGCAGTGTGTCATATGAAAAAGGGAACTTCACTAGCAATTAGAGAGCATTTACATCAAAATCAATCACATTGCATATAGAAATTCATGGAAAATGTTCTTCGATTTACTAAAAAAATTCAATATAAATTACCATATAACATGATATACCCTTTATTTGTTAAAACAAGTGAATGAAATAATACATGTAAACTATTGAAAATATTTGATTTTGATGTATATATTTACATGATTTCTAAAAAAAAATTCATAGTATTCTAAAAAATAGTTAGTTTTCTCTCAAAATTGAGATGTAGTGAATATTCCTTATAATTTGGTGAAAATGTGAAAAACTCTATATATCTTCATAAGATAACAAGTGAATGAAATAATACATGTAAACTATTGAAAATATTTGATTTCGATGTACATATTTACATGATTTCTAAAGAAAATTCATGGTATTCTTAAAAGTAGTTAGTTTTCTCTCAAAATTGAGATGTAGTGAATATTCCTTATAATTTGGTGAAAATGTGAAAAACTCTATATATATTCATATGATAACAAGTGAATGAAATAATACATGTAAACTATTGAAAATATTTGATTTCGATGTACATATTTACATGATTTCTAAAGGAAATTCATGGTATTCTCAAAAGTAGTTAGTTTTCTCTCAAAATTGAGATGTAGTGAATATTTCTTATAATTTGGTGAAAATGTGAAAAACTCTATCATATATTTATGTGATTGCTTTATATTTAAGAAAAACGTATAAATGTGTGCAGAATTATAATCATAATTTTGTCTACAAAATTGAGCATTGTAGTTATTAGAGTTGTGAAGTAACTATGTAGGTTCTAACTTTGTGTAAAATTGTTGTGTGAGATAATCATGCACATAATAATGTAGATACCAAATCCCATTTTGTCATCTACAAAGGAGATTAAAATTGTGATATCATATCAATACAAGAATGAGATAGTCAATGCTTCATCCAAGGCAATAACTAATTGTTGGGCTCACCATGAGGTCCTAGGATTTACATTGCATTGGAAGATCATCAAGCATATCATCAATTTGTGGTGGTCAAAGTTGATGGTAAAATTTCCAAACAATTCATTTTCATTTTAAATGATTTGGGACATAGTCACAGTGATGTTACTCCTAAAGTTGTTAAAACTTGTGAACTTAAGAAATGCAATCATATAAAGTCATGATAGTCTAGCAAGCCATATTGAAACCAAGAGAAATCCAAATGAAATGGTTGATAGTTTTCCACTAGAGTTGAATGGATTATTTTCATAGGAAATATTGAACATTTTTCCACTTGGTTCTTATGATGTCCTCATTAGTATGCACTGGTTGGAAGCACACTGATTTAAACTTGAATAACACAACATGTCTTTGATTATGTTGATAAATATGGAAACTCAAGGATAGTAAGAAGCATTCAAATTCAATTTCTATTAATAAAATTTCAACATTTTAGTGGAAGAATTTTTTAAGAAAATGATGCCTATTATATGTTGTCGACATATTGCAATAAATGGAATACAAAGGTCCGAAGCTTGCATATTTCCCCATATTCCAATATTTAATTGATGTATTTTTGGATAAAGGGTCAGGACTTCCTCCAAACAGGCATAATGACTTTTCAATTGACCTTGTACTTAGAGTTGCACCAGTGTTCAATACTTATTTTAAGATGAGTACCCCATAATTATTGGAGTGGAAAACAAAATTCCATGCGTTTGTGGCCCAATGTGTTAAGAACCAAAGTAGATCTACAAATATAATCACCACAAATGTTGAATACACAATAGATCCAAGGAGAAATATAGAAGAAATCACACTTTATGATATCAAAACCCTTGAGGTAGGGCAACACCATACAATCAAACCCTTAGGGTAGGGAAACACCATACAATGGATCTTATTATGGAAGGGATCCTCTCCTGTTCACTTGCCTCTTTGAGGGGACATCCTCACAAATATAATCACCACAAGTGTTGAATATACAATAGATCCAAAGAGAAATATAGAAGAAATCACACTTTATTATATCAAAACCCTTGAGGTAGGGAAACACCATACAATGGATCCTATT
Organism: Picea engelmannii; assembly: GCA_009831015.1. Classification (NCBI taxonomy): domain Eukaryota; kingdom Viridiplantae; phylum Streptophyta; class Pinopsida; order Pinales; family Pinaceae; genus Picea; species Picea engelmannii. Next base: position 706,024 of record ML787731.1, read on the forward strand.
ATGGAAGGGATCCTCTCATGTTCACTTGCCTCTTCGAGGGGGCATCCTCCTATTGAGTTACAAATCACAATACAATACTTTCCTTCATGTCCCATTACATTTTTTGAACCCATTTATATAGTGCTACCAACCACCTATGAAGATTCTAGAGGAGGAACATTCTAGAAGTAGAACCTTCTAAGAGTCCTCTTACATTTATTATATCTAACTACCCATTATATCTAACTACCATAGTGGGCCTTATTTAATACTATAGTGGACCTAGTCCAATTTACATTGAATGGCCTCTAGTATTATAACTATGGACCACCCCCCCCCCCAACTAGCTCTCTATCTACCTAACATTTCATCCCCCTTATGAAAGCGTTGTCCTCAATGCTTGAGGTACAACCATATATTAGGGTCCCATGGATAAGTGTGGACCGTAGGGTTGAAGTATACTAGAGAACCAGGGTCCCATGGAGAAATGAAAACCATCATGCTAAAATAGTCCAACTTCCATTGTGAACTGGGGTCCCATGTCCAAGTGCTCAAGTGAACTCCACGTGAAAGATATCTGAACTCAAGAACTAGCTGAAAATGATGCTCCAAAGATCTACATTGATCATGGGGATCCAAATATGTAGATCCTTCCATATCCATAAAATCATTTGAATAACACACTAATACTAGAGAATAATAAAAAATAGTGTGCATAGAAGGCGATGGACTTCTCTCCATAATGTGCTCTACATGAGGTGAATGAGAGTCATCAAATAGAAGATGGAAGTGGTTGTCATCCCAGAAATGAAAATTATCCATATACCAATCATCACAATCGTCCTCCAAAGCATACCAAGAATATACTTCTTGATGATGTTCGTTCATTATGTTCATCAAAGTACATTTCTCCTTCATGCTCGCTAAGGACTTATGAATACTATGAAAATCATCCTTGATACCTTCTTGAGTGTCATGCATTTAGTATTTGAATGCTTCAATCATGTGTAGAATTTCCTTGATTTGAGAGTGCATATCCATTGGAAACACCACATATAATGTACCAAAAGAAATATATCAAAATTAGCTACCCAATTGTTATTGGATAAATCGGTGAATGCACACATAAACTAATCTCCCCAGATCCACCTGGATCTAGAACAAAACGAGACAGGACATGACGCTTTCCCTAAGTTACAATCATTGAATTTACTACCAAAGAAGGAATGGATGACATACCTTTAGATATCACTTCCTTATGTCTTTGTTGTCCCTGCTTCGCTCTGGTGCTCTTGTGAGATCAAATATGCAATGACACAAACCAACCAAAGTGAAAGCAACAATAGTAGATTCAATGAAAACCTAAACATGTGATCAAGGAGTCATGTAATAAAATGTTAATGGTTTTATGGGAAAGAAACATGCCATCGTATTATATTAAGTAAAAGTGGAAGATACAACCAAATTGCCTTGATGTCGCAAGTTCTCTTTTAGTGGTCCTTTGTTCCAATACACACATACACTTTCTCCGAATTTGTATGAAGTTGGTCCACAAAATCTTGATGGACAAATGGAGACCTCAAGCATCAGTTGCAACAGGATCCTTCACACAGTCTTCAGCCTATTCTTTCAATAATTCTTTTCTTAATCTTACTTAACCTTTTCCATGAGAAACCCATCATTATATAGGAGAAGGTGAAGTGGTTAAAAGGATGAGGATGATCCCACCAAATCAGAGAATCTAGTAGGATCACAACCATATGGATGCCACCTCACATTCTAGAAGATTCTCCTTCTAGAAACTTCGTGAACTTATTTCTTCTTTTAGCTTTCAAATGTCGCTGCACCCTGCCTATATAGCATCCTGCAGAAACCCCGCGAGCCAGGTATAGAGCAGCCTGCGAACATCAAGGATTTTCACACTGTGTACTACTATCATCCTGTGACGTCATTCTAAAAACATGCCTTGTAGAGGAATAAATTGGTCATTTTTCTCATGCAAAAGATCCTTTTGAGAGCCTGAACACATGTTTGGAGAATCATCATCAGTGACCAAAATAATGTGTAACAAAATTCCCCCCAAAGTATGAGTCTAGAACTCGTGACATCCGAAATAATTTGTAAAATGTGTGTGTGTGTGTTGGGAACAAGGAGCGCACCAATTGGGAACCTGCAAACAATCAAGCATCTGCACAATATTATACCATTTCTGAGGTAGGCATTCCCATGCTTAGACTACAAGTGATTTGAATCATAAATGTCAGTCATGACCACCAATTATACTCTATGGATCCATGTCATCAATATTCTACATAGCCACAGGAATACATTGTGGATCTATGTACTAGAAATCTCAAATTTGGACATAGCCATGACACATACAAAGTGAATCTATGTGTCAATACAATTCATAAATACTCCATCGCAACCTGGACCAAAATGATGAGATCCAGGGTCTTCAATCCTGTTGTCCGTAAGTGCGAATCTAATCATGCGATTACAGGTGTTGAAGTCAAACATGGTAGAAACCACTTGATTACCGGTCATTGATGAAAAACGTTAACGAGTGTGAGGGAAATCACCATTGATGTTAATGAATCCCATGGTAATTTAGTACAATCCAACGAATGTGAATAAATGAGCTAAAGTCGAACACTAGATGGAATCTTCCGATCAGGGACCAATGATGTGAATCCATTGTCGAAAGCAAAGAACCCTGCCATTGAGGCATGTAGGCTCTAAGGTACTAAATGAATTCTAAGTCTTGTTCCTGGATGATGAGTTGAATTCGACAGGAAAAGACTCGGCATAGGAGGGCCTTAATGTATCCCCCATCAATGACACAAAATAAGTAACAGATTTAGGGTAGATCAAAGTATGAAAATGATTTGAAATTGACACGAAGAAGGTCGACATGGTAGGAATTGACAATTGCAGATGGCCGACTCGAAAGAGGGCTTGTTTGGACTTCTCTTGAACATATGAATGAAACGACAATGGTCTTGGAAACATTGACCCAAGATATGAACTTGTAGAAAGTCAGATGAGAGACAAATGGATTTCCTAACCCGGATTCAAATGATGAAGGGGGTGTCATGTTCAAGAGTGACTATTACTGCCACTAACACAAATACAGAGACACATTTCTTTCCCAAATATTCCCCCACCATTTCTAGCGAGTACCTCTTTATTTTAACCAAGCTTGAGTAGGATAACATATGCTTGTTGATGTAAGCTCATCCTTCGGATGAGTCCCTCGGAGTATGTTTAACGAACCCTAAGAAGGAGTGGTTCAATCCCACATGGGTCTTTCGATGTTTGTTTAACGAGTCCAAAGATAGAAAACTCGGGGGGTTTTCATGTTTTGAGAGTCTGAAAAACACTTAAAGAGACCTCTCCCAGTTCCTTTTTCGTAAAGTAGTTCGATGGGATTGAAAAAGTGATAAACTATCGCCCATCAAACGTTTTCTTCAAATACTTTTATGAGTGTAAAAAGAACAAGGTCACTCGACAATCTTTTCATTTTTATGGAGCGTGAAAAGAGCTTAAAGAATACTCCATGGGTTTCTCTTTTCGTGTTACCATGACGAGTATGAAAATGTGACAAAAGTATACTCGGTTGTGTTCTCATATATTTTCGAGCATGAGAATGAACAAAGACTAGGCTCTAGGTTTTTCTAAAAAACCTTAAAAAGTACTTGTACATGTGAAGAATATAAAAACAAATCACGAAAAATATGCATACTTCATTGTTCAGGATCTTAATTCCTCCATCTGCGAGAAAACAAAATACTCATGAGACCATCAAACTTTTAGGTTTTGATAAAATGCATTTAAATAATATAAAATATTAATAGAAAAAAGTAAAAAGTGAAATAAATAGGAGTAAAAACTCTTTTTACTATTTCATTTGCATTTTGCCCAAAACTTGCCTAAAAACCCTATTTTTATCTCAGACTTCGATTGTCGATTGTAGGAGGCACGTGTGACCATTCAGCAAACGACTTTCGTCAAAACGGTAATCTCCTTGTCCTCTTGCTTTTAATCGGATTAAATTTCATTTTTATCGGTTTATAATGGATTTTTGAGTTAAATTTTGGGCCAGTAGGCGCGTGCTGGGGCTGTCGTAGGTGACCAGTATCGGGACCTATGGAAATCAATGATTTCTATAGGTTCCATGTGGATCACCTGTGGAAACCTTGCACTATGTTAAAGCTCTACCTGCAGCGGCCGAAAACCAAAAAAACTTTACATGCGTTTAGCCAATAGAAATTTTCCAAAGCAGCAAATGAGGATGCTAACTCCCTTTTATTCTCCCAATGCAGGTATTTGATCATCAAAATGCTGGAGTGGAGGGAGAGGGAGCACGAAGATGATGACCATGATGCTTTGAATGAAACATGCACTGTAAATTCCCTTTGGCAATGCGGACTACTTAAATTATTTAAAATCCAGGGCATGAGGGCTCAACTGAGGCTACTGGAGTATCTAGTCCACATGTGGGATGTGGACCAACAGGTGTTTCATGTGGGTGCCCACGTATTATCCTTAGATATAGAGGATATCTATTTCTTGATGTGGTTATCTTGTCATGGGTCTCATGTGACTTTTACAGGAGGTATAGGTGGTGGTCTACCAATGAGTGGGTATCTCCATCGATACTGTGATCCAAGGGCAGAGAAACGCAAGGGAAAAGTTGTCATCATAGGTGTCTGGGATTTACCCCTCTGAAATATTATTTTTACCATTTCACGCATGTCGGGGAGTGCATATCCTCACATGGCCCTCCAAAGATATTTTAAATATGCAGTGGAGTGCATGGAACCTAGGGTGTTCAACTAGAGAGATGGAGTCCTTCGCAGCATGAAGACACAGCTAACAAAATGCAAGAAGGGGGACCTGGAACAATTTGGGTATGGATCTATTTTGGTGTCTTTATTTTTAGAGAGGGTCCCCCATTTACTTTTACACATAGAGTGGGGCATACTAGCCCCACGATACCCAAGGATGAAGAGGTGGTGCGACCTCATGGCTGGACATGTAGCGGGCCCCATCATCAAATACAACGATGCATTCTTTGACTAGTTGAGGCCTCAGATCTTGATGGTGGATGATTATGCATATTCCGGGTTGGATTTCAGAGGCGACCCCGACTTGGTTCTACCTGAGGGATTTCAGTGGGGAGACGCAGGTAAGAAAAATGTTTTGTTTTTATGATGTTTTTTGTGAATTTTAAAATATAAGATGTTTATTATGCTTTCAATCTAATGGCTAATCAAAATATTTTGATAATGCAGATGTAGGGCCACACCGGCCTCCGGGTACATCCCCTATTTAGAAACAAGGGGAAGCAGTTGTGGTAGTAGGATGGGATGCTGAAGACTATGAGGCAGTCGAGCAGAACCTAGAGGGATTGACCTCAGATATCCCAGACATCTCCATCGGTGAAATTATGAGATGCTATCAGTGTCATACTATAGGCGTATCTGGTTCACTTAGTCGACTATTTCGTAGGGTAGCACGAGAAGTAGTGTGCTACCGTGAGCAACATGCTTGATGCCATTTTGTAGAATCCATGAGCTTCATATTTTGATATTTTTCTCTTCGGATGGAAAACACTTTTTTGTAAAACACTTTTATCATTAGATATATACATGAGGCTTCTACCAGCTTACTTGTTTTAATGTGAATTGTGGTTGGATTTACATGTGTCTCAAATGTTTGTCTAACACATAATTAGCTAATGCATCTGTTCATGTATTTAGACATCTAGGAATATGTTGATATTCAATGTAATCGAAATAATGTTCCAAGAGGTGAATTCATAGATATACCTGTAACAAAGTAGGACTTCGGATAACATAGACATTACTTAGCTATAGTACCACTAACTGTGAATCAATCCATACAACCAGGTGACAGATTCCAAGTGAAATAGTGTCAGTCAACAATTCTATGACTGCACTATATTCCGCGATATTGTTAGTTGCACAATCAAGGAAAAAACCGTGTAGACTGATTAACTCGTTCGTAGGTGCATATATTTCCCAAGAAGTGGATGATAAGTTTTGAGTACTACGACTAGTGTCATCGGTGAAGCCAATGTGGGGTAGCGAAGACACTAACATCTGGAAACCAAGCACAATGCAAGGTAAGCAGTTGGGGGTCGAAACCAAATAACAAAAAAGCACACAAAAGTATGATACAGTAAAAATACAAGAACTCATGCAAAGATAACCTAAGCATATTACTTCTTCAAGTAAAGCCCATTTTTGGGTTCACTCAAAGGAATGCCATCATAATCTACTAACTCATAGGATCCCTTCTCCAACACTCGTTTAACAATATAAGGGTCACGCCACATAGCCTCAAATTTTCCGGCCCATAGTAAATCACGATCTTGTTCGTAGAGGAGAACTAGATCACCTTCGGAGAAAACACGCGGCTTGGCATGCTTGTCGTATTGGGCTTTTACACGTTTCTTCTGGGTTTCAATAACCAGGGTGGCATCACGACAGGTTTCGTCTAATTGCATCAAATACAATAGACGTTCTTCCTTGGTAGAGGTGTTTGGGAGAAGTTTAATGATGGTATCTCACATTCAATCGGCATAACAACTTCAATACCATACACTAACTGAAAAGGCGTAAATCTTGTGGCAGAATTCATGAATGTCCGATAGGCCCATAATGTTGAAAACAACATCATGTGCCAACTTGTCTTGTGAATTCCTATTATCTATCGAAGCATAGTAATAAGAACCTTGTTTATCGCTTCAACTTGGCCATTGGCCTATGGATAGTAGGGGGTTGAGTTTTCATGCCGAAGACCCAAATTTTCAGTAATCTCAGACATCATGAAATTTCAAAAATGGCTACCATGATCAGTGACGATAGCTTGCGGGATTTTGAATTGTGTGATGATATGATTGAATATGAAAAGGGATACAATTTTTTCAGTATTATTGAATGTAGGCATCGCCTTGACCCATTTCATGAAATACTCCACAACTACGATGATGTATCCATGCCCCTCGGCCGAGTAAGGGTTACATGTCATGAAATCAATGCCCCATTTTGCAAAAGGTCCAACGGAAACTACAGGGTGTAAAGGAGTGGGATGAGATCTTATCTTGTTATTGTAAGTTTGACAAGCATGACATTTCTGGATGACAGTTATACAGTCTTTAAACAAAGAAGGGCAGAAGTATCCTGCTCGTAAGATCTTTTGGGTAGTGGCATACCCAGACATATGACCACCACATGCTTCAGAGTGGCAGTCATTCAAATCTTTCTCAACCTCATCGAAGGTGAGACATTGTCGAAAAATAGAGTCAACACCACAGCGATAGAGAGTGTCACCGAGAATGATGTATTGATGGGCTTGATACTGTATGCGACGACGGTCTGTACTAGAGAGGGTGGGTCAGAAAGTTTGAGTCTAGAGATAAATGATAATATCTACATACCAATTGTCATCAGAAATTATTAGAAAAATGGATTCATCAGGTAAGGAATCCTTTGCCACATTTTTTGCCTCAGCGGAGGGAAGGTCACATATCAATTTAGAAAATACCAAAGATTTCTTAGACTTAGCATGTTCAAACACTAAGTCGAACTCCTAGAGAATCACTATCCATTTGGAGTAATTTCCCCCTAGCAATTGGCATGTAAGGATATGTTGCATAGGGTTGCAATCGTAAATGAAAGTGGTCTTGCGTAATAGGATATAGTGACGAAAACGTTGGACATCTTGAACAACTGCCAAGGCCATTTTTTTCACATGTAGGTATTTGGCCTTGGTAGTTGTGAGACTTCGAATCAAATAATAAATTACATATTCATCGTGCGAATAATCCTCTTGGACTAAAACTATGACAATGGTAGAGTCTGAAGCAGCGAGGTAGAGGAAATAGTCTCGACTATAATCTGGTGGGAAAAGTAGTGGTGTTCGTGTTAGGGAAAGTTTCAAAGATTCAAAGGCTTTGTTGGCAGTCTCGTCCCATACGAATTCGTAACCCTTCTTCAATAGTAGAGCAAATCCTATCATTAACTCAACGTAGTTGGGAATGAATCGACATAAAATTTTTGCCTTCCCTTGCAAACTTTGGAGCTGGCGTAAAGTAGAAGGAGGAGGTAGATTAAGGATGGCCTCAACCTTCAAAGGATCCACCCTAATTCCATGAAATGACACAATAAAACCAAGAAGTTGGCCGGACTCCACACAAAAAACACATTTGTGTGGATTTAAACGTATACGATAATAACGACAGTGAAGGAAAATGGCTCGGATATGGGTCGAGTGATCTTGGTAGATCATCGAGATATGGTTGTATGATGTGCTTAATATCATGAAAAGCATAATACATGGCACATTGAAAAGTTGCACTAGCATTCTTCAAACTAAAAGGTAATTTCCGGTAGGTGAAGGTACCCCAAGGACAAATGAAAGAAGTTTTGTGTTGATCCATGGGTAAAATGTTAATTTGATTATAGCCAAAGAAACCATCCATTAATGAGAAGATTCACTCTCGGCGCAATCGTCGGAAATTTGGTCAACGAAGGGGGTTGGAAAGTTGTGCTTGGGAAAAGCTTCATTAATATCCCTATAATAAACACATACACGGATCGTGCCTTGTTTTTTATTGAACGAAACGAGATTGGATACCCAATCGGTTAAAGCCACATGATAGATAAAACCAGCCTTGAGAAGTTTTTCAACTTCAAGTTTGATAGCAACGGCTTTATAGGGGTGGACTGGGCAAAGTCTCTACCGAACGGGTTTAGCGTTCAGATAGGTCTTAATTTCATGTACAACGATAGTGGGGTCAATACCCAACATCTCTTCATAGCTCCAAGCGAAAACATCACGGAATTGTTTAAAAATAGCTTGATAAGTGACGACTTTGTCATGGGAACAAGCAGCTCCGATATGAACATTTTCGACAACTCCAGGTTTAATGGATATGTCAAGAGGAACAGTGCGCGAAATGTTACTCAGGTTCCCTTCATATAACATGTTGTGTGTGGACTCGGGAACGAAGGAAATGACAACAACGGTCGACGGAGTCGAAATCCGTTGGTAACTCTCTAAGGTGTGTTGTTCGAGGAAGAGAATGGAACAATGATGCCCATCGTCCCATGGGGTGTCTTCCATGGACATAACTGACATGATCATCTCATCTGTAGGAAAAATGACATGAAACGGATCGGGAGATGAATCACCAAGAGAGGGGGTAGAGGCGGTTGCCGATTGAATGGCTTGATAAGCCGACTCGATCGAACTTAAAGGCATTTTCTCTCCATAGCGAAGATAATCATTGGGGCCAGGTACTATCCACGGGTCATGAGACGCGGGGGTTTCGTGAACAGAGGTGGAAATCATGTTGATCGAGGTGAAAAAAGGAGGTGGAACATTAGGTGGTGGTATGGGGAAGGTACCCATAAGAGTGGAATCTTTTAGGATACCCACACCGACATTCTCATACCCGGGAGGTGTCTTCGAAATAAAGGGTATGTTGCTAGTATGAGAATCAGCATTGAAAAAGGCCAGTTGGTCTACAGTAATGACTTTTCCCTGGTGTGGAAAATGTACTACACGAAAAAGGGCAGACACAAATACGTGCATAGAATCAATCCAACTATGGCCAAGTAAGAGGTTATAATCGAGAGGTGCATCAAAGACCTCAACTTCAACATTGACCGATTTTCCTTCCAACGTAATAGACAATGAGGGAAGTACACCGTAGGGTTTAAAGTCAGAGCCATTGAATGGCTTAAGTGTGTTGTGTGATTCAGTTAGGGGAGGAGAGCCAATGGATTTCCAACAAGCAACATACATTACACACATCAAGGCACCCTCATCAATAACAGTTCTACAAATATTCTTGTTCTCGACAACAACTTGTATCTGAAATGCTAGCTGAGGGGGTAGCCTTGGAATGTGATCTTCCAGGTAAAAAATTATCAAATTTGTATCCGTAGGATCAATTCCACCAATAGCCTTTAACAGTGCCTTCCGTTGAGTGGGACAACTTTGAAGGACTTCAAGAGATGACATCGCGAAGGGTGCTTGTGCAATATCTTCTACACTACTATAGTTCTGAGCAGCACGTGCATGAGGATTAAAGGCAGAATTTCGAACAATGCCCTTTGGAGGGGGGCGGAGAACTGTATCGGGGCTCGATCATTCGAGATGAAGAGGACCGTTGGGAGGTGAAGTTGAGGGAGGCAGTTGAACCAATGAAGGTGGTATATCATCAACATTCTCCTTTGAGGAAGAGTAATATTTGGCCCGAGTAGTAAGTGTAACATCATTCTTTTTTGAATCACCAATACACATAAAGACATAGGAAGTGGTGGAAGGAGAGGGTTGGTCGTGAATGACCAATTGGGCCTATTTTTGAGAAGGGAAAGTTTGGGAAAAAACGACAGGTGTTGGAGGCTTCACGGTCCCTTGAAGGAACTTAGTGACCTTGGCACGTCTTGAACAATCTTTCGTGTAGTGATCATCACCACAGATAAGGCAAGGGTATCGGGGTTTTCACTTATCCTTATCATCAATGGGTTGCGTTTTGGATTTCTCAGATTGTGGATTATCTTTATCCTCCTTATTCTTACCCTTTCCTTTTTTAGATTTATTTTTGCCGGCAGGGGTAGATTGAACAGATTTAACCTCGGAAGTTTTTCCGGTGGAAGGAGTAGGAGTCAAAGCATTTTGAACATTAGAAGCTGTAGATTTGGGATTGGGGCGAGAGGCTTGTGTAGATTGAGGTTGAGCATGGAAGGTGACAATCACACCACCATTCGCATGAGAAGCAACAGGGGTAGTTGAGGTAGTGGTGGTATAAGGACAAGGAGCATTAGGGATCAATTCATAAAAAGTGCTTGTTTGCGAATAAATGAGATATAGGTATTGAGCGCGACTGATCGCCTGTTCTTCAGTGACAACTCCACCCATAGAAATGTCACGAGAGATTTTATTCATGAATGATTTTATGAACCATTCTGCCAATAATTGATCGGGAAGGTCGAGTTTGATCAGACATTGTCTTTGTCTCCACTCATGGATGTGATCGGAAATATGAGTGGCCAAATTTTGCTTGAAGGAACTCAAAATATGGGTTCTTGTTTCATAGTGGATTGGAAGTTGGTAATGTGTGAGGAAAGCCATGGATAGGGTATTAAATTCGATGAAGAAGCCTTGTGGTAATTCTATATACCACTTTTCAGTCGAACACGTAAGAGTTCATTGGAAGAGTCGTAACTGAATGGAGTCGTCCATCAAAAAGTTGGACGAACACCAAAGGTGAAAAGTCATGACATGATTGTTGGATCTTCTCCAGGTTTACCGTCAAATTTTGGAATGTCCGATGGTAGCTTGGCCAGTATAACGGGCCAATGGGGAGAATGTAGGATAGGGTCATTCAAGATTCTAGACAAGTCGGGTAGATCTAGAGTGGCTAAAAAGGGTAACTGTCTATTCACGTGAGGGTATATATGACTTTGGGGAGGAATTCCCATCGGTATACTAGTAGGACCATAAGCAGTTTGTACGTGAGGCGAAGGGCCTAACAAATTCGGATGTGAGTGTGGAGGCATGTAGCCCATAGGGTTGTACTGTTTAGGGATGTTCCCTTGGAAAGGGACACTAGAATGAACGTTTGAACCCCAAATGGGATTGGAAGAACTGAGATATGACTGGCCCGAATTAGGGGGTATGAAAGAGATAACTTGAGGTTGTTTCCCCCCAGATGATTATGGATTTCCCTGGCTGATAAGGTTCCAATATTTGGCTAGTGATCCTGGTATTTTCTATCCATAGGGTGTGGTATAACCTCCAAGCGGGGGTTGTCCTCCAAGTGGGGGTTGTGTTTCAATTTGGGTTTAACCCCCAAGGTTAAATTTCCCTCCAATAGGAATCTAATAACCATAAGTGAATGATCGAGTAGTGTGTCCAATTGGATTGGAGCCACTTGGGCCAGATCCGCCCATAAAAGGTGGATAAGACCCTCCGGAGAGGACCTGGGAAGGTGTCGGAATGAAACCAGAAGCAACATTGTACCTAGGATGAGTAAAAACTCCAGAAGCTCTGGATGAAACCTGGGTAGGAATGGGGATAGAAATATGAAAATCATTGTACCCATGAGGAAGTGACGGGATAGGTCTAAATGAAAGTGGTGTACCAATGGGAGCTTGGGTTACCACTGTATTCCCGGTGGGAATAGTCGTAGCGTGTGGGACCATTGTGGAATGGGCCATCTAAAGAGGAATCGTCGAGCTAGGACCAACTGACTGTGTGTCTGAACCAACAAAGATATAGCACGTTGTAATAGCAAAGTGATATAGAGGTATCATGTAGGTAGTAGATGTTTCGAGTAGTTCAGAGATGACAGGTATATCAACACTTGCCCTTGAGCCGTAAAGGTCTCACACAGTGTGAGGTGGGGTTCAAAATATGTCAGCAGTCCAAAAGGGATCTTCGTTTTCAGGGCTGGTAAGAGGTCCGGTTGGTATTACAGAAGTGTCAACAAAAATTTCTCCGAATGAATTCAGTCGAAGAATACGTCTCTCGTATCTAGGAGGTATTTGGAAAGCGTCTAGAGAATCTGAAACAATTCATAAATTGTCTAAAGAATCAGTTCTTTCCGCTTGTGAAGGTATTTGTCCCGGACCTCGCTCTGTTGAGGAGAGCCCTCCGGTGGATTAGTAGGCAAGGGTTGAGAACCTTCTGGATCTTCTGGGGGTAGTCCTTGCATCCTACATGAACTACATGGAGGGTCAATGTTGGCTGAACCAAATATTTTACGGAGAAAATCTATGGCCAAATATAGAAACAAACAACACTCGCTAATAAAATATAGGAATCAAACCAACAAAACAAAACCTTCTTATTTCGAAGTCACTAGTTGGTGATGAAATCCAACGTTGTGAAGTCAAGACAAGAAGGGGTTAGGATAGAGCAAGGGGAAAAGTTATGTTGACGACCTACTTAACGGACTTACACCCTGGTGCAAGCTCCCACACATAATCGTGGGTATACCCTCCAAGGAGCCCGAGTGAGTTTGGCCAACGTCGATTTCAGGTACCGTGAAGACTTGCCCCTCCACAGTCACCTTGTGTAAGACCCTAAGAATATAAGCAACTAAGGCTACCAAGAACAACAATGATTCCTGGGGAAATAGTCGACAGTCCAATCCACTCGCAAAGGCAGGGTATCTAGCCCGAAATAAACTTGAGAGGATTCCACTCATCATTGTGGGTATACCATTCAAGTGACCCCCATAATACACACAATATCTACATATATACCAACAAAGAAGGGTGAGTAAATCTACCAATCTCAATGCAACCTCAGGTTTGACCCTTGTGTGAGAAGGGCTTCCCAGAACAAAATGTTGCAAATGGATTTGAACACTCCCTATCACAAGATGTTATTGTTTGTTTTGTGCTTTGGAGAGTGTGTCTCGCAACCTATTCTAAATCTCTAGCCTACCTAATGTTCGTCTAAAATATCCCTAGAAAATAAAATTACTAATTGAGTTTTAGATTTCACAATGTTTTTTAGAGGTTGTTGTTTACACAAGAGGGAGATGGGAATGAAACCAATGTTGTGTAATACCTTGACCCAATAATATGAAAATAGAAATGAATGATGCAATCTTTCGTTCAATGAACTCTATCTACAACAGGGAGAAGGTATTTTTCTGGAATGATGTAAGCTACAAAATGTACTTTCTTTTTCTTGAATGAACACAATTGCAAACAACCATAAACAATGATATTTTTCAATTTTCTCTTCTTAAAAGAAATTCTTTGAATGCAAAAAAATTTCTTATGTATGATTACTTTAAAAGAATAAGTGACCTTAAGTCTTCGTTTCCAAAACCAAAACAGGGATATAACTAAGAAAGGACAAGTAATCAAAGAAAATTTATACACTCAACAAGCACCCAAATCAAACTTTCAATGAAGATAAAAGTAAAAATGACAAGAAAGTGTTTCACCAAATGAAAATGAAAAATGACTTTCCAATCATCAAGCAATCCAGAAAATGTAATCAATCCAAAACTTTAAATCCAATCAAAAGACTTTTAATCAATCAAGCAATCAAATGGGAAATCAGAGATTATATCCTTGTTGATAAAAATAAAAAAGTAAAAAAGTAAAACTGGAAAAATGACTAAGAAAGGTGTTCGATCTCCAAAAACCAATCGACAACAAGTTTCAAACTCAGAAATCAGTCACATACTGGCATTAAAAGTTCCTCCCAGTTGGCTAAAGAAAAACCGGGCATCAAAAGATGACAGGACCCAAACCAAAATAATTTACAGACGTCGCCGCAACCTAGTAGTAGATTACAGTGCGGAAATCAAAGTTTTATGCAGGCTAGTTGTGGGTAGGTCGCAGAAAGTACGCACTGGGAAAAATAGTTAGGGTGCGGAAATCAAAATTTTCTGCAGGCTATTTATGGGTACAGTGCGGAAGTGTCTGTAAACAAAGAAATTTTGGAAAGAGGATAAAGAATCTAAGGAAACTTTCAGATCCAGAGAGTCTGGTTGGATCTCCCACAAACTCAGAGACTAGATTAAAGTGAAAAAAGGTAGGCTAAAATAAAATGGCCAACAATAAATCACAAACAAGTCGTATTCCCCAGTGGAGTTGCCAATTTTGTTATTGGATAAATCGGTGAATGCAGACATAAACTAATCTCCCTAGATCGACCTGGATCTAGAACAAAACAAGAGAGGACATGTCGCTTTCCCTAAGTTACAATCATTGAATTTACTACCAAAGAAGGAATGGATGGCATACCTTTAGATATCGCTTCCTTATGTCTTTGTTCTCCCTGCTTTTCTCTGGTGCTCTTGTGAGATCAAATTTGCAATGACACAAACCAACCAAAGTGAAAGCAACAATAGTAGATTCAATGAAAACCTAAACATGTGATCAAGGAGTCATGTAATAAAATGTTAATGGTTTTATGGGAAAGAAACATGTCATCATATTATATTAAGTAAAAGTGGAAGATACAACCAAATTGCCTTGATGTCGCAAGTTCCCTTTTAGTGGTCCTTTGTTCCAACACACACATAGACTTTCTCTGAATTTGTATGAAGATGGTCCACAAAATCTTGATGGACAAATGGAGACCTCAAGCATCAGTTGCAACAGGATTCTTCAAACAGTCTTCAACCTATTCTTTCAACAATTCTTTGCTTAATCTTGCTTAACCTTTTCCATGAGAAACCCATCATTGTTTAGGAGAAGGTGAAGTGGTTAAAATGATGAGGATGATCCCACCAAATCAGAGAATCCAGTAGGATCACAACCATACAGACGCCACCTCACATTATAGAAGATTCTCATTCTATAAACTTTGTGAATTTATTTCTTCTTTTAGCTTTCAAACACCGTCGCACCCTGCCTATATAGCAGCCTGCAGAAACACCGCAAGCCAGGTGTAGAGCAGCCTGTGGAAATCAATGATTTTTGCACTGTGTACTACTATCATCCTGCAACATCATTCTAAAAACATGCCTTGTAGAGGAAGAAATCAATCATTTTTCTCATGCAAAAGATCCTTTTGAGAGCCTGAACACATGTTTGTAGAATCATCATGAGGGTGACCAAAATAATGTGTAACATAGTGTGCATAGAAGGCAATGGAATTCTCTCCATAATGTTCTCTACATGAGGTGAATGAGAGTCATCAAATAGAAGATGAAAGTGGTTGTCATCCCATAAATGACAACTATCCATATACCAATCATCACAATCGTCCTCCAAAGCATACCAAGAATACACTTCTTGATGATATTCGTTCATGATGTTCATCAAAGTACATTTCTCCCGCATGGTCGCTAAGGACTTATGAATAGTATGAAAATCATCCCTAATACCTTCTTGAGTGTCATGCATTTGGTATCTGAATGCTTCAATCATGTGTAGAATTTCTTTGAGTTAAGAGTTCATATCCATTGGAAACACCACATATAATGTATCAAAAGAAATATATTAAAATTAGCTACCCAATGGCACTGATTTGGTAGCAATCTAAGTACACTATGAAAAATGATGATCTCTGTAGTCCCGCTGCCATCATGAAAACCCCCACAAATGGTTTATTTTAAATCAGCGATATCAACTATTTTTGAAAGAGGAACTCAGATTCTGGAACTCAGATTTTAAATCAGTGATATCATCTATGGTTGATTTTGAAATCAGCTATTTTTGAAAGAGGAACTCAGATCTGTAATTTTTTTTAGCAAATTCAACCTCTAGATGCTACATAAATCAAAAACTCGTGTCGATGTCCGCGAAAAAAAAACCTTGAAAAATTGTAGATTTTAAAACTTCAATATATTGACTTCCTGGACTCCGTTTCGAACGATTTTTTTTAACTCGGGTGTTTTTTCTGAGGGGAACTAAAATATACAACATATTTCTCCAAAATTTTCACATAAATATACATAAATTGTTTGGAATGTCGCGACCCCATTTTTTTTTTCTCCGAACAAATCTGCAAATACAATAACCACAAATGTTGAATACATGATATATCCAAAGAGAAATATAGAAGAAATTACACTTTATTATATTAAAACCCTTGAGGTGGGGAAACACCATACAATCAAACCCTTAGGGTAGGACAACACCATACAATGGATCATATTATGGAAGGTATCCTCTCCTATTCACTTGCCTCTTTGAGGGGGCATCCTCCTATTAAGATATAGCTCACAATACAATACTTTCCTTCATGTCTCATTACATTGTTTGAACCCCTTTATATAGTGCTACCAACCATCTATGAACATTCTAGAGGAGGAACATTCTAGAAGTAGAACCTTCTAAGAGTCCTCTTAAATTTATTATATCTAACTACCATAGTGGGCATTATTTAATATGATAGTGGACCTAGTCCACTTTACATTGAATGACCTCTACTATTATAACCATGGGACTTCCCCCCTCCCCCCCAACTACCTCTCTAGCTACCTAACACAATGCAATTGCAAGATTTTATGGAAAAGAGATACATTTGGCCACATATTCTTCCATGGGGGGCGCCTGTATTAGTTGTGAAAAAGAAATATGACACTATTATTTTGTGTATCAACTACAGACAATTGAATAGAGTCAGAGTGAAAAAAATTATATATTACCTCGAATTGATGACTTTTTATATCAAATTACGGGAAAAGTATTCTTAAAATTTTGATTTGAGATAAAGATATCATCAAGTTATAATTAAGGATGAAGACGTCCACAAGGAAACATTAAAAATGAGGTATGTAGTCATGGACATTATAAATTTGTGGTGTTGCCATTTGATAATGATATTCGATCTCATAAATGCACCAAGAACAATCATGTCCCTAATGAATAGTGTTTTTAGTGAGTACTTAGACAAGTTTGGACTTTCTCTTTTGGATGATATATTAATTTATACCAAAGTTGAAAAAAAACATGTCTCACTTGAGAATGGTTTTACAATTAATAAGAGAACATAAATCATATGCAAAACTAGGAAAGTATTATTTTTATTAGAAGTAGATACATTATCTAGGTCCCATTATTTTTAAAGAGAGAATATTAGTAGATCCAAAAAATATTGAGGCCATTGTGAATTAGACCACTCCAAGAAATAATAAGGAGAACTAAACATAGACTCAACTCCCTCATCAAGAACAACTGAATTGAACATAGACTCAACTCCCTCATATAACACAATTGAACTAGAGGAAAAAAGAGAATGTTTGTTCCACACTTACATGTGGGTATATTAATTATCTCTCCACTTTATTTCCATTGACATTGGATTCAAAAGAAAATGATTTCCATGGTTATAGTACAAAGACTTAAGTTAGTGACCCAATCTTGTCCATAGCATTACAACATCAAATGGATTTGGCCTAGGAAAGAGATTTGCATTACCAAGCAATGTACATTTTAGCATATCATTGTTGGGATGATCTAGTGGTATAGATTCCTTAGCATTTTATATCAATCCAGGTAGGTAAACTTTTGAGGCACATGCAAATATGTGCAAAATTGATCTTGAAATTGCCTAAAAAATTCTACTAAAATCCAAACAGTAAAGTGCCAGACTCACAAACAAAAAATAATTCCTTTTATCACAATCACTTGGACTTGATTGTCAATTGGTAGGGACTCATATTTCAAGTGAATGCTCTGTGTTCTCGCTTGTAAATGCACTCTATTTTAGTCAACTAAGCTATGAAATCAAAGAGGGATACTTCTAAATATGAGTGAAAAGGCTGACTTAAAATAAACTAATATATTTAATGCTGGAATGAAATTAAGAAAAGCATAAGTTATCGACTTAGTTTAAACTCTGGGTATATTTATTTAATGACTATTGGTATGGCACGTTATATGAAATATCATTCAAGGATATGATTGTGTTTAATATCAATATCTGAAATAATCATTAATCGCCATAATTAGAGTAATGTCGCATGTAAACCATTTAAAAGAAAATTATTAATCTACATGAAATTATAACAGTGAATGTGCATCTATAGCAAATTGTTAGACAACTGAGGGGGGGGGTGAATCAGTTGTTACTGTGCTTAAAAAATTATACCCATTTTAAACTCATTAAAAAACACTCAATGATGATCACAATAATTCAGGGAAGTAAGCAATAGAGTATTCAACATCAATCACACACATGAAGTATACAGAGATAGATATTTCTGAGGAAACCCATAAAGGGAGAAAACCTCTTCTTCTTAATATGATAAGTATTCTTTATTTTCTGTACATTATCATTCTTATGAGAACCAACTCTTTGTGAGGCTACCACCTCTGTTTTACAAGCCGCAACTTGTTGGGAGCACCAACTCCCTAGTTTCTCTAGCACCCACTAGAAGGAAGCACCAACTCCTTGAGTGTTCCAACACTGACTGGATGGAAGCACCAACTTCCAGTCACAAAGGCATCAACTTGTATAACAGAGAACAATGGTTCTCCCTTGCACCACCCTACCACCCTGGTTTTTCTGGCTGCAACCAGATGGAAGCTACAACTCCCTATGTTCAAGCACCCACTTGAAACTCTAAGGACAACAATCCTCCCTAACACCACCCTACCACCCTGAGATATAAATATTTTCTTTCTAAAATTTATTACAGTGATACAATATTTATCAATGGCTTACCAGTCTCATCACTATTTTGCTACATTTCTCTTCTCTGCCTGCATTGATGTCTTCCTGGTAGCATCTTTTTGTGCTTTCTGTTCTTCTGCATTTTATGCTCTGTGCGCCATGTCCTTTTTATGCGCTATGCCATGTCCGTTTTATGCGCTATGCCCCTCCTTTGCACTTTCTCACATACACTTGGCTTCCTTCTACATGCGTGAATAACTATCCAACTTTCTTTACAAAGAAACAAAAACCTCTCTCTGTCACGACATTTTACTTTTATTCCTGCTCTCATCATCCATTACACTCTGCATCTCCAACACTCAAGTTGGGAATCTAAAAAAATGCTTACGAACAATGATTCAGTTAGTGTAACTAAATCGTAACTGATTAAGAAACCACGAAGTGAAAAAGAAACCCTTCGATCAGTTTTTGTTTTATCAACGTCGTTGGATTATACACGCAGAGGCCTTTTTTACTTTTCAAAGCGTAACCTCTGATATGGATCCTAGCAGTGCTAGCTCCTTCCCCTATCTTCCGTTGATGTGACCTTGGGGGATGTTATCATGTGATCACGCGATTGTGGGCGCGACCAAAGGCGGTTTGAGGGAAACTTGTTTTTCACCCCACAATTCACTACAGAGCTTCACATATTCCTTTGGAGATACCGTGGTTTTGATTAAGGGCCTCTCAAGAAAAATTAAGACCCAAACATGTTCTGACCCAACAATTGAGAACGACCATTGATCTCCAATCCCTTGGCGATGCCTCTCTATCAACGACTGTTATATTCCTCCTTTCCTCCTTCCACCCGTGATCCCAAATCTCCACAATCTGTTAACACATATCTCCCTTCCAAATCAATGGCTACGTCTTATTTCGTGATCTGGGCTTTGGGAGTTTCAACTCTCAAACCCTTCTTTCCTCCGTACATCAATCTTCCGGACTTGACAATCCATTGATGCATGTCCCTTTTTTTGATCAACGTTCGAGATCTTCTTCGCTATTCCGGGCTTCGACAATTTCAATTCTCAACCTTCACACTCTCCCAGAATGCTTTTAGCCATAGTCCAAAGATTCCTGCCATGTGTCCTCCTCAAATCAATGGCTCTAGTCTACTTCGGGACTTTAGCACTTTCTACCAAGACCATATCGACGACCCTTGGCACCCTTCTCAATCAACATTCGAGATTCACTTTAGGGCTTCGATGCTTTCACTCTCTACTTTCCTCCGGAGTTCACGATCTATTGACATGTGTCCTCCTACATATCGACGGTCCTCAGCTCCTTCGGATCTTCGGGCTTCAAGGATTTCAAATCTTAACTTCGCTTCCTTCACTATCTCCCAGAGTGTTTTTCCCCGAACTGCACAGATTTCTTCCACGCGTCCTTTTGGCAATCGACGACCTGGATCTTGTTTGGCCCTCGAGTCTTCAGCGTTCGGGACTTCGAGACTTTAGGCTAATCGCTGCTCCATTTTCCTCCGGAGTGATCACTGGTTGAGTAAGTCATAAGTGGTGGAGACCGCTTGTTGTCGGTTAATACTTTCACTTACACTATCCTTCCACTGTAGTAGATCGACGATCGAGAATTCTCCTGAAGTGATCTTTAGATCAGATGTTTCTTGTCCACTTCGAGACTTTGGCATTCGGGACTTCGGGACTTTGGGCAAGTGCTGGTGGTAAAAATCCCGAAGTAAAACTCCCAGAGTGACGTAACTTACTTATGTCACTTGATGACGTGTCACAAGCCGAGTAGCTGCCACGTGTCACTCAAATTCATGATTTTCACGTACCTAAAATGTCGATTCAACTTGACACTTGTCATTGTCTAATTACGCCATGTGTCCTTGCTGACGTGGTATGCCACATGTCCTTGTAGACGTGGTATGCTTACGTGGTTCTCCCTGATCTAACGATCATCGCATTTTTCTCCAGATCTGATGGTCCTTATTCATTTTGGATTTCGGGCTTCGAGTAATTCGACTTTCAAGTTGTCAATTCTCCTGTAGTGAGATTCCTCGAACAGTAACCTCCTCGCAACTTTTGACGTGAACCAAATGTTGTTTTTCGATCATGTTCTTAGATCGGTGGCTTGATATATCTTTGATGCTGCTCTTCTAGCTTATCCTGTCCTTCCACTTAGAATGATCCAACGATTGTTGGGTATTCGGTTGAAGGTCCTTTTTATTGGTGATCCAACGACCACTATAGCTCTTCCTCCCGAAAATTCTTTCCTTCTTCTCTGCCTTCTGTTCTTGCCATCGATGAAAAGCACACTCTTCCTGTAAACATGCCAACAATATCCCCCTTTGTCATTGATGGAAACCCTGAAAGGTTGCACTTTTCTGCTTAGACCTCCAACTGTAGCATCCAGACAACACCTTTTCTCCCCCTTTGACATCAATGTCAAAGAAAACATGCTCCCCCTAAGATGTTGCAGTAATTTTCAGAGGTATCAGATATTCAACCAACACATACTCCCCCTGAGAGGATGGACTCTCTTACCCAACTTCTGACGAAGATATTCAAATGGTTTCATGGCTAAGGGTTTAGTAAAGATGTTTGCAATTTGTTCTGTGGTTGGAATATAATGTAGCTGAACAACTCTGTTTGTAACCTGTTCTTTGAGAAAATGATATTTTATTGGTATATGCTTAGTCTTTGAATGAAGAACAAGATTCTTGGAGACACCAATGACATTGGTTTTATCAGAGTGAAGTGGAATTGGATCAGTATAAGTTACCTTCAAATCTGCAAGAGTTTGTATCATCCATAAAATCTGAGTGCAACAAGTAGCAACAACAATGTACTCTACCTCTATAGTTGATAATGAAATAGATCCTTGCTTCTTACTAATCCATGCTACTAACGAATCACCTAATAAGAATGCACCTCCACTGGTTCTCTTTATCTCATCCAAACAATTTTCCCAATCAACATCTAAATATGCAGTTAATTGAAAATTATGATTTCTAGGATACCAAAGACCATAAGTCATTGTACCCTTAAAATATTTCAACATCTTCTTGACAGTTGCTAAATGACTTTGTTTAGGAGCAGAATGATAACGACCTACCATTCCAACAACTTGCATTATATCAGGACGAGATGTTGTGATGTACAAAAGACTGCCTATCATTGATCGATATGTTCTTTGATCAAAATCAGGTGAAATATCATCTTTAATGAGTTTGCAACCAACCACCATAGGTGTACTAATAGGTGTAGAATCTTCCATTTAAAACCTTTTCAACATTTCTCTTAGATATTTCTCCTGAGAAAGAAATATTCCTTCAGACCTCTTAGTAATTCACAGACCAAGAAAAAATGGCAGTTCCCCTATCATAGACATTTCAAATTTAGACTGCATGGCAGAAGCAAACCATTGTACCAATGAAGCATTATTACTTCTGAAGATGATGTCATCTACATAGACCAACAAAATGAGCAAATCATTGTCCTCTATTTTGATATATAGGTTGCAGTCAACAATTCCTCTCTTGAACCCTTTGTCTAGAAGATACTTATCCAGTCTGTAATACCAGGAACGAGGAGCTTGTTTCAACCCATATAAGGATTTCTTTATCTTGCAGACAAAGTCAAGGTTATCTGACAGTTGGAAACCTTCTAGTTGTTCCATATAGACTTCTTCTTTTATATCTCCATTTAGAAAAGCTAAATTGACATCCATTTGATAGACTTTAAACTTCTTATGACATGAATAGGAAAGAAACATTCCGATGGCTTCCAATCTTGCCACTAGTGCAAAGGTTTCATCAAAATCTTGTCCTGCAATCTGTGCATAGCCCTTACAGACCAATCTTGCTTTGTTCCTAACAAATTGTCCCTGCTCATTCAATTTATTCTTAAAGACCCATTTGGAACCTATGAAATTTTTACTTTTAGGTCTAGGAACCATCTCCCAAGTATTTTTTTTCTCAATCTGGTCAAGTTCATCATTCATGGATTGATCAGGGGATCAAATTTTGCTCAAAAATTCAAATTGCTCGGAATCGCTTCAAACCGGACGAGAGCGTAGGCCTCATCATTGTGAACCCAATGCAACTCATTTCGTCTCAAACGGACGTTGGGAGCGAGAGATATTGCAATCTGTCCATAAAGTCAAACAGGTAAAAAAAATGATGATGACTGTACAGTCCGTACAGGCTAACGTGGCAGAGTCGTACGACTGTACATGTGGTGATGTGGCAGTTATTTATTGGATGACAGGTGGTTGAATGGGAAGTCGACACATGGCACTGTTTGGGAAAGTGATTGGGTGCCAAGTGACCCAATTGTGGGCTGCCACGTGGCACCCCGGTACTTGTTATTGTTATGTTTGTTAAAATATATTGGAGTCAATGGGGTTCAACCCCCGGACCTCCCCACCGCATAATACTTCCACAAACTCCGACCAACCATTGGGCTATCACTTATGCCTTGATATGTATGCGCTCCGGATTATATTTAAAGTCAAATGTTGTGTGGTTTTGGGTCTCAACCGGGCCGGGGCTTAGCCCCAACCCTTGGTCGCGTGCTTTCACATATGTGACCGCGGTTATATATATATTGGTATGGCGCGTTTCATATAGTTCAAACGGTTGTGTAACCAAATAACTCCCGCCAAGTGTCATTTTATCATTTGATATGGGACGAAGCCCCAATTTTAAAAGCGTGTGGTCCTATCGACTCATATGCCCCACG
>ML787731.1:734016-749168 GCA_009831015.1 Picea engelmannii
GTGGCAGTTATTTATTGGATGACAGGTGGTCAAATGGTAAGTCGACACATGGCACTGTTTGGGCAAGTGATTGGGTGCCACGTGGCCCAATCGTGGGCTGCCACGTGGCACCCCGGTATTTGTTATTGTTATGTTTGTTAAAATATATTGGAGTCCGTGGGGTTTGACCCCTGGACCTCCCCACCACATAACACTTCCACAAACTCTGACCAACCATTGGGCTATCGCTTATGCCTTGATATGTATGCGCTCTGAATTATATTTAAATTCAAATGTTGTGTGGTTTTGGGCCGCGACCGGGCCGGGGCTTAGCCCCAGCCCTTGGTCGCACGCTTTCACATATGTGACCACGGTTATATATATATTGGTATGGCGCATTTCATATAGTTCAAATGGTGGTGTAACCAAATAACTCCCGCCAAGTGTCATTTTATCATTTGATATGGGATGAAGCCCCATTTTTAAAAGTGCGTGGTCCTATGGACTCATATGCCCCACGGCTTGACGGTTGGGGGTATTAGTTCCGTTAACGGTTTGATAGTTTGCACCGTTTTACGGTTGTGCACGTGTGCTGGGTTTTTACTCTATTTATTGTGTGTGTGCCAGGTTCATTTGACAAGGGTGTGTTTTGTAGATGCAGAGACAACAAGCTTGAAAGGGGGACTTCCAGGAGGCCTAACTTCTTCGTTTTTCGACCGATTGAGGTGCCGAAAGAACCCAACTAGGGGTTTTTGGATGCTCTGAATCCATTGGAGCAGTCAGTTGGTCAGTTTGAGCATTGTAAGGCATGTGTTTGAGCACTTTGAGCAATTAATAATAAATGATCCATTGGAAGCTGGACCAGGAGATGTAGCCCAAGAGAGGGGTGAACTCCTTTATCAATTGTTGTGTTTATGTGCTTATGTTCATTGATTATGCTGTTGTCAATGTGTATTTTGCATGAGTAATCCCTTAATTTATGTGTTGCAAAATTGATCCATTTGCTTTAAACACATAACATTTACATTGCAATAATTTCAAGATTTCAAGTCTTCTTCATTTTTAGATCATGGATTTAACCCAATGGTCATCTTCATTGGCTGCATTAAAGTCTTTAGGTTCAAGAAAATATTGAAAGGCAATCTAAGATTGTTCTGAGACATTATTCAATTGCTTTCTTGTCCGAACTCCTTGGTTTAGATGACCAACTATCTGATGTTTAGGATGAGTCTTCCTAATTACTCTGGAGGGTGTCTTTGTCTTGATCTCCTAGTTTGAGTCTTGCAGAGTATTTGTATCTAACTCACAGTATTCTCCTTCTGATTCTTGGAACTGTTCATCTTCAGCTTCAGTTGTGTGCTCTGTATCAGACTCAATATTTCTCACCTCTCTTACTGGGACTCCTTCATCAACCTTTAAATCAATGCAATCAACTAATTTTTATAATCTTTTATTAAAACATCTATATCCTTTACTATTGGTAGCATATCCTAAGAAGATGCCTTCATCAACCCTGTCATCATACTTGGCAAGGTTTTCATTATTATTCTTTATGTAGCACTTACTCCCAAAGACTTTGAAGTGTTTGATTGAAGCAGGTCTTCCATACCACAGTTCATAAGGTGTCTTGTCATTGTGTGGTCTGAGGTGGGCTTTGTTAAGAATATGGATTGTTGTGTGTATTGCTTCTACCCAGTAGGTTTGATCAATGTTCTTCTCATTCATCATTGACCTAACCATTTATTGAACTGTTCTGTTTTGCCTCTCAACTACTCCATTTTGCTGTGGAGTTCCTGGGATTGTATATTCTCTCTTGATTCCATGTTTATCATAGAATTCCTTGAAATCACTTGACATAAATTCTCTTCCTCTATCTAATCTTAGTGCCTTTAACCTATTGCCAGCTTGATTCTCAGTTAAAGCCTTAAATATTTTAAATTTCTCAAATGCTTCATCTTTTTCTTTGAGAAAAGCAATCCAAGTGAGTCTGGAGTAATCATCAATGATCAGCATGAAGTAGTTTTCTTTCCCTATGCCTTCCTATCTTGATGGTACACATAGATCCATATGAACTAATTGGAGTGGTTTCTCTATTGAAGTAGAGCTCTTGGATTTAAACTGTGTCATGGTTAGCTTTCCTACTTGGCAAGGTTTACACACAGAATCTTGTGGATTTGATATTCTTGGAAAATCTTTTATTGCCTCAATATTTTTGAGCTTGATTAAGTGGTCAAAGTTTAGATGTCCAAGTCTCCTATGCCATAACCAACTTTCATCATGTTTTCTTAGATGAAACTCTTCTCTATCTTCTTTCAACACATATACATTATTGTCTGTCCTTATGCCTTTAGCCACCACTTGTCCTAAGTTTACAGACTTTATCTTAAAATATTTGGAAGTGAACACCACTTCACATCCCCTGTCACACATTTGACTTACACTGAGAAAATTATGTTTCAATCCATCTACAAGAAGAACATCCTAGGCTTTTCCTTTGCCATTACTCAAACTCACCATCCCTTTACCCTTGATTTTACTTGGTTCATCATTTCCAAAGGTCACATTTCCTGTTTTGATTTTACTTATAGACAGAAACTTATCCGTGTATCCAGTCATGTGCTTGGAAAATCCACTGTCTATATACCAGGGGTCTTTTTGTTTTTGATTTGAAAGTACTAGGCCACATTTTTCACTATATTTCTTTTTCCATGTGTTGGCATTTCTAGCTAAGGGTTTTATCCTTGGATCTGCTTTGTAATTCTTCAGAGGGTAGTTTGCAACTTTGTGGCCAAAGTTATGATAGTTATGGCATTCGAGCTCATTGTTCAATAGGTCAAAGTGATTGGTGCAACTTTGTCTACTCATTTGATGTTTAGTTCTATGTTGCGAAGATTGTTTATTTCTTGATCTCCTCAGTTGCATGTCTCTAAACTTAATTTGACAATTTGCAATCTTATGGACAAAATTAAAGCAGTAAAAAAAATAACCATGGAAGAAATTTTGGTACATGAAGGATGGCCTTCTTCTTGTCATTTGTTGCTCCATCTTCTGATATATTTGTTTTTTATCAAGGGTCATCTTGTCTTTATTAACTTTTGGTGGCAGAGTACTCACATGGTCTGATTGTCTGTTGACTTGGAACTTGGTCATCTTTACTGGCTCTTTGATTTCTAGTTGTTTGTTGCTTGAACCACTTACATAGCCTAAACCAATCTTCAACAAAGGAGATCTTTGTTTTCTCAGAATGTTGTTTAGTTCTGTTGAGGCTTTAATGCTTGGAAGATTTTGGAGATACAGTGCTTTAAACTTCTCCATCTCTTTTCTGGTTTTTAGTACCTCTTCTTCTAAGGCTTCACATCTTGCCTTCTTCTCTAATAACCGTTGTTTCAGAATGTCCTCTGTTTTCTTTGCCTCTTTTAATTCCACTTTTAGAAGGTCAAAGTCTTCATCGGGTTCTTTACTATCTTTCTCGAACTGTATCAACAATTGTTTTTGCTTTTTCTTCTTAAATCTAAGTCTAGCAATTTCTTCTAGGGCACTGATCAGTTCTCCTTCCAAGTCAACCACATCTTCTTCATCATTAAAATCACTTCCTATGCTTTTATAATATAATCCTCTTTGGCCATAAGCATAAATTCATTAACCTTATCTTCACAAGAAGAATCACTATCTGTGTCTCCTGAAGAGTCATCATTGTTTACACATAAACTTTTCTTTTTACCAAATCTCCTGATTTGTACTTCTCTTCACCTTCAAATTTCTTGTCCTTCTTCTTGTGTGGAAACTTAGATGCAAAGTGACCTATCTTTCCACAGTTAAAACATTTGAAGGGAAACTTGCCTTGGTACTTTCCTGATCCTTTCTTTAGTCTTCTCACGAATTTTGCTTCCATTTCACCAGGCTCAGAATCCTCATTCTCATTTGATTTAAATGATTCTTATATAGAGGTGGGTTTATCTTTACCTATCCTCATTTCATAAGCAGTCAGAGTTCCTAGGAGTTGGTCAATAGGCAAAATTTTAAGATCATTCAGTTCTTATATTGCATAAACTTTTGATTAAATCTATCAGGGAGAGATCTTAAAATATTCTGAACTAAAGAGGCTTCCTCAATTTTTCCACGAAGTCCTTTCATTGCATTTACTAGGTCTTCAACTCTCAAAAAGTACTTCCCAATAGTTTCATCCTCTTTCTTCTTTAGCTATTCAAACTATAATCTGTAGGTTTGAAGCTTGGCATCCTTTGCCTTCTCATTACCTTCATAATTGCTAATGAGTTCGTCCCACATTTCTTTGGAAAATTCTAAGTGCATAACTTTTACAAATTTTGTTTTTGCAAGCCCACTCAGAATAACATTCATAGCCTTAGTGTTGAAGCTGAATTCTAGCTTGTCATCCTTAGGAGCTAGTACAACTGGCTTTACATAACCAATATCTACCACATCCCAGACATCTACACCTAAAGCCATTATGCAGGTTCTCATCCTAACTTTCCAGAAGACAAAGTTTGTTCCATCGAACAGGGGGGGCTTATTGGTTGAAGTTCCTTCATGGCTAGTCATGTTTAAGCTCTAGGATCTACCCTTAGATAAAAGGAACCAGCTCTGATACCAATTGTTAGACAAATGAGATGGGGGAGAGTGAATTAGTTGTTACTGTGCTTAAACAATTATACCCATTTTAAACTCATTACAGAACACTCAATGATGATCACAATAATTCAGGAAAGTAAGCAATAGAGTATTCAAAATCAATCACACACATGAAGTATACAGAGATAGATATTCCTGAGGAAACCCATAAAGGGAGAAAACCTCTTCTTCTTAATATGATAAGTAGTCTTTATTTTTTGTACATTATCATTCTTATGAGCACCACCTCTTTGTGAGGCTACCATCTCTGTTTTACAAGATGCAACTTGCTGGGAGCACCAACTCCCCGGTTTCTCTAGCACCCACTAGAAGGAAGCACCAACTCCCTGAGTGTTCCAACACCAACTGGATGGAAGCACCAACTTCCAGTAACACATGCACCAACCTGTATAACATAGAACAATGGTTCTCCCTTGCACCACCCTACCACCTTGGTTTTTTTGGATGCAAACAGATGAAAGCTACAACTCCCTATGTTCAAGCACCCACTTGAAACTCTGAGGACAACAGTCCTCCCTAGCACCACCCTACCACCCTGAGATATAAATATTTGCTTTCTGAAATTTATTACAGTGATACAATATTTATCAGTGTCTTACGAGTCTCATCATTGTTGTTCTACAATGCTCTGCTTTGCCTGCATCAGTGTCTTCCTACTCGCATCTTCTTGTTCTTTTTGTTCTTCTGCGTTTTATGCTCTGTGCGCCATGTATGCACTATGCCTCCCCTATGCACTTTCGCACATATGCTTGGTTGCCTTCTACATGCGTGAATAACTATACAACTTGCTTTACAAAGAAACAACAACCTCTCTCTGTCACAACATTTTACTTTTATTCCTGCTCTCATCATCCGTTACACTCTGTATCTCTAATGCTCAAGTCAAGAATCTCAAAAAACGCTCAGGAATCATGATTTTAATGCTCAGGAACAATGATTCAGTTAGTGTAACTGAATCGTAACTGATCAAGAAACCACGAAGTGAAACAACAACCCTTCAATTAGTTTCTTTTGATCAGTGCCATTGGATTGTACACGCAGAGGCCTTTTTGACTTTTCAATGTGTAACCTCCGATGTGGAGCCTAGCAGCGCTAGCTCCTTCCCCTATATTTCGCCGATGTGACCTTAGGCGATGTTATCACATGACCACGTGATTGCGGGAGCGACCAAAGGAAGTTTGAGGGAAACCTGATTTTTGCCCTGCAATTCACTACAGAGCTCCACGTATGCCTTTGGTGATACCATGGTTTTGATTGTGGCCCGCTCAAGAAAAATTAAGACCCGAGCATGTTCTAACCCTGCAATTGAGCACGACCGTTGATATCCAATCCCTTGGTGATGCCTCTCGATCAACGATTGTTATCTGCCTCCTTTCCTCCTTCCATGCGCGATCCCAGATCTCCACGATATAATGACATGTAGCTCCCTTCCAAATCAATGGCTACGACTTATTTCGTGATCCAAGCTTCGGGAGTTTCAACTCTCAAATCCTGCTTTCCTCCGTACACCAATCTTTCGGAGTTGAAAATCCACTGACGCGTGTCCCTTTTCTCGATCAACGATCGAGATCTGCTTCGCTACTCCGGGCTTAGGCGATTTCAATTCTCAACCTTCACGCTCTCCCATAATGCTTTTAACCAGAGTCCACAGATTCTTGCCACGTGTCCTCCTCAAATCAATGAATCTATTTTGCTTTGGGACTTCGACACTTTCTACCAAGACTAGATTGACGGTCCTTGGCACCCTTCTCGATCAATGGTCGAGATTCACTTTGGGGCTTCGATGCTTTCACTCTCTTCTTTCCTCCAGAGTATTCCGTACATGGAGTTCACGATCTGTTGACATGTGTCCTCCTACAGATCGACGGTCCTCAACTCCTTCGGCTCTTCGGGATTTGGGGATTTCAAATCTCAACTTCGCTTCCTTCACTATCTCCCAGAGTGTTTTTTCCCGAACTGCACAGATTTTTGCCATGCATCCTTTTGGAAATCGACTGCCTAGATCTTCTTCAGCCCTCGGGTCTTCGGCGTTCGGGACTTCAAAACTTTAGGCTAATTGTTTCTCCATTTTCCTCCGGAGAGATCAAATGCTGAGTAAGTCATAAGTGGTGGAGACCAGTTGTTGTCAATTAATACTTCCACTTACACTATCCTTCCACTGTAGTAGATCGACGGTCGAGAATGCTCCCGAAGTGATCTTTAGATCGAACGTTTTGTGTCCACTTCGAGACTTTGACATTCCATACTTCGGGACTTTGGGCAAGTGTTGGTAGTAAAACTCTCGGAGTGACGTAACTTACTTATGTCACTTGAAGATGTGTCACGAGCTGAGTAGCTTCCACGTGTCACTCACATTCATGATTTTCACGTACCTGAAATGTCGATTCAACTTGACACTTTTCGTTGTCTGATTGCGCCATGTGTCCTTGCTGACGTGGTCTGCCAACTTGGTCTGCCACATGTCCTTGTATATGTGGTCTGCTGAAGTGGTTCTCCCTAATCTAATGGTCATCGCATTTTCTCCAGATCCTATGGTCCTTATTCATTTCGGATTTTTGGCTTCGGGTAATTCGACTTTCAAGTTGTCAATTCTCTCGAAGTGTGATTCCCCGAATAGTAACCTCCTCGCAACTTTTGACGTGAACCAAATGTTGTTCATCGATCATGTTCTTAGATCGATGGCTTGATCTATCTTCGATGCTTCTCTTCTAGCTTATCATGTCCTTCCACTTAGAATGATCCAACGATTGTTAGGTATTCGATTGAAGGTCATTTGGATCGGTGATCCAACGACCACTGTAGCTCTTCCTCCTGAGATTTCTCGCCTTCTGTTCTTACCATCGATGACAAGCACACTCTTCCTGTAAACATGCCAACACAAATTACAGTAATTATAGAAATCTACATAAAATGAAAGCAATTGATAAAAAATAATTCCAAAACAACTATGGAAATACAACACATACTAGGGGGGCCTCCTGGAGTATGTTGTTTAGAGAAAAATCAGACTGTGTAAGAAATTTAACTCATAAATTGAATTCAAATCTCCATTGTATTAAAACTTCAACACAATTCAACAGTTACAATATATGTCTCGGATCATAATCTCAATAGTCTCACTAACTTCGATATCCCATGTTTTCTAATTTTTATACATATCTCAAGGAATTCAAGTGCTTTCCATATGCACTCTTCTTTACAAAACTAACTACATAAATATCACTTAGATATTCATTTTAGCGCCTAGCATAACTTCTCCTTGATCATATGAGTTGAATCCTTGATCTTCTGATTGGTTGAGCCTTATTCATCACTCCTCGGCATTGAAAATTCTTGATTCTGCATATTTGCAGATGATTTTGCGAATTTCCTATAACTGCCTACTCGGTTTGGCAACACATTTGACCACTGGGTGTTGAATGCTAGGAGAATGGAAAAATAGGTAAATTACCATCTCGAGATATCGATGAAGTGCCTCCGAGTGGAAATTCTCCATTCGAGTGAGTGGAAGTATGTTAACCTTCAATTCTTGTAATAACTCATATAACAGGGTTAATTATTGCAATATCTGAATTGTAGGCAATTTGCTGCAAAAATAGATCTTAAGACCATTTACAAGAAAAACTAAGAGTTAATTACAAAAGACAAGTTATTACCTTGTTTGTATCCATTATGCCATTAATAAGATAGAAGTGGGAAAAAATAAAGTTTTCTAGGATCAAAATGGAGATAATTAGGCCTGGTGAAAGGGTGAAAATTGACACCCAACAATAATTGCAATGTATATTTTATCATATTGTTTATCCTTGGTTGAAAGATGAGTTAATATGCCATGTTTCACCTTTCACGATATGTGATGTGTTGTTCAGACAACCTTCAATGTGGGCGTGACATAGAGATTATGAGTCACAACCTTAAAGTGTTATCCTTGAGATCAAGGGAAGATTATTTAACATTCCAAAAGGGAAATCAAATGAATCATTGTTTGATTTTAACCACATAACACCATAAGTTAGTTCATCACATACAAATGCCCCTTATGCCAACTCCATAATCAAGTTACACATACTAGACTAGTATCCACGATTATGCAACATAAGTCTATCACTCACACTTCTTGTGGTACATAATAATAGTTTGTAGGAACCCTCACCAATTCTAGCCCAAAGTAGTATCATGCAGTTACTCCTCAAAATACCCCACCAATCCCTTATTCGTAGTAGGCCCACATATACACCAGGATAGAACAATACAATTCTTTCTCATTTCCATATATATATTTCTATTCTTAAGTGGCCCCAAAAGTTGATGGATTGCATGGCTATGTGTTACCTCTAACATCAACTCATCAACTGGACATTGGAATTGGACAACACAGTCATTCGATGTCAAAGACATGTGCAACTTCCTTTCGCATGCACAACCTTTTTTGTGTATACACCTCACATAACACCCAATTGATGGTTGTGAACCTTCTATCCATGTTGAAAATGTCATTGTTAGTTATACACTCAATCAGAGCCATGGGACCTAGTGTGAGAACAATTTTTTTTTAAGTCTTCTATGACACCCTACCAATAGCCTATATGAACATTGCACAGGGTCTTCACTCAGTGAATCTGTGACATAACACTTGCATTCGTGGGATATTAAAGAATACCCCTAATTTCACTAGATATTGATAAATACCCCCCTAAATATTTTTGTTGAACCCCCCTCCTAATACATCTTTCCAATAATAAAAACCTATACTTTTACTAGATACCCATTTTATGCCCCCCGATACCTATAAACCCCTTGATACCCCACATCCTCATCCCAATATGTACAATGTATTAACTTTATTTTTCACAATTAAAAACCCTCCTTTATGAATGAACATGATAAGATATTGCTCAACAAGGTGAAGCTCCCATGGGACATTGACTATACAAGTCATATTATTCAATATACTTTTATCTCTACACAAAAGCTTCCAACAAGCTTACAATCCTTAGTTTGAGTAGAGCATCATCCAATCAAATAATTCAATCCATATTGATCCCAAGTTCAACACATCAACTACTTTTGACCAAGTTGTAGATAATATGACTCAATGTACCACAGCTCGTCTACATTGTCAAAGCAATCCGATGCCCTACACATGCAAAGTATTTCACACTTGACCAAATGTGACAAAAATTACCTCAATTGATGGACAACTCTTCATCCAATCCAATTCCATTGCTTACAAGATCATTGCTTCTCCTTGTGAAAAAACGAGATTCATTCCTACTTAAAGGGTAGGGGTAATGGGGGGTGGGAGATGGCAGCCTCCTTATTTGTATAAATGTATGACTCAAAATTGTGATAGGGCTTCACCATCTCTTAGTACAAACATATGAGTACTTATAATAATATATGTCATGACAAACTCATGTTTGTCGTTGCAACCACCTCCACTTGTGGCCCACACTTGATCTTTAGCATGACATAGATCCTTTTCATTGAGATCATCCATGTGGCATCACCAATAGATCAGCATGCATAGTATCACATTATCTTGGCTCCAAAATCCCTATCCATTACTAAACTCTAAAATTACTTATTTTTTATAATTTCAAATTATTATTATAAAAACACTATAACTTTTAATTTAATTAAATTTCTTGACAAACTTTTAATTAAATTATTATTATCCAGAGAGGGTAAAAACGAAGTTACATGTCCTTCCATTTGGGAGAGGCGAGTCAGTTACAAACCGCCGCTGGCCAGATTTAGAGGAGAATGGAGACATTGGGTGAGGGAGAGGGTGCCAAACTTAGCTGCAAAGAATACCCTCGCAGGAAGGAAAGAAGAAAGATGGGCACGGAAGACTGGATGTTATGCCACTTTCTCCTGCCACGCGAACCCCCAAGATGCGTTCACTTGACACAGAGCGCCGTGCCCGACTTCTGGCATGATTTGTATAAGATGTACCCCAAACGGGACGTAGAAATCTACGAGTTCTCCCGGTTCCATCCCCATCTCGTCACAGGCCGTGGCGACTTCACCTCTGAAGAAGACGACACCACCAGCGGCGGCGGCGACAGTACGGCTATCGACGGCGGCGGTACGGCTATGGGCGGTGACGATATCGACGACAACGCAGCGATCGATGTTTTAGAGTACCACCTGGAGAAGTTGGGGTGGTGCCGCCTGCCCGCCAGCAAACGCCACCTCTGGGCAGACAAGATGCGCAATGGATGGCCGGTGGCGGCCGAGGACTACCCTCTCGTCTACAAGAAGAGAAGCCGCCTCTACTGTCTCAGGCCTCGCTCTTTCTTTACTCCCCGCGTCATATGCGCTGTTTTCCCCATTGTTAAAGATCAATTGAATCCCGAAGAACTCAACGCCTTCAGCAAATCCATTGAAGCTTGGAATAAAAAATTGAGAGAACAATACTATTACCAGTAGACTGATTTTACTTAAATGCCGAGAGAAATTTATCAATGATTTTGTTTTCAGACATAAAAATACATAGAATATCGTCCTTCACAATCATTTTCGTGTATGCAAGTTATGTACCTTTCTTCTTTCTTTTTTATATATTTTGAGCAGTTTGGGTTTTTCTTATAGAAAATAAATAACTATAAGATTTTGTCTAGCTGTTTTACGAAATGGTTTTTTTCGTTGGAATTCTGCGAAATAAATTTACACAAATCATTATTTTTTTTCTGTTCAAAATCCATTTCTGAATTCAGAAATGGATTCAGCATGCTGAAAAACTCTCACAGCAGTGGGAATCTACAAAAATAATCACTTAAATGTATGAGTCCAACAATTTCTCGCTGGATTTCAAGTAAATATCCCTGAAAAAAATCTTCATTTCTTAGAATCTTTAACCTTCTGCCATTTGTTATTCTTTTTACTCTTTAGCCTTGCAAAACTGATACAGGCACAAAATTGGATGGGAATAGGGGCATTTTGCAGGTTAAATAAATATGCTTAAATTTTTTTACTGATCATCAAAACCTTCAAATTTGATAAGTTGTTTAGTTTTGAAATTCCTGCCTTAAATGTAGAGGCATAATGATTGGTTTCTTTAAATATAGTGCATATGCCTTGTCTAAACTTACATTTTTAAATTGTATTTTTTGATAAATTTCAATTTTCTCTTGTTTAAATTGCATTTATGAATACATAAATAAATTCAACATTATCTATTACATGTATTACCTTTACTACCTACTTTAATAAGAGAAACCAATAATAAATACTTAACATACAAAGTATTTAATAAGCAATAAATACTTAACTAAAAAAATGAAATTTTACATCATCACATTTAAATAATAGTTGCTTATTATTACTAGCATAGCCACATAATTGTGGCTGATCAACGCGGAAAGATGAAAAGAATCCTTAAAAGAATATATTAAATTTTATTATTGATGAAAAGAATCCTTAAAAGAATATATTAAATTTTATTATTGATTAACAAATAAACGATTGAGCATCATTTATCTGGTGTTAATATTTTAATTTATGTTAATCACTTACGTGGCAATTGGTTAGCTATCAAAGTAATTTTTAAATATGATTAGGTAAATGTAAAAAAATAAACACATAAACAGATGTCTTTATAATAGCTAGGAAGTTAATGATTGAAATCACAGCCATTTATTTTGTGTGACTACTAAGAATATTCCAGCCATATTTAATCATGTCCATAGAAAACTTATTAAGCACTAAACCCTTATTAAATTTGCCCATTGTCAATAGGTGTACGTCTTTCGGCGTAATTAAGTGAGATCGGCGAAACGCACCCACCCAGCTTGAGGCGAAGCGCACCCACCCATTATTTGCTGGTTGTGCTATTCTATCTTTGTGAAAGAGCTTAGGATTGGTTTCCTTCCTTATATGCGAGATGGATTTCATTGTGCAACTAACTATGTATTCGAAGGGTTAGGATATTCGTAGCTAGGCAGCCTCTATCTACCATCACATTTAAATAATTTTAGATCCAATAATATAAAACCCAACATAAATTCTTCCATAAACTTATATAATTGACATCTTTTAAACTTATATGATTGACATTCTTTTTGCCACTTGAGCTTCACATCCTTATTTTATTTCTTATTTGTTTATATCTTGCACAAGTCTCTAAATTCATTATGTTAGTTTTAAAAATTAAAAATTTACATTGCTTAATTTGTTTAATGAAAATAAATTTAAATATTTTTTATTTATTTTTAATATGATATCTTATATTAAAATCATAAATTTATGTTTGAAAAATATTGCTATAAATAAATTTATATTTAATTTGTTTAAATGAAAATGTACTTTCCACCCAAATAAAAACTTTTATATAATAAATTTCCATCTTCCATAAACAACTATAAAAATCATGCACCAACCATATTGTTTCAACATCTATTAACTTGTTCCATATGCATGTGAAAAAAACCTAAATCATTAATATAATTATTAATGTACATCATAATGAATTAAAGATGAGAAGAGTGAAGAAGATTTGCAATACCTCTAACTCAATTGGAAAAAAACATATTTTTTT
Source organism: Picea engelmannii (assembly GCA_009831015.1). Taxonomy (NCBI): domain Eukaryota; kingdom Viridiplantae; phylum Streptophyta; class Pinopsida; order Pinales; family Pinaceae; genus Picea; species Picea engelmannii. Next base: position 747,188 of record ML787731.1, read on the forward strand.
TATAATTTTACATAATGAAAATAACACTTTTCATGTGTTTAAAAGACAATACATCCAAATTTCTAAAGGAATTGTGTTAAATAGTTTGATTATGATAAAACCTAAAAATGCAAAGCAATGTCCTCATTCTTCATCCATAAATAAATATGGATAGGCATAATAAATTGTCCTTCTCACCCATTGCATTGAAGAGTTATCCTTACCTCAATTTTACTAATCAAGCATCTGTGAATGAAGAAAAGGTACTTAAACCATCATGAAATGATAATAACTTGAAAATGAAATACCATTACCATGCGAGCATAACTTAACCTAATATCTCAACTTGAAAATGAAATACCATTACCATGCGAGCATAGCTTAACCTAATACCTCTTCAACTCCCATCTTGAAATGATAATAATTTGAAAACAAAATACCATGGTAGCTTAACCTAATACCTCTTCAATTCCATGAAAAATCATTGAAGATTTTTGCAAGTTCATCTCCATACCTAATGCCTTGTAATATAAATCTAGAATATTCTTCATTTTCCCATCTCCAATACCTCTTCAATTCCATGAAAAATCATTGAAGATTTTTGAAGTTCATCTCCATACCTAAAGCCTCAAAATATAAATCTAGAATATTCTTCATTTTCCCAATTGAGCCATCAAGGAAAATAATCATCACTCTCATCCATAAGAGATGCATCACATTATCCACTTAACCATTTAAATATTGAAACCAACCTAAAGAAGAACTAGCCTCAAATACAACAAAGTCACATTGTCATAAGCTTTTGATAAATCCAATATAAGCACCATAGTTGAGGATGTCTTCAATATGATATGCCCTCTTGACCCAATATCACAACTTCATAGATTTGTCTACCCAAGAAACCCTAATTGTTCTTCGTATATAACCCTTTAAAGAATATTCTTTAACCACAAAGCCAAAACCTTTGCTATAATTGTAAACAATATCAAATAATCTAGGTTTCTCCTTTGGGATTTTGTCTTTCTTGAAGGAGGACTATGCCATCATCAATTCCTCCCTAGAAACCTCCTCATTAATTGTCGGGTTATCTTCAAGACTTGGATTATCTTCTTCAAATACAAGACTTGGATTATCTTCTTCAAATACAAAACTTGGACATATCCACATGGATCAACTCTTTGTGTATCAAATGAAAGTGGTCAACACCTAGGCCTACAATCTCAGAAAATAACACTACCATATTATCATCTTCTTTCAACATCTCCCACATAGAATTGACCTACTTCCTATGACTTTCAAACGTATAGAATTTTTATTTTATTTTCATCACTACATTCAAACCAAATCACTCTTCTCTTCTTATTAGTCCCTCTCATAGGCATAGAGGGACTATAGCAATCGATAATTGGTTGACTTCATATTAGTTTGTCCTTTGACCACAAATATTTGCATAATATCTATTGTTGGAGCTAGGGAACTAAAAACATTGTTTTTTATATAATAAAAAGTACCATACATGTAATGATCTGATTGGATAACAGATTGGAGGTCTTATTGTCGGCTTCACTATTCCCAATGTTTTATATGGTAACATATCCAAACTTTTTAATCGTATACAGTCTTTTTGAATCATATATTTTTCCTATGTGTTGCTTGAAGGCGGATTAATGCTAGCATTAGTTCGAATGTTTGTCTTAGCATTTTTTGCTAGCTAAATTTGTCCCAATGTTTGATATGCTAGCATATCCAAACTTTGTCCTTCTAATACATTCTTTAGCATATTACTGTTACAGGTCAAAATTGCTCAGCTGGATAAGTGTCGCATTGTCCCTCTCAATTGTCGTAAGTGTCACATCTTTCCCACAACTTTCGCAAGTGTCGCAAGTTGGTCACTAGTGTCGCAAAGGATGTTCAGACATACTGCCATGTCAACGACACTAAAGGGGCACTTATAACATCTCACATGACTGATTTGAAGGAGGAGAACTGATCTACTGAAGTC
>ML787731.1:757206-767302 GCA_009831015.1 Picea engelmannii
GTGTGGAAACTTAGATGCAAAGTGACCTATCTTTCCACAGTTAAAACATTTGAAGGGAAACTTGCCTTGGTACTTTCCTGATCCTTTCTTTAGTCTTCTCACGAATTTTGCTTCCATTTCACCAGGCTCAGAATCCTCATTCTCATTTGATTTAAATGATTCTTATATAGAGGTGGGTTTATCTTTACCTATCCTCATTTCATAAGCAGTCAGAGTTCCTAGGAGTTGGTCAATAGGCAAAATTTTAAGATCATTCAGTTCTTATATTGCATAAACTTTTGATTAAATCTATCAGGGAGAGATCTTAAAATATTCTGAACTAAAGAGGCTTCCTCAATTTTTCCACGAAGTCCTTTCATTGCATTTACTAGGTCTTCAACTCTCAAAAAGTACTTCCCAATAGTTTCATCCTCTTTCTTCTTTAGCTATTCAAACTATAATCTGTAGGTTTGAAGCTTGGCATCCTTTGCCTTCTCATTACCTTCATAATTGCTAATGAGTTCGTCCCACATTTCTTTGGAAAATTCTAAGTGCATAACTTTTACAAATTTTGTTTTTGCAAGCCCACTCAGAATAACATTCATAGCCTTAGTGTTGAAGCTGAATTCTAGCTTGTCATCCTTAGGAGCTAGTACAACTGGCTTTACATAACCAATATCTACCACATCCCAGACATCTACACCTAAAGCCATTATGCAGGTTCTCATCCTAACTTTCCAGAAGACAAAGTTTGTTCCATCGAACAGGGGGGGCTTATTGGTTGAAGTTCCTTCATGGCTAGTCATGTTTAAGCTCTAGGATCTACCCTTAGATAAAAGGAACCAGCTCTGATACCAATTGTTAGACAAATGAGATGGGGGAGAGTGAATTAGTTGTTACTGTGCTTAAACAATTATACCCATTTTAAACTCATTACAGAACACTCAATGATGATCACAATAATTCAGGAAAGTAAGCAATAGAGTATTCAAAATCAATCACACACATGAAGTATACAGAGATAGATATTCCTGAGGAAACCCATAAAGGGAGAAAACCTCTTCTTCTTAATATGATAAGTAGTCTTTATTTTTTGTACATTATCATTCTTATGAGCACCACCTCTTTGTGAGGCTACCATCTCTGTTTTACAAGATGCAACTTGCTGGGAGCACCAACTCCCCGGTTTCTCTAGCACCCACTAGAAGGAAGCACCAACTCCCTGAGTGTTCCAACACCAACTGGATGGAAGCACCAACTTCCAGTAACACATGCACCAACCTGTATAACATAGAACAATGGTTCTCCCTTGCACCACCCTACCACCTTGGTTTTTTTGGATGCAAACAGATGAAAGCTACAACTCCCTATGTTCAAGCACCCACTTGAAACTCTGAGGACAACAGTCCTCCCTAGCACCACCCTACCACCCTGAGATATAAATATTTGCTTTCTGAAATTTATTACAGTGATACAATATTTATCAGTGTCTTACGAGTCTCATCATTGTTGTTCTACAATGCTCTGCTTTGCCTGCATCAGTGTCTTCCTACTCGCATCTTCTTGTTCTTTTTGTTCTTCTGCGTTTTATGCTCTGTGCGCCATGTATGCACTATGCCTCCCCTATGCACTTTCGCACATATGCTTGGTTGCCTTCTACATGCGTGAATAACTATACAACTTGCTTTACAAAGAAACAACAACCTCTCTCTGTCACAACATTTTACTTTTATTCCTGCTCTCATCATCCGTTACACTCTGTATCTCTAATGCTCAAGTCAAGAATCTCAAAAAACGCTCAGGAATCATGATTTTAATGCTCAGGAACAATGATTCAGTTAGTGTAACTGAATCGTAACTGATCAAGAAACCACGAAGTGAAACAACAACCCTTCAATTAGTTTCTTTTGATCAGTGCCATTGGATTGTACACGCAGAGGCCTTTTTGACTTTTCAATGTGTAACCTCCGATGTGGAGCCTAGCAGCGCTAGCTCCTTCCCCTATATTTCGCCGATGTGACCTTAGGCGATGTTATCACATGACCACGTGATTGCGGGAGCGACCAAAGGAAGTTTGAGGGAAACCTGATTTTTGCCCTGCAATTCACTACAGAGCTCCACGTATGCCTTTGGTGATACCATGGTTTTGATTGTGGCCCGCTCAAGAAAAATTAAGACCCGAGCATGTTCTAACCCTGCAATTGAGCACGACCGTTGATATCCAATCCCTTGGTGATGCCTCTCGATCAACGATTGTTATCTGCCTCCTTTCCTCCTTCCATGCGCGATCCCAGATCTCCACGATATAATGACATGTAGCTCCCTTCCAAATCAATGGCTACGACTTATTTCGTGATCCAAGCTTCGGGAGTTTCAACTCTCAAATCCTGCTTTCCTCCGTACACCAATCTTTCGGAGTTGAAAATCCACTGACGCGTGTCCCTTTTCTCGATCAACGATCGAGATCTGCTTCGCTACTCCGGGCTTAGGCGATTTCAATTCTCAACCTTCACGCTCTCCCATAATGCTTTTAACCAGAGTCCACAGATTCTTGCCACGTGTCCTCCTCAAATCAATGAATCTATTTTGCTTTGGGACTTCGACACTTTCTACCAAGACTAGATTGACGGTCCTTGGCACCCTTCTCGATCAATGGTCGAGATTCACTTTGGGGCTTCGATGCTTTCACTCTCTTCTTTCCTCCAGAGTATTCCGTACATGGAGTTCACGATCTGTTGACATGTGTCCTCCTACAGATCGACGGTCCTCAACTCCTTCGGCTCTTCGGGATTTGGGGATTTCAAATCTCAACTTCGCTTCCTTCACTATCTCCCAGAGTGTTTTTTCCCGAACTGCACAGATTTTTGCCATGCATCCTTTTGGAAATCGACTGCCTAGATCTTCTTCAGCCCTCGGGTCTTCGGCGTTCGGGACTTCAAAACTTTAGGCTAATTGTTTCTCCATTTTCCTCCGGAGAGATCAAATGCTGAGTAAGTCATAAGTGGTGGAGACCAGTTGTTGTCAATTAATACTTCCACTTACACTATCCTTCCACTGTAGTAGATCGACGGTCGAGAATGCTCCCGAAGTGATCTTTAGATCGAACGTTTTGTGTCCACTTCGAGACTTTGACATTCCATACTTCGGGACTTTGGGCAAGTGTTGGTAGTAAAACTCTCGGAGTGACGTAACTTACTTATGTCACTTGAAGATGTGTCACGAGCTGAGTAGCTTCCACGTGTCACTCACATTCATGATTTTCACGTACCTGAAATGTCGATTCAACTTGACACTTTTCGTTGTCTGATTGCGCCATGTGTCCTTGCTGACGTGGTCTGCCAACTTGGTCTGCCACATGTCCTTGTATATGTGGTCTGCTGAAGTGGTTCTCCCTAATCTAATGGTCATCGCATTTTCTCCAGATCCTATGGTCCTTATTCATTTCGGATTTTTGGCTTCGGGTAATTCGACTTTCAAGTTGTCAATTCTCTCGAAGTGTGATTCCCCGAATAGTAACCTCCTCGCAACTTTTGACGTGAACCAAATGTTGTTCATCGATCATGTTCTTAGATCGATGGCTTGATCTATCTTCGATGCTTCTCTTCTAGCTTATCATGTCCTTCCACTTAGAATGATCCAACGATTGTTAGGTATTCGATTGAAGGTCATTTGGATCGGTGATCCAACGACCACTGTAGCTCTTCCTCCTGAGATTTCTCGCCTTCTGTTCTTACCATCGATGACAAGCACACTCTTCCTGTAAACATGCCAACACAAATTACAGTAATTATAGAAATCTACATAAAATGAAAGCAATTGATAAAAAATAATTCCAAAACAACTATGGAAATACAACACATACTAGGGGGGCCTCCTGGAGTATGTTGTTTAGAGAAAAATCAGACTGTGTAAGAAATTTAACTCATAAATTGAATTCAAATCTCCATTGTATTAAAACTTCAACACAATTCAACAGTTACAATATATGTCTCGGATCATAATCTCAATAGTCTCACTAACTTCGATATCCCATGTTTTCTAATTTTTATACATATCTCAAGGAATTCAAGTGCTTTCCATATGCACTCTTCTTTACAAAACTAACTACATAAATATCACTTAGATATTCATTTTAGCGCCTAGCATAACTTCTCCTTGATCATATGAGTTGAATCCTTGATCTTCTGATTGGTTGAGCCTTATTCATCACTCCTCGGCATTGAAAATTCTTGATTCTGCATATTTGCAGATGATTTTGCGAATTTCCTATAACTGCCTACTCGGTTTGGCAACACATTTGACCACTGGGTGTTGAATGCTAGGAGAATGGAAAAATAGGTAAATTACCATCTCGAGATATCGATGAAGTGCCTCCGAGTGGAAATTCTCCATTCGAGTGAGTGGAAGTATGTTAACCTTCAATTCTTGTAATAACTCATATAACAGGGTTAATTATTGCAATATCTGAATTGTAGGCAATTTGCTGCAAAAATAGATCTTAAGACCATTTACAAGAAAAACTAAGAGTTAATTACAAAAGACAAGTTATTACCTTGTTTGTATCCATTATGCCATTAATAAGATAGAAGTGGGAAAAAATAAAGTTTTCTAGGATCAAAATGGAGATAATTAGGCCTGGTGAAAGGGTGAAAATTGACACCCAACAATAATTGCAATGTATATTTTATCATATTGTTTATCCTTGGTTGAAAGATGAGTTAATATGCCATGTTTCACCTTTCACGATATGTGATGTGTTGTTCAGACAACCTTCAATGTGGGCGTGACATAGAGATTATGAGTCACAACCTTAAAGTGTTATCCTTGAGATCAAGGGAAGATTATTTAACATTCCAAAAGGGAAATCAAATGAATCATTGTTTGATTTTAACCACATAACACCATAAGTTAGTTCATCACATACAAATGCCCCTTATGCCAACTCCATAATCAAGTTACACATACTAGACTAGTATCCACGATTATGCAACATAAGTCTATCACTCACACTTCTTGTGGTACATAATAATAGTTTGTAGGAACCCTCACCAATTCTAGCCCAAAGTAGTATCATGCAGTTACTCCTCAAAATACCCCACCAATCCCTTATTCGTAGTAGGCCCACATATACACCAGGATAGAACAATACAATTCTTTCTCATTTCCATATATATATTTCTATTCTTAAGTGGCCCCAAAAGTTGATGGATTGCATGGCTATGTGTTACCTCTAACATCAACTCATCAACTGGACATTGGAATTGGACAACACAGTCATTCGATGTCAAAGACATGTGCAACTTCCTTTCGCATGCACAACCTTTTTTGTGTATACACCTCACATAACACCCAATTGATGGTTGTGAACCTTCTATCCATGTTGAAAATGTCATTGTTAGTTATACACTCAATCAGAGCCATGGGACCTAGTGTGAGAACAATTTTTTTTTAAGTCTTCTATGACACCCTACCAATAGCCTATATGAACATTGCACAGGGTCTTCACTCAGTGAATCTGTGACATAACACTTGCATTCGTGGGATATTAAAGAATACCCCTAATTTCACTAGATATTGATAAATACCCCCCTAAATATTTTTGTTGAACCCCCCTCCTAATACATCTTTCCAATAATAAAAACCTATACTTTTACTAGATACCCATTTTATGCCCCCCGATACCTATAAACCCCTTGATACCCCACATCCTCATCCCAATATGTACAATGTATTAACTTTATTTTTCACAATTAAAAACCCTCCTTTATGAATGAACATGATAAGATATTGCTCAACAAGGTGAAGCTCCCATGGGACATTGACTATACAAGTCATATTATTCAATATACTTTTATCTCTACACAAAAGCTTCCAACAAGCTTACAATCCTTAGTTTGAGTAGAGCATCATCCAATCAAATAATTCAATCCATATTGATCCCAAGTTCAACACATCAACTACTTTTGACCAAGTTGTAGATAATATGACTCAATGTACCACAGCTCGTCTACATTGTCAAAGCAATCCGATGCCCTACACATGCAAAGTATTTCACACTTGACCAAATGTGACAAAAATTACCTCAATTGATGGACAACTCTTCATCCAATCCAATTCCATTGCTTACAAGATCATTGCTTCTCCTTGTGAAAAAACGAGATTCATTCCTACTTAAAGGGTAGGGGTAATGGGGGGTGGGAGATGGCAGCCTCCTTATTTGTATAAATGTATGACTCAAAATTGTGATAGGGCTTCACCATCTCTTAGTACAAACATATGAGTACTTATAATAATATATGTCATGACAAACTCATGTTTGTCGTTGCAACCACCTCCACTTGTGGCCCACACTTGATCTTTAGCATGACATAGATCCTTTTCATTGAGATCATCCATGTGGCATCACCAATAGATCAGCATGCATAGTATCACATTATCTTGGCTCCAAAATCCCTATCCATTACTAAACTCTAAAATTACTTATTTTTTATAATTTCAAATTATTATTATAAAAACACTATAACTTTTAATTTAATTAAATTTCTTGACAAACTTTTAATTAAATTATTATTATCCAGAGAGGGTAAAAACGAAGTTACATGTCCTTCCATTTGGGAGAGGCGAGTCAGTTACAAACCGCCGCTGGCCAGATTTAGAGGAGAATGGAGACATTGGGTGAGGGAGAGGGTGCCAAACTTAGCTGCAAAGAATACCCTCGCAGGAAGGAAAGAAGAAAGATGGGCACGGAAGACTGGATGTTATGCCACTTTCTCCTGCCACGCGAACCCCCAAGATGCGTTCACTTGACACAGAGCGCCGTGCCCGACTTCTGGCATGATTTGTATAAGATGTACCCCAAACGGGACGTAGAAATCTACGAGTTCTCCCGGTTCCATCCCCATCTCGTCACAGGCCGTGGCGACTTCACCTCTGAAGAAGACGACACCACCAGCGGCGGCGGCGACAGTACGGCTATCGACGGCGGCGGTACGGCTATGGGCGGTGACGATATCGACGACAACGCAGCGATCGATGTTTTAGAGTACCACCTGGAGAAGTTGGGGTGGTGCCGCCTGCCCGCCAGCAAACGCCACCTCTGGGCAGACAAGATGCGCAATGGATGGCCGGTGGCGGCCGAGGACTACCCTCTCGTCTACAAGAAGAGAAGCCGCCTCTACTGTCTCAGGCCTCGCTCTTTCTTTACTCCCCGCGTCATATGCGCTGTTTTCCCCATTGTTAAAGATCAATTGAATCCCGAAGAACTCAACGCCTTCAGCAAATCCATTGAAGCTTGGAATAAAAAATTGAGAGAACAATACTATTACCAGTAGACTGATTTTACTTAAATGCCGAGGGAAATTTATCAATGATTTTGTTTTCAGCCATAAAAATACATAGAATATCGTCCTTCACAATCATTTTCGTGTATGCAAGTTATGTACCTTTCTTCTTTCTTTTTTCTTTTCTATATATTTTATATTTTGAGTAGTTTGGGTTTTTCTTACTGAAAATAAATAACTATGAGATTTTGTTTAGCTGTTCTATGAAATGGTTTTTTTGTCGGAATCCGGCAAAATAAATTTACACGAATCATTATGTTTTGTTGTTCAAAATCCATTTCTGAATGCAGAAATGGATTCAGCAGGCTGAAAAACTTTCACAACACTGGGAATCTACAAAAAATAATTACTTAAATGTAGGAGTCCAACAATTTCTTGCTGGATTTCGGGTAAATATTCCTGAAAAAAATCTTCATTTCGTAGAATCTTTAGCCTCTTGCCATTTGTTATTCTTTTTACTCTTTAGCCTTGCAGAACTGCTATAGGCACAAAATTGAATGGGAATATGGGCAATTTGCGGGTTAAATAAAAATGCTTAAGTTTTTTTAATGATCATCAAAACCTTCAAATTTGATAGGTTGTTTAGTTTTGAAATTCTTGCCTTAAATGTCGAGGCATAATGATTGGTTTCTTTAAATATAGTACATATGCCTTATCTAAACTTACATTTTGGTAAATTTCAATTTTCTCTTGTTTAAATTGCATTTATGAATGCATAAATAAATTCAATATTGATTATTACATGCATTACCTTTACTACCTACTTTAATAAAAAAAATCAATAATAAATACTTAACTACAAAGTATTTAATAAGAAATAAATACTTAACTAAAAAATGAAATTTTACACCATCACATTTAAATAATTTTAGATACAATAATATAAAACCCAACATAAATTCTTCCATAAGCTTATATAATTGACATTATTTTAAACTTATATAATTGACATTATTTTAAACTTATATAATTGACATCTTTTAAACTTATATGATTGACATTCTTTTTGCAACTTGAGCTTCACATCCTTATTTTATTTCTTATTTGTTTATATCTTGCAAAAGTCTTTGAATTCATTATGTTAGTTTTAAAAATCAAAATTTACATTGCTTAATTTTTTTAATGAAAATAAATTTAAATATTTATTTATTTATTTTTAATATGATATCTTATATTAAAATCATAAATTTATATTTGAAAAATATTGTTAATAATTTTTATTTGTATTTTTTATTAAAAAAAAAAAAATTATATCTAATTTGTTTAAATGAAAATGTACTTTCCACCTAAATAAAACTTTTACATAATAAATTTCCATCTTCTATAAACAACTATAAAAATCATGCACCAACCATATTGTTTCAACATCTATTAACTTGTTCCATATGCATGTAAAAAAAACCTAAATCATTAATATAATTATTAATGTACATCATAATGAATTAAAGATGAGAAGAGTGAAGAAGTTTTGCAAATACTCTAACTCAATTGAAAAAAACATATTTTTTTTATAATTTTACATAATGAAAATAACACTTTTCATGTGTTTAAAAAACAATACATCCAAATTTCTAAAAAAAAAACATATTTTTTTTATAATTTTACATAATGAAAATAACACTTATCATGTGTTTAAAAGACAATACATCCAAATTTATAAAGGAATTGTGTTAAATAATTTGATTATGATAAAACCTCAAAATGTAAAGCAATGTCCTCATTCTTCATCCATAAATAAATATGGATAGGCATAATAAATTGCCCTTCCCACCCATTGCATTGAAGAGTTATCCAAGAAAAGGTACTTAAACCATCATGAAATGATAATAACTTGAAAATGAAATACCATTACCATGCGAGCATAGATTAACCTAATACCTCTTCAACTCCCATCTTGAAATCATAATAACTTGAAAACAAAATACCATTACCATGCAAGCAGAGCTTAACCTAATACCTCTTCAATTCCATGAAAAATCATTGAAGATTTTTGCAAGTTCATCTCCATACCTAAAGCCTTGTAATCTAAATCTAGAATATTCTTCATTTTCCCAACTCTAATACCTCTTCAATTCCATGAAAAATCATTGAAGATTTTTGCAAGTTCATCTCCATACCTAAAGCCTTGCAATATAAATCTAGAATATTCTTCATTTTCCCAATTGAGCCATAAATGAAAATAATCACGTCATCCATAAGAGATGCATCACATTATCCACTTAACCATTTAAATATTGAAACCAACCTAAATAAGAACTAGCCTCAAATACAACAAAGTCACATTGTCATAAGCTTTTGATAAATCCAATTTAAGCACCATAGTTGAGGATGTCTTCAATATGATATGCCCTCTTGATCCAATATCACAACTTCATAGATTTGTCTACCCAAGAAACCCTAATTGTTCTTCATATATAACCCTTTAAAGAATATTCTTTAACCACAAAGCCAAAACCTTTGCTATAATTGTAAACAATATCAAATAATCTAGGTTTCTCCTTTGGGATTTTGTCTTTCTTGAAAGAGGACTATTCCATCATCAATTCCTCCCTAGAAACCTCCTCATTAATTGTGGGGTTATCTTCAAGACTTGGATTATCTTCTTCAAATACAAGACTTGGATAAGACTCTTTAGAACAAATTCCATATCCACATGGATCAACTCTTTGTGTATCAAATGAAAGTGGCCAACATCTAGGCCTACAATCTCAAAAAATAACATTACCATATTATCATGTTCTTTCAACATCTCCCACATAGAATTGACCTACTTCCTA
>ML787731.1:776340-804704 GCA_009831015.1 Picea engelmannii
ATATATATATATATATATATATGCACAAAGAAACTGGAATGAACTAAAAAAAAAAAAAGGTACATTCTTCTAACACTATCCGTTACTCTATTCCTCTTATTCTATTTTATTTAGTCTATGTACATAGTGCTTTCTTTTTTCTTTACATGTCAACTTATGTTCATGTCCATTTTGTTTTGTGCTTATGTTCATAGAAACAAATAGGAAAGCTAGACACCGCAAATAACTCCTAACCAGGAATGTAGAAGAATCCATGCAAAGGTCTGTTTTTTCTACCCGTGTTCCATAAGAAATGGTTTTTTGTTTACTCTGTCTGTATTTGTTGAACTGGTTTGCAACTTTGTTTTTTTTTTCCATCCTTAGACACTCCATATCTTCCTGTACATTGACTTGTCTTTGTGTCAATTATATTTTATGTGCTGCTATATTGAAATAAATAAAATTGTACTCCGTCTTTTCTTTTCATGTGTTTCTACGTGACAGTTTGCTTTCATGTCGGTTCTTACCTTCCTTTATTTTCCATGTTCTATACTTAGTCGTTCTCGCCTTTTTTCTTCTCCTCTATTATCCATTTATGATTCTATACTTAGTCCCATGTTTATGCTCGCGGGTTCCCAGGACGACAGAGTGTCAGATTTCATGTCCATCTATATCTCTACATCACGAGTCTGACCGACGACCATTCGTTTTCATAGTTTGCGAATTTTATGGCCGTCGGTTCTTGGGTAGGCGCCATCGAACTCGCATGCCCCATGTGCGCGGTATACATCTTGTGCCCGAAACTTCGGTGATCTACAATTTGACCTAGACTCGAACCCTGCGACTCATTTTTCCCATTATCTGTTGATATTTCAAAGTATTTGTTGATATTTTTCCCAATTCATCTGAACAGTTAGCCAATTTTATGGCCGCGGGTCCCCCCCCCAATGCATTATTGAACTCCCATTCCCATTACAATTCGACCCCGAGCTCCTCAAACTCCCAAGCCTCACTCTTTATCGAAATGACAATTTGTATATCCATCTATATCTTGACATCACGAGTCTAAACAAGTGCTTACGTTTCCTTAGCCGATTTTATGGTCGTGGGTTCTCGGCTACGCGTTATCGCCCTCTCATTCCTTGTTTTGTGAGTATACATCTTCCATCCAAAACCTGGGTGATCCATGTCTATACTCATGGGTTCCCAGACAATAGAGTGGAAGATTTCATGTCTATCTATATCTCTACATCACGAGTCCAACCGACCGTCCATGATTTTCATAGTTCACGAATTTTATAGCCATGGGTTCTTGTTGGGCGTCATCCAACTCTCATGCCCCATGTGCGCGGTATACATCTTGTGCCCGAAACTTCAATGATCTACAATCTGACCCAGACTCGAAGCTTGCGACTCATTTTTCCCAACATCTATTGATATTTCAAAGCATCTATTGATATATTTCCTTGTTCGTCTCAATAGTTAGCCAATTTTATAGAGCATGTATGGATCCCGCATTCGATACTTAGCCACTTTTTGGATCGCGGGTTCTTAGGTTGGCCGGCTCAAAATTGGGCCTCTATTGTTCTATGTCCTAGAAATATCACCCAAGAGTTCTGTGATATACAAATTGACAGGCAGACTTGCGGGTTGGTTGTCTCAATATTGCACTTCTATTGTTCTGTGTCCTCCAAACAACACTCAGAGTTTCACGATATACAAATTAACAGATGGACTCCAGGGCTGTCAGGCTCAATATTGCGATTTTTTACGAATGGTGATACCTATCAACTATATAACACTATCTACCCATCTACAATTTGACCCCGGACTCCTCGAACTCCCAAGCTTCACTCTTTATCAAACTGACAATTTGTATATCCATCTATATCTTGACATCACGAGTCCGACCGAGTGCTTATGTTTCCTTAGCCAATTTTATGGCCACGGGTTCTCAGCTACGTGTTATCGAAATCTCATTCCCCATGTTGCGAGTATACATATTCCATCCAAAACTTGGGTAATCCATGTCTATGCTCAAGGGTTCCCAGACGACGAAGTGGCAGATTTCATGTCCATCTATATCTCTACATCATGAGTCCGAGCGACCGTCGTTCATTTTCATAGTTCGCGAATTTTATGGTCACAGGTTCCTATGTGGGCGCCATCCAACTCTCATACCCCATGTGCACGGTATACATCTTGCACCCGAAACTTTGGTGATCTACAATTCGAACCGGAATCGAAGATTGCGACTCATTTTTCCCAACATCTGTTGATATTTCAAAGCATCTAATGATATATTTCCCTCTTCATCTCAACAGTTAGCCAATTTTATGGCCGCGGGTTCCCTCCTAATGCATTATCGAACTTCCATGCCCCGTGTTCAAATAACATCTTGCATCCAAAACTCTAGTTATCTACAATTCAACCCCAGACTCCTCCAACTCGCAAGCCTCACTCTTTATCAAACTCACAAATTGTATATCCATCTATATCTTGACATCACGAGTCCGCTCGAGCAATTTCATTTCCTTAGCCAATTTTATGGCCACGGGTTCTTGGGTATGCGTTATCGAACTCTCATTCCCCGTGTTCTGAGTATACATCTTCCATCTGAAACTTGGGTGATCTACAATTCCAACATGAATTCCCAGGTTAAAAAAAGTACCAAAGCATCTTTAATTCTCGTCCATGCCCGCCACGTTCACCCCTTACCAATAGACATTAATTATGATTTTACTAGTGACAGTTCACAGATGTTCGAAAATATTGGCATTAATAAGCATAAAGCTTGAGGCAATCTCCCATTAAAATGAATTTAAGGGAAATATTATGTAATCTGATTAATTTCTTCTATCAATCTCGAATTCACAAAAAAATGATGGTTGTTTTGGTTTTTTTAAGACATCATTGTAGCAATAATTCGATATTGTGCTAGCTCGCTGTCATCTACAAAGGTGTTCACATGATGCCACTCTTTAATATTGTGCACATAATTTTAGAACCTTACAGGTTTGCATATCTGAGGCTCTGCTTGCATATGGAAATGTTGCTCCACCATTCCAATTTGAACATAGTTTGCATTTGGGCCACAGAGAACAACAATAAAATAAAATAATATGGAATTTGTTTAAGTAAATATAAATAAATTATCTTCTGACTTGAACCTACTTTTGTCAAAATCCAGGTGTATTACACAGTTGTCAATGTTTTTCCCACTTTTCAATAGTTTCTCGATTTCCCTACCATCTTCACATGCTTTCCCAGTGCAAATTGATGATGCTTTTATTAGCTTTGAAAATATTGGCATTAAAAGGCGAAAAGGTCGAGGGCATCTGTCATTAAAACACATTGAACCAAGATTTACCAGAGATTGTATTATAATGTTGCAGCATCCATTTTAAATACAATAAGGAGAAAAGGAAGGTTTTCATCACCTTATGGTTGCAGCTCGACACCATGTCTGTGGAGATACCCTGAATATTTTTGGGCACGAGGGCCAACGTTTTTTTTTTAACTTTAAGGTTTTGGTCACATGCTGTAGCGAGAACTATATTCCAAACCAATGGATTGTCCATATGGGCTACCATTTCCAAATCTCCCTATCGCCTAAAGTATTTCGAAATATGTTAACACTTCCTGACGCAACACCTACTTTCAAGGGTGAGAATTGCAAGAAATTCTTAAAGAAACATGGCAATGAACTAGACCTCTTGCCAAAGTTATTACAGGAGCTAGTGCCCGCTCCTCGAGACATGGCCATATTATAGGTCAGTGCATGTAAAAACCTTTTTCGACAGATTGCATTCCTTTTCACGAGGATAACGAGACAAGCAAGTGCAACTGGAATCTCTCGAATGCTTCTACATATTTTATATTTTACGATCAAGCAAGAAACCATCTTCCATTGCCCCAAGATGATTTCCATTGAAAACTCTTCCCATTTATTGCAATATAGGAGGCAGAAGAAATTCTTTATGCCACCTTATTTAATTTTCGTCGTGTCGAATTGCTATCCATTTCTTGGACTATCTATGTGTAGGAAGATGAACTCTGAATTTGACCCATTAACATTCTCGCGCTAGAAATTATGGATACACGATGCTTGCCAACTATTTTATAAGGTCTTCAATTATTTTGTTTCATTTTTTAAAGTGTTGATATTTGGAAGGTATTTCTCCCGGTTCTCTGGCCAGCCAACAATATTCCTGGATAGGAGGGACACAGTAGAAGAAATGGAGAACTATAATGTTATAAGGATTTTCGGGTCTAAAAAAAATCCTTGCTTCCTTCCATGTCACATATTTGGTACAATGTTTTTTGTTGGAATAACAGGGGAGTACATCTACTGGTTGTTTTTTTTTCTCGCAAAAATGAAAGAACAATTCATGTCTATGCCTTGGAAATTCCTGGATTTCATGGTTAGGAACCAATTCAACGGTTCTTTCACTTACACTATCTTGAATGGACTCTGAACCAATACCAATGATTCACACAAGAAGAACCGAAAAGACCCAGGTGAAAAAAGTGACCAATCCCCGACTGCCACAACCAAGACCACAACATCTTGTGGCAGTACTCCAATGGATTACCCAAGTAACAAAGTCACACACAGTTCTTCAGGTGGAGGAGGAGATAAGAACCCTCCCTCAGGAAAAATTGAAATTTGTCACAAGCTTCCCATGGGCAAAAAACTATAAACAATAGTCTAAGAACAGGAGGGACCAAGGGGAGAAATTGATATCTATGATCTCTGCCTCGAAGATATGGAACTCTAAATTGACATTGAAAAATTGTTCCCTAATGATGATCACTTAGACATCAATGCTCCTCACAATCCTAGGATGGACATACTTGGCATAGATACTTTGGACGAAGAAAAGTCTCTTTCATTTCAGAGCATTTTTTTTGACAGGGAATCAAAAAAATTGATTATTGAAAACAAAGATGTAAAGAATAAGAAAGGCACATCTCGTTCAGAGTTCAACCTATGCAACATGCGCCCTTCCCAGATATACAAGATGCACCGAGCAACTGGAGATGTTGTAGACAACTCTATTAGCGGCCTTGAAATGAAGAACCTCATGTTAAAGACCTGAATCAAAGAATTGGAGGCAACTCTAATGCCTCTTCCATTGTTTGCTACTCCTTTGGCAATGGTCAGGTCCAACACACTTTCACCAAAGTTAAGAGGATCAGTAAGCCTTCTCACATCGTCCTGAGACTATGTGGAAAAGAATATAGACAAAACAATGGAATTAATAACATAAGCTTACGAGATGTCAAAGAATATGGTCTCTTTTGGAATAAGAGCGCATGCTTTTCATGAGTATCTGCAAGCAGATCTCAAGAACGAGCAAGGTTTTTATCTCGATGAATTTTTACCATTTGGTTTTGAAGTTACCGGTATGACAGAATCCAGAAGAAGACAAGAGGATCTCCCTTCCCTGGATTGAATAGACCAGCTAAACACACGCTGGAAAGAAAAGGTAAAGAGCCTGATTGGTATTGTTCAAAAATGTAGCTAGACCATATCTAAAAGAGACAAACTATTCAAGAAGCTAACTGAGATAGTTCTAGTTGGCAACACCAATGAATTCCAGGACCCAAAATTGATATTAAACTCATTGTTTTTAACCAAACAAGCATTTGATGATCAAGTTCATATCTATAAAAGACTGTCATTTGAAAATTTCTATGGCATTCTTGAATATGAAGATGACATGAAAACTTGGCTAGTCGGTTATGAAATTAGAAACAAAAATATTCAATAAGCATTGCACAACTTGTCTATTGATCTAAGGGACTTGGAAAGTAAACTCTTCAATATAAAAATCCAGCATGAAATGAACGTGGTGCCCATGAGGAGCTACATCGAAGAATGGCTGAAAAACGTTGTCGACCAGATTACTAATGAAGGTCAAAGCCAAGGAAATCCATAAAAGGAAATCAACGAAAAAATGACAAGCCATGGCACACCATCATAGTAAGTTGATATTGATTACATTCTTTTGTCTTCATCCACTTATTCTAACAAATCTTTAATCCAGTTCTGACAATTTTCTCTTTCTTCTTGCCAGGTTTTGTTGTTTTCCATCGTCGACTTTCTTCTTTCTCCAAACTTCATTCTTGTACATATTTGCTTTGTAGTCGACGACAATCGCAATTGAAGTCATTCTGGAAAATGCATTTGTATTTCACAGAATATGTACTAACCTATATTTTTTTTTTTACAAATTTGAAGACAACTTTTTTTTTGGGAAATATTCTCAAATGTATTTTGTGACCCAGTTTAGCTAAACATAAATATTTGGGGTTGTTTTATACTGATATTCAATGTTTGGTGTTGTTATTTGGAATTTGTATTTATTCCTAAAATTAACTCATTTTGTTGTACATGTTCATGTTCTAGATTGTGCATGTATTGCAGCTTCCTATATTTCAAAATATTCATCGATATACAAAATGTAAAGTCATGTATTTTTTTCTTTGCTCCTTGTACGTTTGAGCAAAAAAAATCCAAGCCCAAAACACCATTCAAATTCGAACATGATTTACATTTGGACCACAAATAATATAGTAAGATACATTAATATGGATACATTTTGAATAAACATAAACAAAATCCCTTTAAACTTGACCCTGACTCTCTCGGGCTCCTGATTTTAAATAAACATAAACAAAATCCCTTTAAACTTGAACCTGATTTTATCAGACTCCTGGATTGTCCGTGGGTTGGTCGATTAGCGGATTTTCAAATCATTTCCATTTATATCTTCACATCAGGAACCTGACCGGCGACCCTCCCTTTCAACACTTGGCCAAATATCTTGTCGTGTTGTCCCAACTTAGCGCTATCACATTCTTATCCCGCGTGTTTAGTTACATACATCTTTCACCCAACACTTCCGTCGTATACATTTTTCACCCAACACTTCCGTCATTTACAGTTTGACGCGCTATTATACAAATTGCACCCAAAACTTGCATCATCTACAGTTTTGCTGTATACATCTTGCACCAAAAAGTTCTATGGTCTACAATTCCTCCACATATTGGAACATGGTCTACATTTGGGACACAAATGATCTATTACAATACATTAATATAAATAAAATTTAAATTAATGGTCCTATATCGTCACATCATGAGCCCGACCGACCGCAATTCCTTTCAACACTTAGCTAATTATTTCTCTGCGGGGTCGCGTCTTAGCTCTAACAAAATTGTATGCCCCATGTTCTGTGATATACATGTTGCATATAACATTTTCGTGATATACATTTTGCAACAAACACTTCCATCATTCAAAGTGGATGTTAGCGGTCGATCAGAGGCACAAATGTGAACCGATCCATCTGTCAACGCGCCCATTGGGACATTTTTGGAAAAACAACTAAGTAACGAGAAAGATAGTAGAGAGGAAAAACGGTCAAGACAAGGCCTCTTGAGGAGACATAAGTCCCCGCCTGTCAAATTGTATATATATTCTGCTTCTACTCTTGACAACTCAGTGGTTTGCTTATTTCCATTAACAACCAAAAAAATGTATTCAACAACGATTTATGATAGCCCGACTGACCCCTGGGTTGGCGCTAGTATAGATATTGCACCCAAAACTTGCGTTATCTATAGTTCCGCTATATACATCTTCCACCAAAAACTTTCATTGTCTGCAGTTTCTCCACATATTGCAACATGGTCTACATTTGGACCACAAATTATCTATTACGACACATTAATATAAATACAATTTTAATAAATATATTTAAAATTGAACCTGACTTTTTTCCAACTCGTCAATTGGTCCTATATCGTCACATCACGAGCCCGAATGACCGCAATTCCTTTCAACACTTAGTCAATTATCTCTCTGCGAGGTCGCGCCTTAGTGCTAATGGAATTGTATGCCCCATGTTCCGTATTATACATGTTGCACACAACACTTCCCTGATATAAATTTTGCACCAAACACTTCCATCATTTACAATTCGACACGCTATTATAGATCTTGCACTCAAAACTTGTGTCATCTACAATTTCGTTGTATACATTTTGCACCAAAAACTTATGTGGTTCCCCAGGAGACGTAAGGCCCCGCCTGTCAAATTGTATATATATTCTACCTCTACTCGTGACAACTCAGTGGTTCTCTTATTACCATGAACAACCAAAAAAATGTATTCAACAACGAACCCCGAGTTGGAGTTATTATAGATCTTGCACCCAAAATGTGTGTCATCTATAGTTTTGTTGTATACATCTTGCACCCAAAACTTCTATGGTCTGCAATTCCTCCACATATTGGAACATGGTCTACATTTGGACCACAAATTATCTATTACCATACATTAATATAAACACAATTTTTAATAAATATACTTAAACTTGAACCTGAACTTTTGTAATCTACAATTCGTTGTGACTTGATGCTATCGATTTCTTATGCCCCCTGTTCTGTGATATGCATGTTGCACACCACACTTCCGTGATATACATTTTTCACCAAACACTTGCATCATATACAATTCAACCTCGGTTACAAAGCCCGCCTTCCAGAAATCTACGATCTGAAAAGTGGCTAGGCATCAAATGGTTAGCGGTCGGTCGGAGTCACAATATAAAAGCAAAAGCACAAATGTGAACCGGTGCGTCCACCAAAGTGCCCATTAGGACATTTTCGAAAAAAACAGCTAAGTTACAAGAAAGATAGTAGAGGAAAACTGGTTGTATGGGCTTCAAAATAGGGTGACAAGGGCTCCCGAGGAGACGTAATGCCCCGCCTGTCAAATTGTATATATATTCTGCTTCTACTCATGACAACTCAATGGTTCACTTATTTCCATTAACAACCAAAAAAAACTTATTCAATAACGATTTACGAGAGTTGTCTACAATTCCTCCACATATTGGAACATGGTCTACATTTGGACCACAAATTATCTATTACAATACATTAATATAAATACAATTTAAATTAATGATCCTATGACTTCATATTAGTTTTTCCTTTCAACACTTTGCCAATTATCTCTCTGCGGGGTCGTGCCTTAGCGCTAACAAAATTTTATGCCCCATATTCTGTTATATACATGTTGCACACAACATTTCCGTGATATACATTTTGCACCAAACACTTTCATCATTCAAAGTGGATGTTAGCGGTCAGTCAAAGTCACGATTTAAAGGCAAAAGTGTAAATTTGAATCAATCCATCCACCAATGCGCCCATTTGGACATTTTCTGAAAAATGGCTAAGTAATTAGAAGGATAGTAGAGAGGAAAAACGGTCGTGACAAGGGCTCCCCAGGAGACGTAAGGCCCCACCTATCAAATTGTATAAATATTATGCCTCTACTCGTGACAACTCAGTGGTTCTCTTATTTCCATTAACAACCAAAAAAACATATTCAACAGCGACCCCCAGGTTGGCGCTATTATACATCTTGCACCCAAAACTTCTGTTATCTGCAATTCCTCCACATATTGGAACATGGTCTACATTTGGACCACAAATTATCTATTACCATACATTAATATAAATACAATTTTTAATAAATATACTTAGACTTGAACCTAAACTTTCATACTCTACAATTCGTCGCGACTTGACACTTTCGATTTCTTATGCCCCTTGTTCCGTGATATACATGTTGCACACCACACTTCTGTGATATACATTTTGCACCAAACACTCGCATCATATACAGTTCGACCTCGGTTATAAAGCCCGCCTATCCGAAAATCCGCGATCTAAAAAGTGGCTAGGCATCGAATGGTTAGCGGTTGGTCTGAGTCATGATATAAAAGCACAAGCGCAAATGTGAACCAGTCCATCTGCAAAAGTGCCCATTGGGACATTTTAGGAAAAATGGCTAAGTAACGAGACATATAGTAGAGGAAAAATGATCGCACGAGCTTCAAAATAGGGTGACAAGGGCTCTCGAGGAGATATAGTGCCCCGCCTATCAAATTGTATATATATTCTGCTTTTACTCATGAAAACTCAATGGTTCGCTTATTTCCATTAACAACCAAAAAAAACTTATTCAACAACGATTTACGAGAGCCCGACCGACCCCCGTGTTGGCGCTATTGTAGATCTTGCACCCAAAACTTGCGTGATTTACAGTTCCTATGTATACATCTTGCACCAAAAACTTTCGTGGTCTGCAATTCGTCCACATATTGGAACATGGTCTACATTTGAACCACAAATTATCTATTACGATACATTAATAAAAATACAATTTTAATAAATATACTTAATACATGTTGCACACAACACTTCCCTGATATACATTTTGCACCAAACACTTCTGTCATTTACAGTTTCGTAGTATACATCATGCACCAAAAAATTTTGTGCTCTACATTTCCTCCACATATCGGAACATGGTCTACATTTGGACTACAAATTATCTATTACAATACATTAATATAAATACAATTTAAATTAATGGTCCTATATCGTCACATCATGAGATCGACTGACTGCAATTAGTTTCAACACTTAGCTAATTATCTCTCCGCGGGGTCACGCCTTAGCACTAATTGAATTTTATGCTCCATGTTCCATGATATACATGTTGCACACAACATTTTTGTGATATAAATTTTGCACCAAACACTTCCATCATTCAAAGTGGATGTTAGTGGTTGGTCAAAGTCACGATATAAAAGCACAAGCGCAAATGTGAACTGATCTGTCCTCCAACGCGCCCACTAGGACATTTTTGGAAAAACGACTAAGTAACAAGAAATATAGTAGAGAGGAAAAATGGTCGTCGCAAGGGCTCTCAAGGAGACGTAAGGCCCCGCTTGTCAAATGGTATATATATTCTGCTTCTACTCGTGACAACTCACTGGTTCGCTTGACCCCTGGGTTGGCGCTATTATAGATCTTGCACCCAAAAATTGCGTCATCTACAGTTCCACTTTATACAACTTGCACCAAAAAATTTCGTTGTCTGCAATTCCTCCACATATTGGAACATGGTCTGCATTTGGACCATAAATTATCTATTACAATACATTAATATAAATACAATTTTAATAAATATATTTAAACTTGAACCTGAATTTTTTCGAACTCGTCGATTGGTGCTATATCATCACATCATGAGCCCGACCGACTGTAGCTCCTTTCAACACTTATCCAATTATCTCTCTGTGGGGTCGCGCCTTAGGGCTAATGAAATTTTATGCCCTATGTTCCATGATATACATGTTGCACACAACACTTCCGTGATATACATTTTGCACCAAACACTTCTGTCATTTACATTTTGACGCGCTATTATAGATCTTGTACCCAAAACTTGCGCCATCTACAATTTCGTTGTTCCTTTCAACACTTAACCAATTATCTCTCCGCTGGGTCACATCTTAGTGCTAACAAAATTTTATGCCCCATGTTCTGTGATATACATGTTGCACACAAAATTTTCGTGATATACATTTTGCACCGAACACTTCCGCCATTTACAATTCGACCCCATTTTCTACAATTTACCTTGTAACCTGCTTGGCAGGGACTACGTTGGCATGCAACACTTGTTCTATTATGCTTCTCTAAATACCAAAAAAATTACTTTTTTATTCCAAAACCTTAAACCTACTCTTCAAATCCTCCTCAAAATCCCTACTAAAAAAAATGTTATAATTAAATAATTTATTTATTTATTATTAATCTTAAATTTCCCTCATTCATCACAAAAGTTATTATCACAATAGTACATTTTTTTACATAATTATTTGTAGATTTCCAATTTTTTTAAGAAAGGAAACCTATTACAAGCCTCCTTCATAGGTTTTAATAATTTCTCCGATTTAAAGATGATTATAATTAAAACATTAATTTATCAATTATTAATTTTAAATTTTTCTTCAGCATCATCAAACAAAATTATTCTCACAACATAATAATCTATGGCTTTGACATAATTATTTGTGGATTAAAACCAATACTTTTTTCGGGAGTTATAAAAAAAAAAACAGTTATAATCTATGGCTTTGACATAATTATTTGTGGATTAAAAACAATACTTTTTTCGGGAGTTATAAAAAAAAAACAGTTATAATCTATGGCTTTGACAAAATTATTTGTGGATTACCCAATAATCTTTTCAAAGAAAGCAATTGAGAGTCATTCAAAAAAGAAAAAAAATGGGAGTTATTTGTGGATTACACCATACTTTTTTCAAAGAAAGCAATACTTTTTTCAAAGAAAGCAATTGGGAGTCATTCAAAGTATTGTAGAGCCCATGCTTTTGGCATAATTATTATTTGTGGATTTTCAGTATATATTTTTGGAAAGAAAGAAAGTCTCTTACAAGACTTTCCGGACTTTCCACATGTTTTAATAATTTTTCATTTTGAGGATGATTATAATTAGAGGGTGATTATAATTAAAGTATTAATTTATTAATTATATATTTTTTTATTATTAAAAAAAATTATAGGATAATTTATGATTTTGATTTAATTAAATAAATAAATAATATTTTTTCTCTATTATTAAAAAGAGATGAAATTATTTTTATAAGATAATTTAAGGCTTTGGAATAATTATTTGTGGATTTCTTAATATGTTTGGCAAAGAAAGCAAGTAGAGCAATTCAAAGTATTGTAAAGTTTGTGACTTAGATTACTTTAAGAAGCATATCGGTATCAATGAATATTGAGATTTAACTTTAGTTTCATATTCTTCCTCCTCTTCATTTGATCTATCAATTATTGAATAAGAAATGTAATTTTCTTAAGGAATGAGTTTGGATACTAACATTGATCAAAATGAGAAAAAAAAAAACTAAATATTGGCATTGTTCATAATAAGGTACATCAATCACTGAATGTAGAAGAAATAGATACAATAATTTCTTCATTGAGGAGGTCGTGATAGTTGAAGTCCCACTAGGGGGAACGAAAAATACATCATGACACTAATATCTCAAATTCAAATAAGGAACTAGTTCCTTCCAAGAATCCTAATCATCCACTTTCCAAATCATAGTTACTATGACTCCTCCTATAGTGGGGTGGGTAAAAAGGAAAATATTAAGGATTAATTTTTAAAAGGAAAGAAATGACATGTACATTAATTATTTAATTTTAATCTTGTAAGTGCAATGTGCATGTACTCTTTTAAGTGCAGTATGTACTTGTACTTACTTTTCTTTATATTGTGCTTTGAAATATGATTTTCATTATATAATGGAATAAAAATTGTGATTTGTTTCTTGGAAAAATACAATTCATCCCCCATTTTCATCCTCTGAAGTTCCTCTTGGTCCTCTCCCTCAAATCCTAAGTAAGGATGGTTTGGCTACAAAGGTTCCAATCCTTAAATATCATTAGTTTTTTCTAATTCATTTCATCTTGCATGTTGCTTAAAATTTCTCCTCATATGATGAATCAAATTAGTTCAATTTTAAGAATAATTTTACAATCTTCCCCCATAGGTTTTAATAATGTCCAATTAAAAATGACTCAAAAATAAAAATATTAAAATTTTCAATTATTAATTTTAAATATTCCCAATTATCAAAAAACCTATGCTCATAGCCATTGACATTGCAATACCCCCACCAATTGGGAAAGACTAAAATAAAATCATATATTTTTCAATTATTATTTTCAAACATCCTTGAATCATCATAAAATCAATGTTCATAGCCATTGATATTGTGATAACCCTTTATGTTTTTTCATAATTATTTTGGATTCCCTTATATTTTTTGCAAAGAAAGTTATTGAGTCTTTTCTAGTCTCACAAAATTCCACCATGTTTATCATGTATTAGATTACATCAAGAAGTACCATAAAAAAAATTAAGTTTAACATAAGGAAAAAGGGAGCCATAGCTCCTAGAGATCAATCCTTGGTAGTTATAGTGACCCATCATGTATTTTGAGACTTAAGAGATTAATATGTTGTATATATTGTAATACCTTACTTTTGATTTCTGAAATGTAATGGAATGATATATGTGAATTAGGTTGTGTGGCCTGTATATTCAGATCACAAGCATGAGAGCCTAGTAGTCTTATCCAGATGGTAAATTCAGGAATAAAAGATGGCCTATCCAGATGGTATAGAAGAGTATGAACCTAGCCTTTCGATGGTAAATGGGAAATTCAGAAAGAAAGATGGCATGTGTTGATAGAGAATGTGGCCCATGAGATGTTATTTAGTATAGAAAGGTGGCATATCCAGTAGATCCAACAACAGATCCAGTCACTTACTTGTCTATTAGTTATTTTCTTTACAACTTAATAAGATGATCTTCACTCCAATAGATACTCTCTTAAGGATTTTTCTCTACTGCTTGGACACTTACCTCCTATGTATGGGGTAGGACCACTCATTTTTCCATGTCTTCCTGTATGTGTATTATGGGGTTGGGTTGTTCCACTTGCATGTATTCTTCTGCTGGGGTTCAACAACCACTCGCAACAGATCTCATAGTGACTCTATATCTCATTGTTGTTTCGAGTAGCCGTGGCTCCTCCTACTACCTTAGTCCCTATTTGCTTTCTTTCTGGGCTACCTATGTGTGTGGGCTCTTGAGCTCCTTCCATATCCATCTAGGAATGCGAGCTGAAGAAGTGGATATGGAAATATACAACGAGCATGGCATCTAGTCATGGAATCCAATCAACAACAAGGATATAGTTAATATATGGCATTGCATATCTAAGTTTCAATCCATACATATATCTAAATAAGACAAATAATATCATTGTCTCATTTGTCTCATCTGATTCTATTTCTAATGAAAATCAAGGTACAACATATAACATCTCATCGGTAACTCCCCATGTTGTTGTGTAAGGAACCTGTGTTGTTAAAGTTTCAATCCATGTTCACAATATAAAAGAACAAGTGAATACATAATAACAAGTGTATGGACAAAGGCTAGTTTCTGCTTGCCTGGGACCTATGGATCTCTATAAATATGATACAAGATCTAGTTTTCACTTTGTTGAGTTTAATTTGTTAGAAAAAAGTATTGAACTTCGTCTAAATGACCCAATTTTGTATCAGAACAATGAGTTTGGATCATGTTGGATAATCATTGGGAAAATCAAATGGATTTTTTTGAATTGAACATGACCATTTCCAAACATTTACCTGGTGACAGGGTGTAGTCCAAGTCAATTAGTGCTATGCAGGATAGTGACGTTTTCGCATATCTAGGTTTTTATACTAAAAACCATTCAATCAACACAACATCTAGAGATCCTACCAGAGATCCTATGGTCTCCCTTGCACTTGGGAACCTTAACCTCACAATAGGGGAGGTGTTAGCTTAGCGAAGCCATGCCAGAACTCATGCAGAAGCGGATATGAAATATACAAGCAATACAAGCAGAACATATATACATTGAACTTGACTAAATAGATAACTTATTAGGGTTTGGCCAAGGCTAAATGGTTGAGTTGGAACATATGTACAAAACCTCTTCCCAAAGCCAAACAATATGGTCGAGGGATAAGTAATGTAAATGATGTACATTAAATTTATTAATAAAAATGCATTGCTAACTATGAGAAGAGGGGAACTAAAATGATGGGGGGCTATGACTCCACGAGAGAGGAACAAGAGGGAGATAAAGGGTCCTAAAGGGACCAAAGCTTTGAAATAATATATGTTATTATAACCCAAAGTACTTTACCTTAGCTTATGTAAAAGGAACATCAACCTTGGAATGCGTGCTAAGATATCCACACTACTACATATGGGCGGATTATTCAATGAAATTTTTCCAAGTTTCCATTAGTTTCATATTTGTTTTAAATAGGGTGAGATTTTCGTCAATATTTCCATGAAAGTTCGTCGCAATATCCATGAATAGGTTATTTTAACTTGGTTGGGGTTTTCGTCGCTATTGCCACGAAATTTTGTGGCAATAGCGACGAACTTTTGTGGCAATAGCGACAAAAATTTTGCCTATCTCATTGGTCGGTGTTAACGGCTAGTTGACTATTTGATCTATATATATATGACTTTAAGAGACTTTGCAACACAATTTTCATAGTTGCGACTCTATTCTTGGCTTTTGTTTGAGCTGTTTATTTTTTCTGTCACCCACCAGTTGAACAAATCCAATTCTTGATCTACATAGCTCGGATTTTGAACTTGCAAGGTTAGTATTTATTTATTTATTGATGTACTCATTTAACTTGTAAATTTTTGTTCAAATGTCCAAATTTCATGTAGCTTGTTTTTACCTTGATAATATATTATATGTGTAGTACCATATTTCATGTCTTTGGTTTTTGGATCTAGTTAGTATATTCTATGGAAAAGGGTATGTGGATTCCATAATATTCTAGGTTTATGGAATCCACATACCCTTTTCCCTTCAATTGTAGCTATAATGTCTCTCTCTTTTCATTGATAAAGATATGGAATTTCTCTTGAAACTCAACCCCGATCGGTGAAATGATAGTAATTGATTGTCATTTTCTTCTCTCTTTTATTTTTAAGAACTAACAAAAAAACACCAACAAAGTTTGATTGAAGCTTTGATACCACTTGTTACATCCCTAGTACCCAAATGGGATCACACTTGCATAAATTGAAAATAATATAACAGTGACAATAATGGTTGGGATACTTGCAGACCTAATGGTTGGCTAGCACTTACTAATTCAATTAAATGAAGGAAGAAATCTCCATGAATAAAATCTTGAAGTTGATTGTTATATTGATAAATGATAAGTTATGATATATATAAGATAGGGATGAAACTCATGTTTATAACAATAACATACATAAACACTAACCCTAAACTTATGTTAGGTATATATGTCGTTATTATATAAAGAAAAAATGTGTACACATATGACCTTATTATAAATATGTTATCTATGTCGTGATTAGGCACATAACAATCACTTTTAACTAACCACCTTCAACCATCTTAGCTTATGGTTAGCCACCTTTAACTTTCTTGGCTTATGACTAAGCACATTTAACAAATGAACTTATGATTATATACCACAGTCTTCCAATATAAATAAAGTATATTTGTTTCAACTTTCTCAATAAAATCTACATACCCTTTTCTTATATGTGATGTTGTTTATCTCAATTATTTATAATCACACGCAATTCTAGATGTAGTGATTAACTTTAGTTTGTAGTTGATGTAACTTGTTTATACACTATTAATAAGGATCAATATCTAAAATATAAAAAATTCATGACGAAATCTACACTAACATGATGAAATCTACTAGTCAGACAATGAAAAATGAGAACATGCCAAAGTGTCTTAGAAAATAAAATTGTGACCACTATAAGTAGCATGAAATTGTGACCATTGTATGTAGATGAAAATCAACACGTCATAATTTAAACCAACCCAACCCAATTGTGGATGACAAGTGGTTGTCATTCTTTTTTTAGTGGTTAGTTTCAAAGATTGACTTTTTGTCTACAAAACAACTTAGAGGCTAGTGTATGGTGTCGAGTGATTCAAGTTTGAGAAATTTTGACCACTTTTGTTAAATGGTGTGTAATTATTTTCCATGGTTATTCAGTACACACTACTCTATAGTACAAATTGAATCATATATATCTTAATAGTTAATCGATAATAAAAAAAAAGTATGTCAAAATGTCTTAGAAGAAATGATTGTGAGGATTGTAGGTCAATGTAAATAAACATATCATAATCGAAAGGAGTAGCTAAAATATAAAAATTTGACAACTTACTGTTTGATATGGTGTAGGTAAGACAATTACTTGTCAGGACAAAGATTTGTCACTATGAACGAAAATGATAGGAAGCTTGCTCGGTTAAGAGAAGCATTAGAGGTGAGGGGCAAAGGAAAATGTTATTTCCCTTGCTATGATTGCAGAGGCTTGCAAAAAAAAAGACTTTTAATAAAAACAACTCAAAGACATTATAGGGAGAAGGGGCACACCGAAGGGGGTTATGAATATCGTCCCTTGGTAAGAGGATTCAATATTTAATGTATTCTCTGTAATAATCAGTATGCCATGAATTTTAGTAATATTTCTTATCGGGATTTTTATATTTTCTATACACACTAACTTTTATACGTTTTTTTTAAATATATAGATGATGCCTCCAAAATGTCAACCTCCAGAGACTTATTTTCCAAGTACTAGCAGAAATACTCCTTTACAGGGTGATGAACTTCGAGATCAGAATATTGAAGCTGTTGATCAAGTTATTAATGATGATATGGATGGAGATAGAATTAGTGATTCAAATCAAGAAGATGAGATACATAGATTGATCCAAGACACATTTTCTCCAATGGATGAAGACAACCAAGATGGTAGTCATGATGTTGATCCTCTACTCGAAAAGTCACGTCAACCTCTTTATGATGACTCAACAACAAATATTTTATCTGCTATATTGTTGTTGGTGAACCTGAAGGTTTTGAATGGTTTATCAAACACATGCCTCACACAGATATTAAGGTATTTAATTTGTTAATTATTTATGCCTGCATGTTCACAAATACTTAAAAGGTTCAATTTTTTCCTATATTGCTATTGTTTTCTAATTTGTAAATTAGTATATTGGATGAGATATTGATGATTAATATTGTTTACATTGACTTATTGTTTAGAATTTTGTAGATTGTTAGGTGAATTTCTATTACCGACGTCAAATATTTTGCCACACACATATCGAGAAATATCCGTGATTATGAAAGAAATTGGAATGGACTATCAAGGTATTGATGCATGCCCTAATGATCATATCATATATTATGGACAATATGCATTATAATTTAGACATTACATTAGAAAATGATCATATAGTTGCTCGAGAGTGGGATGCTTTACATTTATACATTGCAAACAACCTTGATTGGATGGAGCATTGGATAGAATATATTGAAGAATACTTTGGTAGGTTATCATGGGAAGGGGTGAGTAAGATGATTAAAACAACGCATTGTCATCGAGATCAATTTCCTGATATTACATCAAGGGAAGTTGATTTATCCTTTGGTTTAAAACATAAACATGCAAGTTAAATTTTTTACCCACATTTTCCTAGTTTTTTCCCAATTTTTCAATGTATTTGGTTTGTTTAATTTTTGAAATATATATTTAGTAAGTCCTATATGAGGATTATTAATTGGCAATGTATTTTTTCCTTGTTGTCCATGTTGCAGTTGAAACATCACAAGGTTATGTGGTGTAATGGTCGTAAATTTTGTATCAAAATGTTGGATGATAAGATCAAAAACTCGGATTGTGGGATAACTGTAATGTTTAAGGTCACCAACATTTCCTCTAGAAGTGACAAAAATCCGAAAGAAACTGAGAATAGGTACTATGGCCATTTGGAGGATATAATTGAGTGTGATTTTAATTCCTTTAAAATATTTTTGTTTGAGTTTAAATGGTACAGGCTACAGATGCATGAACATGATCTTGAAAGAACTGTTGTTGAGCATGATAAGCGATTTACCATGGTTAATACAAGGGAATTTGAACTGGGTACAGAGCCTTATGTTCTTCCAAGTCAATGTGAGCAAGTATTTTACTCAGAGGTACCTGGTAAGGCAGGTTGGTCATACGTGGTTATATATGATCCAAGAGGAAGACCAGTAAAGTATAATCATGTAGCCGAGGAAGAAGATCATGATTGTGCAGATCAGGAGCAGGTGGCTCATGTATTTGATGTGGAATATGAAGAAGTTGAAGAAGTTGATCATCCAAATGTAGGAGACAACGATCTCATTGACAATATCGATAACTATATTAGCGAAAATTTTGTTTATGTTGATGTTGATATGAATGAGCCTTTCACCAATATCGATTTTGAACCAGATCCTAATACAGATGTTGAGCTGGATGAAGAAGAAGATGACTGATATTTAATTTTTTAAAAGACGAGGTATGTGTTTATATCTTTTATATGATCTTTATATGTTTTTATTTTGTATAATATAGTATATGATACATGTTCTTTAGAATTTTAAATTAGGTAATATGGGGAAATTGAGAGTGATGTGAGGGGGGAGGGGGGGCATAATTAGAGCTTCCACCTTCACGTGGTTGCCCCTGTTTAGTAGAGAATAAACTATTCTCGAAACCAAGAGGAGATTTGCGTGACTGCGCCTAATCATACCAACGATGTAGGTACGCCCATCATCAATTCATCATGTAAACCATAAACCCTAATTTAGTGGAGTCATTGATTTGTTCCCAGTGAATGGATGTGTTGTTGTTGACATGGAATGGGACAACACATGTACCTTCTTAATTTTATTCCTTCACTTGATGTGGGTCTGGTCATTCCTAGCCTTGAATTGAAAGTTGCCCCTAATCTTAGTCGTCACCCTTCATGACAGTTGTCACCCAACGATCATTATATCACAATGTTGGAGGCATATGGGAATTGGGATCATGAGGATTTATAACCCTACAGTAACAAGAGACATTAATTGAACTTTGATTAGATTGAAAGGTGCGTGCAATTGAAAATACTAACAACCCAAAACTAAAAGGGATCAATACATTGACTGTCAATGAGAGGTGATATGGCCGTGATGTGTAGGAATAGGCATAACACCTTCAAAATTATCATTCTCCAAATATCTTATACAAATTTTACAAGGAAATTGTACTAGGACTACACACGGGCAACAATGACCTGTGAATGGGGCCAACTTTGAAATTTTTTCAAATTGTTTCTAAATGCATTGAAATTTGACATGGATAGACTATTCACATGCCTTAACGATATGGGAGGGTTTCTGGACTCAAATTTGACTCACACACCCACTTTCTTCCATCATCAATTCATCATGTAAACCATAAACCCTAATTTAGTGGAGTCGTCAATTTGTCAGGTTTTAGTGTTCCCGGTGAATGGATGCGTTGTTGTTGACATGGAATGGGACAAAAAATGTACCTTCTTAATTTTATTCCTTCACTTGATGTGGGCGTGGTCATTCCTAGCCTTGAATTGAAAATTTCCCCTAGTCTTAGTCGTCACCCTTCATGACAGTTGTCACCCAACGATCATTAGATCACAATGTTGGAGGCATATGGGCATTGGGATCATGAGGCTTTATTGGTTTTCTATGGAATGCATTAAGATCAGGTTATCTCCTTTAGTTACAAATATCATTGAAAAGGTTGTCCAACATGCAACCGCAGAGCCTAATAGAGAGAAATATCCATCATAAAAAAAAGATAAACATAAGGGTTATAATGATTACATGAAATAAGGATTATAAGAGTTAAGGGATAATCATGATAGGGGTTAAGTCTTATAAGTTAATAGGTTATAGGTTAAGGGTTATATGGGTTAATAGTCATCAAGGTTAAGGTTTCATAATATTACATGGGTTGGGTGTGATAAGAGTTGTACATGTAAGGGATAATAGAGATAAATTTCTATAGATTTTATAGGTGTCAGGAATACGGTGGGGTCAATGTTATAATGGTTAAGGATTATAAGGTTATGGAAGTTAGAATATTATAAGTTATAAGAGTTAGTGGTTTAAGTTTATAAGGTTTAATCATTTTAAGGATTATGGGTTATATTTTTTACAAGGGTTAGGGGTTACATGTTATAGGAGTTACGTGCTAGGTGTTATAAGGGTTAAATGTTATGTGGGTTAAGGTTATCAAATAGTAGGGCTTATGAATTATGAACTTTAAGCATTATAAGTTCTATAGGTTATACAATTATAATGGGTTGAGGTTATAAGAGTTAATTAGTGGTTACACTAGTAAGTAGTGGTACGATCCATATGGGATAATCGTGATAGTGCTTTAGAGGAAATTAGTCGTAATAGGGATAAGGGTTTTGTGTGATAAATGTTATCAAAATCAAGGATTATGAATATATTGCAATACATTATTATTTATTAGATCTTGAGGTTATATGGGTTAGGATTTATAGTGGCTAATGGATATAAATGTTAAGGGGCATAAGGTTATAAATATCTTGATGTTAGGAGTCATAAAATTTATGAGGGATAATGGTTGGGGGGTGGGATTTATGTTGGTTTTAGGTGTTATATAAGTTAGTTGAGATTATAGGTGTCATAAGGGTAGGGGTTTATATGGGTGGATTAGTATTTATACTATTTAAGGGTGATATGGGTTGTTAGGGTTAGTTAGAGGCTATATTGGTTATGGATTAAAGGTGATATTGATTAATATTGTTAGCAATTAGGGATTAGTTGTTAAGTTTTATTAATTATAATTGTTAGTTTCTAGGTGTTATAGGTTATATGGGTTATTGGTTTAAGGGTTCAAGGTCATATAGGTTAAGAGTAGAGGGAGACAATGTTTATAAGGGTTGGGGTTTAAATGAGTTAGGGATTAAATTTCTCGGGGGCTATGAGAATGGGGGTTTGTATGATTATGGAAATTATAAGGTTTATCCATTATACAAGCAAGGTATTATAAATTTTAGGGGTTATATTTGTTAGTGGTCATAGTAATTACAAGGGATGTTCATTATAGGGGTTAGGAGTTATAGGTATTAAGGGTTATAGAGCTTATACTTGCTAGTCATCATAGGAGTTTTCAGATTTGGGTATAATGAGTTAGTTAGGGTTTATATTCATTAGGTGTTAGAAAGATTAAGGACTCTAGTGATAATGCTTTTAAATATTAAACCATAATATTAAATATAATATATATATATATATATATATATATATATATATATATATATTATATAATTTAATTATATTATATATAAATAAAATAAAATAAAAAACCAAAACAAAACGACATAACAAACACATAACAATGCACAAAACAAAACAACATACAACCTCACTCTCACGCTCATTAGTTGCACGCGTAGTAGAGAGAAGGAGGGCACACAGGAGGAGGGAACACTCAGAAGGAGGGCGCACGCAGACAAAGGGCACATGCAGAGGAGGGTGCATGAGAGTAGGGCACACAGGAGGAGGGCACACACAGAGGAGGGCGCACGAGAGGAGGGCACACGGGAGGAGGGCGCATGGGAGGAGGGCACATGTAGAGGATAAATATGGTTTGAATTCTTTCTCCCATCACTTGGTCGCTCTATTATATCTTGATTTTTGTTTTGGCCTCACTTATTGTGGGCCGATTGAGTGTGCATGCTAATTGTTTGATGAAATTCTGGATAGAAATATGGTTTGATGGAATGTAATGGTTGTAGGGATTTTTTCATAATGGGCTTGCAGAGTTAGAACTAGAGTTGTTATTTTAGATGCAATGGAAGGGCATGATTTAAACTTTACAAACTTGATTGAGAAAAACTTGCCATAGGTAAGACATACATTATCCAAATGCAAAAAAAACAAAAATTACCCATTTCCCCCTGCACTTACTACCTAGTAAATGACCTCAAGTAAACTTCTATTTTATAATCTTCTCACAACAAGATCGATACCTAATGTTTTTGATGTGTAAACATAGGTGGTAAATGGGAGTGACCTAGGAAACTTATTGTGGAGTATTGTTGGAGATTGATGGACACAACGAGATTTGACATTGTTTCAAGATAAATCTTCCTATAACTATAGTGTGAATGAAACTACAATAAAATGAGCCTTTATCCTTTATCTATGCTTTCAACATTACCATGCAAGCAATCCTTTATCCATGCTTTCAAGATTGAAAATTAGTACCAAGGCACCCTATTTTCTATCACTCTAGAAAAACTAACCATATTTCCAACCCTAATCCTTCATACCATGTTACTATACCAAGGCATTCTCCTAATCACCTCAACACCATAAATTTACTAGCTCTTCATCCTCCATCCCAAACCAATGATGTCACTACCATTAAAATCACACACATTCTATGACAACTTTTCATGTATTAAAACAATAGGTTGGATCAATCTTCTTACATATCTTAAGACCCAGTCCGCCCCATAGAGCACTCCCCTCCATCAGAGCCAAAGATTATTAGATTACAAAATCCCAACACAAAATACCCTGAGAGCCCTCCACTCCATATCATTACCTTACAAAACCCCAACACAAAATAATTGATGCAGTAATATTATGTTTTCCACGAGACTCTTCCAAGACATTATTATTGTGACATTTCTCCACTTGATTGTTCTAATTTGATCCTAAGTGTCCCATGCCAACAACAATGTAGGGATCTCTATGATGATAAAATTAATACATATACTCTCTTTAAATATGGAAAAGAATATAAATTCACCATTTCTATTGTTTCTCTTTCTCACCCTAGCACATTTCAACAACTTAAAACATGCATAAATGTATATCTTTACATGTTCTTCCTCCAATGGATAAAACCACACCACTTATCTCACAATCCCTATATTTTAGTCCTTATCCCAAACCATCCTCACTACCAATATACTATAGTCCTCTCATTACAATACCCCAATGCTTATTTCTCCATTTTACATGCCTCCCCCTCCATAACATTACCCTATATACTCTCTCTTAGATGAATTCCCCAATGCCCTATATTCAATCCTTTCTATGCATCAATCCCTTATAGTTGAAAGGAAAATATATTATCATCATTTGTTATCTCATTCTTAAGCATCATGTTCCTAGGCTCAATGCCCCATTAATAATTCTCATTTTTCAGTGAGATCTAGTTCTTTTGGAATGTGCCATATCACTGAGATCTATGTTAGCACTTACTTTCAACTGTCTTCCTACTTCATTCTAGAATTGAACTTGAAGTATTTCTTATGGTCTTCGCAATGAATCCTCTTTCACTGAGACCAATTATCTCAAGCACTATTACATCTAGATCTCATGAAATTGTTAATAGGATCCCTAATAAAAAACATAAGCACTCACTTTTACAAAAATATAGAGGACAAACGAATGGAGAAGCCTTAGATTCCTAGATTAGTAGCCTCACATTGCACTTCTATATTTTCCCAGGCTCAAATATTTATCCTTACAATAAAATATCTACAAGGAATCATTCAAACTTGGTGAACAAGTCAATTTATAATTCTACATTTATCAAATGCATGACAAAGTCCATAAATACATGGAATCCATTTTGTGACACTATCACATAGAATTTTAATCCCCTATTCTATCTAGAAAATATCATGTGCGAGTGGTTATAACTTCATCAAGCCTAGTACTACAATACATGGAAGTGTTCACACAAATACACATCCAACTCTAGATTCCATATCCATATTAGATAATTATTCTCAAATTTAGTTTTGGAACCAAGGTACCCTATTTTCTATCACTCTACTAAAACTAACCCTATTTCCAACGGTAATCCTTGGAACCCTTTTACTAGACCAATACCTTCTCCCACTCAGCCTCAAAACCGTAAATTCACTTGTTTTTCATCCTCCAAACCAAACCAAGGACACAACTTCTAATAAAGTCACACATTATGTGACAAATTTTCATATATTAAAACATCATGTTGGATCCCGACATCCTTTTCACAAATTCACTAGTTTTTCATCCTCCAAACCAAATCAAAGACGTCACTTCCAATAAAGTCACACATTCTGTGACAGATTGTCAATAAAACATCGTGTTGGATCAATCTGTTTAGACACCCCCCATAGAGCCCTCCCCTCCAACATTATTGCCAACTCGAACCTTTCCTCCATTCTCCACCAACCACTAAAGGCACTTTCCAAATATGTGAAATTCTAGGAGCATACATTTCCAAACTATTGATCCCCACTCGAACTCTTTGAAAGGTCTCAAATCCAGTTCTCCACTGAGTGTCAGGGGATATGAAAATATATGAAACTTTATGCAACTTATATGAAAATATATGCAACTTTATGCAACTTATATGCAACTATATGCAACTTTATGCAACAATGCAACTTATGCAACTATATGCAACTATATTGCAACTATATGCAATTAAATTGCAACAATTTCGTATGAAACTATATGAAACTATATGAAACTATGAAACATGCAACTTATGCAACTTATGTAACTTTATGGAACTTATGCAACTTTACGCAACTTTATGCAACATGAAACTTTATGTAACAATGCAACTTATGCAACTATGCAACTATATGTGACTTATGCAACTATATGCAACTATATGACAATTTCGTATGCAACTATATGCAACTATGCAACTATATGGAACTATAAGAAACTTTATGAAAAAATGCAACTTATGCAACTATATGAAACTATGCAACTGTATGCAACTTATGCAAATATATGCAACAATGCAACTATATGAAACAATGCATTTATATGCAACTATATGCAAATATGCAACTTATCCAACTATGCAACTATATGAAACTTTATGCAACAATGCAACTTATGCAACTATATGCAACTAGAGCCATGAACAATGCCTCAAAGTACCACACATAAAATCCAGAGGGGTATCCTTGGACTCTAATAAATGATGTTAGTGCTCTCACAAGGTTTTGAGCATTAGTTATGGGTCTTAAGGCCTTGAAATGGTTGAGGGGGGAAACCAAGGCTTAGTAGAAGTACAAATCTTCTAGGCATCCATGGACAAACATGAGTGCTGGGTATGGGTCTTGGGTCCTTGGAAAAGATCGAGAGAGGAAACCCCCTCCTTCCATCCCATTGTCTCCTCTCAGGTTCAATGCCTTCACATTCTTCCATATAGAAGACCAAAACCCTTTCCTTTATAGTTTGTACAACTCCATCAAAACCATTACACCCTATGCATAAAATGGATTAAACAACAACTCGATCATCTTGTAATATATGTCACAACCAACCCCAACATTATTTCCAACTTGAACCTTTCCTCCATTCCCCACCAGCCACTAAAGAGACTTTCCAAATATGTGAAATTCCAGGATCATGGATTTCCAAACTATTGATCCCCACTCGAACTCTTTGACGGGTCTCAAATCTAGTTCTCCACTAAGCATTAGGGGATATGAAAATATATGCAACTTATATGCAACTTTATGAAAAAATGCAACTTATAATTGCGACGGATAAGTGTGTCAATTTCAACTTTATGCAACTTATGCAACTATATGCAACTTTGTTGGTACCAAAAACGTACATTGGCACGATAACTTATCTTCTTGTTTTAACGAGTGTAGGTACCACCAAATAGGTATCTGTCGGATATATATTCCTCGAGTGATGATCAAGATATAATAAGACAGGTTGAAAGTGAGATGTGGTGTACTAGATCTACCGGTTCTAGATCAACTAGGTTGGAAAAGGTAAGGAAAATATTTTGTATACGCATGCAATTTTTTATTGCCAACGGAGGGTCGTGTAATTATGATGTTGAGAGTAGATGTGACATTGAGTTTCCCTTGATGTATAAACATCTAGTGCAACGATGGGCACCTAAGGAGCTACCTGAAGTGGGCACAGATTTCTTCATCGGTGGGAGGATGTATCGCATTGCTCCTTCATCCTTACATGGATTGGGGTTATTTTCCATGGATGGCATAAAGGTAAGCTATGGCACTGTAACTGAATTCATGGAGTATGTCAGACCATTATAAAAATACAATCACTGGTTGATGTTGGTCCAATATACACAAAGTATGCAGAGATATGGAGTTGCTGCAAATTATATACAACTAGTAGATAACAATCAAAATAAAGGGGCAACTATGTATATTTATGGAAGGCCAAAAGCTACTGGAAACATTGTGGGATTTATAAATAGTACATGACTAGTGGCAACAACTAAGAAACCGAATTGCATATTTGAGGGACGCGAAGGAAATTGTATATTTGTATGTGCAACAAAAACAATAGTTCCAAGTGAATAGTTGTTGATCGATTACAACTTAAATAGAATAGATGGAGGGGGTGTGACTATGGGGGTAAATATATTACATACCATTCAACTCAACCTTTGATCAATCATTGTTACAATTTATCGTTGCAATATTTCAAATGTTTACTGCATAATTTTTTTACAATTACTTTCATAACTCTTGTTGACTAATTTATTGTGTCAACATCTATCCAGGGTGACTGTGAAAAGGCACCCACTGTGCCTCAACAAGTAAATGTTAAATACAGTAAAAAATTATGATTACAACAACTAAATTTCAGAAATTTCATTATTTTTTTTCTAATATTACTGCAATATTTCATTTTCTTAATGTTACACGTGACTTTCATAACTTTTATTGATTGATTTATTGTGTCAACATCTATCCAGGGTGACCATGGCAGAAAATCACCTGCTACATCTGTCCAGGGTGACCGTGGAAAAGGCACCCACTGTGTCTCACTAGGTAAATGTTAAATACAGTAACAACTTATGACTACAACAACTAAATTTCTGAAATTTCATTATTTTTTTTTCTGATATTACTCAAATATTTCATTTTTTAAATGTTACAGGTGAATTTCATAACTTTTGTTGATTGATTTAT
>ML787731.1:832560-852796 GCA_009831015.1 Picea engelmannii
AAAAATTTGGAACAAGCATGGAAATAGCGATGAAATTTCGTCACACTTTGCCATGCTTTTGCATCGCAACTTTCCACAGTTTTTTTTACATTGGCATGGTTATTCATCCCTATTGCGACGAAGTTTTGTCGGTATTGCAATGATTTATAAGGTAAACCTATCTTGATGGTGATGACACGTGGAGGGATAATTTCATCATTGTTTCCATGAACACCTGGTTCGTGGATATAGCGACGAAAAATAGTCTTTGCTTTTGTGGAAATTGTGATGGATAAGTGTGGCAATAGCAACGAAAAACCGCGGGAAATTTGGTCATATGTAATAGTGCCAGGAGGATTTCTTTTTGTTCCAAGTGGTAAGTTCAAAGAATGCATACTTATTCCTTGTTTTGGGGAAGCTAAGGATCATTTTGATCGTCATTCTCACCATCATTTGGACCATCATTTTGATCGTCATTCTCACCATCATTTGGACCATCATTTTGATCGTCATTATACTATGGTTTTAGTTGTAAGGGGAAAGAGATCAAAGTTATAACTGAAGGTTGAGATTTTATGCATGTAATTATGTTTTGAAAGGTGCCATTGAGAATCATTGTAGATCCTAGAATTGATATTTTCCTAGACAAACTATGTTGGAGCCTTGAAAGGGGTGTGATAGCCTCAGGGATTGCATTGCATAGAAGGTGATACTCTCTTGGATTGTGCAAAATGAAGGGGGGAGAGAGTTTGCGATGCGGGATGGTTGTGTGAGTTCATAGGCCGTGTAATAAGTGGGAAATCAGGTTGAGAGAGAGAGTTATTGTTTTTCCTTTTGGATTCATAGCCCTATCTCAGGGGTGGTCAATTCTAGAAAGATATGGTGTGAGAGAGCCTATGGTTGGGAGGAACGTCCCATGTTAGAAACCAATTTTTTAATCTTTGTTTAAAAGATACATGTTCTATTATATGAGTTTTATATGTTGTTCATGATGTGTATTTGTGTGTGCTTAGTGGTGGGGATTGGTGTCTCCAGTAGATTAGTGTCTATGAAGATATATATAAGGGTAGGTTGGTGCCTACCAAGATTTGTATCAATGTGTATTGGTGTCTCCAATATGTTGGTGCCTACAAATATTTGTAACAGTAGGTTGGTTCCTAGAAAGAACTATAAAGAGAAGTTTTGTGGTTTCCTCCCTAAAGGGTTTCAATGTAAATATTTTGTTCCATGTTTTTCATTTAATAGATCGTATATGTGATTGTTTTCTTATGGTATATGAATGTTTGAAAAAGTTAAAAATTGTCTTATATTGATTCACACCCCCCCCCCCTTCTCAGTAGAAGTGCGTGCTCAACAAAATGAAGGCCTTCTTGTGATGTACCCACAACATCATACATCTATCTATTGAACAAGAACCCAAAATATTCCTAGGAGATAAAGTTAGACAACATTCCATATTCAATTTATCTTATTGATTATGACTTTTGAAATAATTTTGTAAATGAGGTTGCATAAGGATATTCCCCCAAAGTATTCAAAGGTGATGGAATCATTATTTTTGGGAATGAGAGAAATAAATTTAGATTTTATGGAATCCAACACTTTCCCTAAGAGCATTGATTCCTCTATAAGCCCGAGGTCTTCCTCTAGGAACTTTTGGCTTTTTTTAATGAATTTAGGATTTCCTCGAATTCACTCCCTGTCTCTTCGGCTACAATATATTCATGTATCTCTTGATCAAAACATATAGGGAAGGTCCAAACTACCTTCATCAAGGATTCAATATTAGTATAGTTAGGATCCTTGAATAAGTTATGGACGTGCTCCATGATAGCCATCTCTACATCCTTAAATGATTTTACCCTAGAGCCATCAACTAGCCCCACCTCCTAGATGGTATTTGTACTTTTCCTATAGTTAGTCTATTGTGGAAAAATTTGGTATTGTTGTCACCCTCATAAATCCAAGTAGCTTTTCTTTTAAGCCACAAAGTGGTTCCATCCCTAACTAGATAGACATTTTTTCTTTCTTCCATCCCTTTCAATATTTAGAGATTCTCATTAGAGAATGTTCTAGAGGAGTTGGAATTAAATAAGGAGGTCATATTACTCTCAACTTCAACCAACTCCTTTTGGGTTTCCACTATTCTTTATATGACCAATTTAAGATTAGATGCAAGCTAAGCCATGGAACTATTGCTAAAGAAGGCATCATATTTCCTCCAATTACTTTAATAAGATGAATATAGGAGTCTTTTTTTATCCAGGGATGATTAAATTCAAAAGGGGTTGGAGGTTTTTCATCAACATATTCAAGTTGTATAAGGATAGGGAGATGGTCAGAGGGACCTCCAGAACCCACCTAATATTTGTATCTACCCACTTCATCAAAAACATTTCTAGCCATTAAACTCAATCAGACCCTTTTGAGATACCCTCTCTTCCTTTTCTAAAATTTCTTCAAGTAGGGACACGTTTTATAGGCTCTATTATCACACAAGTTGTAGGTTGGGAAAATCCCAACCCAACCACTAAATGGTGACAAATAAGAGGTCACCTACCCACTGTCACCTTAGGTAGGTGTCCCCGTCACTTTAGAGGTGAGGTAGTCACCTCAAGGGGGGAATCCCGGTGACCCTAAGGGGAATGAGATGGAAAAAGATGAAGATGGATATGAATTCCCTAAAGGTCAATTCTACGCAGTATGAAGGTCTTGGAATGAATTATTGGGAAGGTCCAATGCTTTCCAAGTGTGTTGATAACCTGCAAATGGTGAAATTCTTGCCCGAGACACAAGAAAAACAAGCATATATTGCAATACAATCAGTTGGGAAAGAAAGTTAAGCTTGATATCCCTAATAGAATATACTAGTATAAATGTATATCAGAAATAAAATGACACCATAATATAAAAAATAAATGCTAGAAATCAAGTAGAAGATACAAGACAAAAGATTAGCTAAATATTAGCAAAACTCAAGATGAAAAACCAAGATACTAGCATGAAACGATAAGACTATTGTAAACAATTTTCAGCAGAATATTATATCAGACTTATGGATGTAACAATCAATGTATTACAGAAATAAAATCAGCCACTAAACCCCCTCCAAACTTTTCCAAAAGGTGCAGTAGAGAAAGTAACACAAGTGTGCAAACTTTGGGAAATTTACAGTCATTGATAAGAGAGTTATTCAAGCAATTGAGTTAGGGTTTCTACAGCCCTAATGGCTAAACATGTAAATTTATAACATCATAAAGAACTATCCCTTTGATGGGGACACCCTAGTGGCTGTGAGGTGCCCAAGGCACAAGGAAGACAATCCAAGTTGCAAGAAGTAAAAACAATGAGAAATTGTGTTTCCCAATGCAATATTTTGTTTCTCCAATGCAAGACTAGTGCC
Source organism: Picea engelmannii (assembly GCA_009831015.1). Classification (NCBI taxonomy): domain Eukaryota; kingdom Viridiplantae; phylum Streptophyta; class Pinopsida; order Pinales; family Pinaceae; genus Picea; species Picea engelmannii. The sequence goes on from ML787731.1 coordinate 835,943, forward strand.
TTTAGTTATGGTTTAATGGGGTCAAAAAATAAATATCTAGGGTTACTAAACCCTTGGGGGTGTAAATCCTCTTACTTCCCAAGGTAAGCAACCTAGCTAGGGTTTGAAGATGAGGGGTGTAAATCCTCTTACTTCCTTAACAAAACCCTTGCAAAATAACTTTAAAATCTTGATAAAATGGTTGAAACTAGGATAGGGGTGTATATCCTTATACTCCCTATCTATCCTTGGAAAAAGCAACCTTATATTGAATTACAAATGATAATAACAAGGTAAAGAAACCATACCATTCAAGAAAAATATTTTAACATGCGAAAGTAAACCTCCACAATATCAAAAATTGACCTCCAAGAGATAGCACACCATCATCATCAAAAACCATAATCATAAAAGCATTTTTCCATAACAAAAAAGTCCAAATACTCCAAGTGTAGTGAAAATTTTAGACCAAGTACTTCTCACAAGAGGGAGTGTTATGATTAAATGAGATCATATGATCTCTTATTTATACAAAATGTCACTAAGATAGTTTTTCCACATAAATAAGGGAAAAACAAAAGACTAGGGGTATACAACCCTAATAGTTCCCCTTTTAAAAAGTAACATTAAATAATTCAATTTAATTTCACTTTTGCACAAATAAAATCCCTAGTTATATGGACGTCACCCCTTTAGGGGACGTTTTGGCACTAGGAGAAGGTTGTTGGTGATGGAGGATTCAAGAAAGGCTTCACAAAGCCGCATGTCAAGAATCCAAACAACTTCCTTAATGATCAAGGCTTAATCCCCTCAAAACTTCCTTGTGCCAATGCATGTCTAAGTCACCACTAAACCCTAACCCCCCTAGGTGATGTCATGCCTCTAAAAGTGATGTTTTGCTTCTCCTAGGAAAAACATTTGGCATATGGGGAATAGGTTATGTCGTCCAAGTCATCTTTTAGGCCTTCAAAATTTGATATCTCTCATCTGGCATGTGGTCCCTTGGAATCCACCTGTGGGATTCAAGCCCCATGGAAGCATAAGCTAGGCATTTTCTTCCAAAATTTTCCACCAGCTAGGTCCTGCAAAGACAAATAATCATGCCCTCCAAGGATGTCAATTCATAACATCATGATAAGTGAATCCAATAAATAAATGAGACACCTAATCATGTGCATCAAATATCACTATGTTAAGCAATTAAGTGCTCAAAGGCATTATGTGACTTGTCAAGCTTGAATATGGGAGGGTTGACGAGGTGTCCTATTGGGTAGATATTTCCCTAGGACAAGGAGAGTTTCCAAGAGATCCGTCTCTAATCCATGTAAAGTGGGTGAAGTGGTTAGGGTAAAGAGGTAAAGACTCAATGGGCATAGGGCTCATGACATATAAGAGGTCGTAGTGTCCCATTCATGGGTGCCTTTGTAGAGGGTGTGTGGTACCTTCATTTGCAATGCATTTTTTCCAAGACCATTATTTTTCCATTCTTTCTTCCTTTCATAAATTTAAGGAAATGTTGAAGGCCACTGCCCTGGTGTGGTGTCCAGATAATGGCAATGTCACCCACAAATACCTAGTGGAAATGAGAAGGATGGCTCATGATGAGACCCCTTTTCTCTCATCCATGCAACTGAGATCCATTACCCTGGTTTGGTAACCAAGTGATGGTAATTTCATACCACTAGATATTCATAGACATGATAGGTTGGCTCGTTATGAGACCTCCTGTCCTCCAATTAACCTTTTAAGAATTCTTAATCATATTTATTGTGGGTCCCCCTTTTCTCAAAGATAAGCATTTCATTTCTTTCTTGGGTGATCCCTAGGAGAAGCATATAGAATGTTCATACATAGGATTTTATCTTTTACTCAACATCAATCTCTTTGGGCCTTCAACCCCTTTTTTCCATAGAATCAGGGACAACCCCTTCTTGGTTCAATACACCCTAAAATCCCAAGAGATAAGGAAATGGGGGGGAATAATGATGGAAAGTGGTAAGTATGGTCAGAAATGGTACGATGGCTCTTCAACGGAGTTCCTAGTAGAAAACCCATCCCCAAGGAAGACCACTTACTAGGGCACAATGTCAACCACCAAGGTGAAGCAGGGAAAAATCCATAATGTCCAAGCATACATCATGAAATCTAGAGAAATCTAAGATACAACATACTTAAAATCCTTAAATATTGAAATGATGCTCACCATAATAATGACTTGTACCTCATGGAGCAAGGCCCACTTCCTTCTAGAATCCAATTGATGTTGTGGATGTTGTTATCTCCTCAAATAAATAAATTGAGATTTTTCATTTTAGGTGATAGGATGTCTTTTAAAAAGGTACTTTTTAAATTTTTTAGAGCTCATTTCTCAAAAATTTATGCATGTAGTAAATGTTAAATAAACATTTGTTTAGTTTTCATTTGATCTAATTCAAATATTAGGTTTTGGTGGCTTAGGCAAACATTTTGATTGTTCATTAGCCACCGAAAGCCTTAGCTTTTGGTAGCTTAAACAAAGGAATCCAGGGCTATTTTAGCCACCAAAATCACAGAAGTGGGGAAAGAGTCAGCACGTCCTATCACATGTTTCAACCATTGGGTTCGACATTTTATGATTGCAATAAGCTGTCGAAAAGACAGGAGAATGAACCATTCATGACCAAAAGCTTATCTCTATGTGATATAAGAAAATCTTTTCAGATCATTATATCATTAAACCATATGCTTACATACCTTCCATTATTACAGTTATCGACCATGACTGCTGCAAATCACCAATTGTTATACCACATCCCTTCTAATCAATGCCACATTCTAAATCTCGCCCCAGTTTTCTCATTTCTATCACAGCCGAGCCGACTTTCGCTAACTCTACACTGTGTAACTATCCCCCGAAATCTGCTCCTTTGATCACATGTGTGCGGAAACATTGTGGCAAATGAAGAAAGGAAAATCAACCCTGAGGAAAGAGCTCAATGACATCAGTTACCAGGTATCTCTAAGATACAACCTAGGAGAGTTTCTTGGAGTGATAATAAATTGGCGTCATTGCCGGGGAGAGGAGACTGAAGCTCAACTTCCTTGGGAAACAACAAGAGCCAACTTTGATGATAGACAAAGTTTGGACACATTTTTGGTTGTAACCATCTATTTGGTTACTCCATTGGAACGAAGTGGCTCCGAGAAGGGCTCATTCCAGGGCAAACCAAGAAAGACCAATGGCAGCACCAGTTCCAGATCCTGAGAAGATCATCAGAAGTGGAAAAGAATTGCAAAGACAAAATTCCAGATCTGCAAGAGCATCTAAACCAGTTATTTCAAGAAACACTTCTTATTTTGTATCTATAGAACCTCTTGTCGAATCCCCTTCTACTGAAACTTCTAGTTCTCAAAAAATTGAGATTGTGTTAGAAAGATTGAAGGGTGATGAGCCTTCAATTTCCTCTGATGTTATAGATTCTATTTCTGAGCATGTTACTATATCCAACTTAAGAGAAGAAATTGTAGAATCCCTCCAAGAAGAGAACTCTTCCTCTTCTTTGAATTCTTCACCAACTAAGCCTATAGAGAGTTTTTTCCATACTCATACTAGTCTGCCCATTCTTGAAGATATTTTACAAGATCTTTCCTCTAAGGGTGAAGAAAACTTGGCCTTATTGCTTGGTCATTTTTACAGAGCTTCTTACTTTCCACGTTATTCAGGAAACACTTTCTAGGGTAGTCATCCTACCAATGCTTCTCCTTCATTCCTCAATGAAGTAAGACCACCATTGTCCATAGTCTCACCTATCCCATCTCAGCCATCATCTACAAAAACTTCTTCCTCTGCATCAACCCCCAAGATTTCCATGGTTGCCCCTTTGACAAAAATGGAACAAATCTTAGCCAATAGGTATGCCCCTCTTGTGTTTCCCAATCCCTTATCAGCCATGTCGACAGGAGATTATCAGAAATATATGTCGAATTTTACCGGATCTGGGGATTATACTGTTGAAGAACATATAGAAGCTTTCTATGCTTATGCTGAGAACATTAAAATTTTAGAGGAAGATGTTTGGACCAGAATTTTTGTGCAGAGCTTGGATGGCCAAGCGAGGAAGTGGTTCAAAGAAATGCCAGCAAATTCAGTGGAAAGCATTGAGCAGTTAGACAAGGTGTTTTTGAAACATTGGGGAGAAAGAAGAGATCTCTTTTATTATATTTCTAAATTCATAAATCTAAGAAGAGAAAATGGGGAGTCTGTCTCAGACTTCACCAAAAGATTTAATAATATGTTTGAAAAGATTCCTGCAGAGATCAAGCCAACTGATGCATCAACAAATATCACTTACTCGTCTTCCTTTGATCCAGAATTTTTCTTAATCCTTAGAGAAAGAAGGTCAGCCACACTCACTTTAATGCAATATGCTACTCTTGAGGTTGAATCTAACATTACGGCATCTCAGAAACTTAAAGGAAAATTTGAGAGAAAAAGTCATCTGCTGATCCTCCTTCTTCTTCAAATACCAAAATGGAAAAGATGACCAAGATGTTGGATAGCTTGACCTTGGAAATGTCAAAACTGAAAATTCAGAGTCATCAGCCAGCAAGAAGTAAAGAGCCTAATGCTTATGCTCCCAGGAATCCCAATGCATTCCCTTATAGAAGAAACAACCAACAAGTCCAGATCCTTCAGAGAGATAAGAATGCAGCTAATGACCAAAGGATCAGGGCCCCCTTCCAAAATGCAATGCTAGAAGAAGAACAGGAGCTATCTCATGACGAAGTTGAAGAAGAAGACGACATCAATTGCTTTGGGGATGAAAATGATTCCTCCTTCTTGACACAAACAAATTATGAGGAGGCCCAGATGGACGAGCATATTCATGAGGAAAGCATTGAAGAATCTTTTTATCAGACAGATGATCAGCCAGGTTACAATTTAAGATCTAAGACTGCCGCTCCAAAGCCATTGCTTGCTGCTCCTGGAAAAAGGAAAGATGTTTTTTCCAAGCAACCTGCTGCTCCTGCAAAGTAGACCTTCACTCCTGCAAAATAGAAACAGAAGCAATTGCAGCCCAAAGCCAAAGAACAAGTCTCCCTCAGAGCTCCTCCTAACGAGGTAAAACCTTCCAATAGAATATCATGCTCATTTAATTTCGAATCAGAAATTCAGAAGGTGAAAATACCTATTCCATTGACTGAACTTATGAAGAATGACATATTCAAGTCTTCTATCCTAAAGTCCCTTCAGCCAAAGACTCCTCTAGCTGCTGATTACGTAAACATTCAAGATGACAAGCCCACAGTGACTATAGGACCTATGGTAGAAGACTGAGATGACTCTTGTCCACCCTTCTACATATCCCTAAATATCCATGACAAGATCCTTCACAACTGCTTGCTTGACTCAGGAGAATCACACAAACTTATGCCTAAAGCAGTGATGGATGAAATTGGGCTTGACGTCACAAAACCTTACCATGATCTCTTCTCTTTCGACTCTAGGAAAGTCAGATTCCTCGGCCTCATAAAAGACCTTTTCATAAACCTTGCCCAGCTGCCAATGAGAAACATGGTAATGGATGTTGTAGTGGTTGATATGCCACCCAAGTTCGGCCTCCTCTTGTCACGTTCATGGAGAAAAAGGCTAGGGGGTACCTTGCAGATGGATCTTTCATATGCCATAGTCCTGGTGTTTGGAGGAGAGATAAAGAGACTTTACAGAGAAAATCAACTTTCCTACATCATTAGTGATGGGAAACATTCCGTAAACCATCTCGTTTATGCTTTAGACATAGACTTTGGATCATGCATTCTGCAAATACATGATTCTCATCCAACTCCTTTGCAGCTCACAAAGCCTACTTATCAATAGACTAATGGAGAGATTAATCCTGTGTGGACCATGTTCATTGATGGTGCCAGCACCAAAGACTCAACAGGTGCAGGTGTAGTTTTGATTTCTCCTTCAAAAGAGGCTATTCATTTGTCTTTTAAACTTGATTTCAAAACTGCTAACAATATAGAAAAGTATGAGGCTTTTCTATTAGGATTAAATTCTACCAAGGAGATGGGAATCAAAGGACTAAAAGTGTTTGGAGACATGGATCTCATCATATAGCAAGTGAATAGTACTTTCCAAGCAAAACATGTCAGATTGAAAGCCTACAAGGATGAAGTATGGAAAATCAGGGACTCTTTTTCCATTTTTGATATTTCTTATATACCCAGAGCTATGAATCATCTTGTTGATTCCCTTGTTGTCTCAGCCAGTATGTTCATTCCTCCCATGCCTCCCAGACTGAATTATGAAATCCAAGTCAAATATAGACCATCCCTGCCCGACAATATCAAATATTGGAAACTATTTGAAGATGATGATGAGCTTAGTAGATTTCTCCAGGTGGTAGATGAATTTTCTGATATGCATATTGACCAGGAAAATAAAAATGTAGAGGAATCCAAGAAGCCTAAGCTAAAAAGAAAAATGGGTCAACATGATATCGTTCAGCTGCCCAACAGTTATATACCTCGAGGTTTGGTGCCTCTTGAGAAGCTTTTCGACCAAAACGATGTCCCCTACAAACTTGATAAGAAGGAGAAGGATCCTGTTGTCCATGAGCACAATATAGGAAGCCAAAATCATCCTAAATTCATAAATCTATCCATTGAATTAACTGTTGATCAGAGGTCTGAATATTGCATCATTATGAAGGAATTTGCTGATGTTTTTTCCTGGAAATACAGTGATCTGAAAACCTATGATCCTGAGGTCATTCAACATAAGATTCCCCTTGAGAAAGACACCATCCCTTTCAAACAGAAACTGATACCTATCAGTCCTCTCCTATTGCCTGTAATTGAAAAAGAAATCAAAAAGCTCCTTGATACCAAAATCATAATTCCTTTAAGATACTCTAAATGGATTGCAAATCTAGTAATAGTGAGAAAGAAAACTGGTGAGATCAGATTATGTGTTGATTTTAGAAACTTGAATAAATTCTCAAAGAAAGACAACTATCCCCTACCCAAGATGGAACACTTGCTGCAAAGAATTTTAGGGGCCACCGTCATGTCTTTCCTAGATGGCTTCTCAGGCTATAACCAGGTTTCTGTACATCCTGATGACCAAGAAAAAACTACTTTTACTACTCCTTGGGGTACCTTCATGTATGCCAATATGCCATTCGGGCTAATGAATGCCGGGGCCACTTTTCAGAGGGCCATGGACATAGCTTTTGTGGGAGAGAAGGACAAGTTTGTCCTCATCTATCTTGATGATATCATAGTTTATTCTAGCAGTCATGAAGAGCATATGAAGCATCTGAAAAGAGTATTTTTGAAATGCAAACAATTCAAGATTTTGCTGAACCCCAAAAAATCTCAATTCTCTCTCAAGAAGGGTAATCTCCTAGGCCACATTGTTTCAGCGGAAGGAGTGAAAATTGATCCAGCTCAGGTGGAAGCAATTCAAAGGTTGTCCATACCAAGGTCAAAGAAGGATATCCAATATCTACTTGGTAAGATAAATTTTTTCAGAAGATTTATTCCTAATTTTACTGAGTTAGTGAAACATATAACCTCTATGCTAAAAAAGGGATTTGAGATAAAATGGACAGACAATGCAAGAAGTTCATTTCAGGATATCAAATAAGCTATCATGGAATCCCCCACTCTAATCAGTCTGGATTACACCAAGAACTTCTATACTTTCTCTTTTGCTTCCTATGACACGATGGCAGCAGTCTTGTTACAAAACGATGATGAAAGTCTCGATCACCCGGTGGCCTTTTTCAGCAAATCACTCAGAGATGTTGAACTAAGGTATGATCCTATAGAAAAACAAGATTATGCTCCCATTAAGTCATTAAAAGATTTCAGAATTTAAATCATCCATGCAAAGGTTGTCGCCTATGTTCCTTCAGCCTCTGTGAAGGATGTATTGACTCAACCTGATATTGATGGAAAGAGAGCTAAATGGATCACAAAGCTGATTGAGTTTGATATAGAAGTGAAGCCCACTAAGCTGGTAAAAGGCCAAGGCCTTGCCAAGATTTTGACAGAAGAGAATTGTGATCTTTTGAACATAAATTTCATTGGGGAAAGTTCAGAAAGTTTGTAGACAGTGGCAGCAGTGGAAGAACAGCATGGAATCCATCAGGGGGGTGAGCATTTGTCTTCATATCGTACCGGTTTACTACTAAGATGTTTAGACAAAGAAGAGTCAACTGAAGTCATGCATCAGTTTCATTCAAGTATTTGTGGAGGCCATCATTACTGGAAGACCACAACTCATAATATATTAAGGGCTAGGTATTATTGGCCTCTTCTTTTTTTAGATGTGTACGCCTTTGTGAAATCTTGTGATAAGTGTCAAAGATTCACAGGAAAACAACAACTAAAATCTCCGCCCCTGAGACCTATTGTAGTGAATGGTCCTTTTCAGTAGTGGGGTTTAGATTTCATAGGCGAGATTAATCCTTCATCTAGTGGTCAGCATAAATGGATCTTGGTATCCACTGACTATTTTACAAAGTGGATAGAGGAAATCCCCACTAGAAATGCCACTCATCAGGTCATCATGAAGTTTCTCTATGAGAACATCCTGAGCAAATTCGGTTGCCCAAAAAGTCTAGTGAAATATAATGCAACAGATTTCAAAGCTGATGCATTGGTTGACATGTGTAATTCAATGGGAATTCAATTGGTGCACTCTACTTCCTACTACCCTCAAGGTAATGGCCTTGTTGAGTTGTCCAATAAGAGTCTAGTCAGAATCATTAGAAATCTATTGGAGGAGAATCAAAAGAGTTGAAATTCTAAACTAAAGTTTGCTCTTTGGGTAGACAGAGTAACTAACAAGAAATCCATAGGAACTTCTCTCTTCAAACTGGTTTATGGCACTGATGCCATTTTCCCCATTCAACTAGTTTTACCAGTGGCTAAGTTTTTTTCAGGAGGAACAAACTGAATCAAATGATATGATGAGAAGAATGCTTGAATTGGTAGAGTTGCAGCAGGTCAGAGAACAGTTGGTGGATAAATCAGAGGCTCATCAAAAGAGGATCAAGGATACTTTTGACAGAAAAGAAAAGGTGGATGACTTTCATGTTGGTGACTGGGTTCTGAAATGGGATGCCCTTAGACAAGATAAAGGCAAGCAAGACAAGTTTGACTCTTTGTGGACCGGTCCTTTCATGATAACTCAAGTACAACACAACAACACCTTCATTCTGCAAAGTTTGGAAGGTAAGGAAATGTTTGGTGGCCCAATCAATGGGCATTTTCTGAAACTCTATTTCATCTAAGGCTTCGTAGCCTTGTCATTGTAATTTTTATTTTTCAGCTTTTGTTTTTACAAAATAATTCCATGCCCAATGGAAACACTAGTAGATAGGTTTGAATTTTCATTTTTCAGGAAAGGCAATGGTTCTTTGGTTCTTGAAACCTTACAGGGAGGCTTTCACCCCCAATAGGAGCCAGTGTTATCTCCTCAAATAAATCAATTGAGATTTTTCATTTTAGGTGATAGGATGTCTTTTAAAAAGGTACTTTTTAAATTTTTTAGAGCTCATTTATCAAAGCTTTACGCATGTAGTAAAGATTAAATAAACGTTTGTTTAGTTTTCATTTGATCTAATTCAAATCTCAGGTTTCAGTGGCTTAGGCAAACATTTTGATTGTTCATTAGCCACCAAAAGCCTTAGCTTTCAGTAACTTAAACAAAGGAATTCAGGGCTATTTTATCCACCGAAATCACAGAAGCGGAGAAAGAGACAACACATCCTATCACACATTTCAACCTTCGGGTTTGACGTTTTATGATTGCAATAAGCCACTGAAAAGACAGGAGAACGAACCGTTAACGAGCGGAAGTTGATCCTTGTGTGATATAAGCAAATCTTTTCAGATCATTATATCATTAAGCTATATGCTTACGTACCTTCCATTATTATAGTTATCGACCATGATTACTGCAAATCACCAACCATTCTACTGTATCCCTTGTAATCAGTGCCACATTCTAAAGCTCGCCCCAGTTTTCTCATTTCTATCACAGCTGAGCCGACTTTCCCTAACTCTACGCTATGTAACTCTCCCCCAAAATCTGCTCCTTCGATCACAGGTGTGAAGAAACATTGTGGAAAATGAAGAAAGGAATGTCAACCCTGAGGAAAGATCTCAACGACATCAGTTACCAGGCATCTCTGAGATACAACCTAGGAGAGTTTCCTGGAGTGATAACAGATGCCATTGCAAAATATGTGACCTATGTGGTTGTGATAATTGTATCCATCTATGAAAAAGGATATTGTTGGTCATGTAGTCTCTTGGCACTCCATATCTGCAACCTGAGGGCCTCAAGATACAATCTCCTTAGTTATCCACAAAATGGGGGTAACATCTGGATCCTACTTGGGGACAGGTGCTCCTCGTAGAGTGCATGAGAACCGCTACATATCCTACTAGACATGTGCCTGCCAAAACCTCAGACAAAGGGATCAGAGTATCTAGGGTGGTTCTATCACCCTTCATTAATATATATATAATCCAAAATGAAAACTAATATAGAAAAGAAAAATTTTGACATTTTCTCAAAATTTTCTAAGCTAAGCATGAAATCAATATGCAAGTAGAGCAAAATGAAAATGAAATGCATCTAAACTAGTATGAGAAATCAAGATTCAAATGCAAGGGAAATAAAGATGACTTACCTACTTACCTGGGGCATGGGCCCTGAAGAAGTCATGTGCCACCTTGAAAATAATGTTTGAGGAGAGATCTATTTATTGTTAGTGGCATCATCCTCCATTATCTTGTGGATAAGTAGAAAGAGTATGGCCCAGACACTTCCTCTATTTTGTAGGGACCTAGCCAAAGACTGTCTAACTTTTGAGGCATCCTCGTTTCTCTCTTATTTTTTCCCATAGTAAGACTTGATATCCTTCCTTGAAGTCTCTTTGTCTTGCCTTCTGATCAAAAGTTCCTTTCACTTTTTCTTGATTCCTTGTCATTTGATCAAAGGCCATTCTTTGAGTTTCATCCAATTCCATGAGATGATCGATTCTCCCCTATAATGCTTCTTTATCCATACTGAATTATTGGGATATTTGTAATGTTGGAATTCAGAGATTTATAGGCAAGAAATATTCTAACCCACACCAACTCAAAAGGATTCTTTCTGGAGGAAGTCTTGGTGGTTGTGCAGTCGGCCCACAGGGCATACTTAATTTTGTTGTCCCAACTCTTCTTATTTTCTCCAATAATCTTTTTCACAATGTTCATAATGTTCTTGTTGCTAGATTCTTCCAACCCATTCCCTTGAGGATAATAATTTGAAGAATGTGATAAAACAATCCCATACTTGAAGAAAAAATCATATAGTGCCATTGAGCTAAAGGCTTTGGCATTGTTGGTGGTTTCTTAGTAGGGACACCAAATCTAGTAATAATCTTTTCCTCAAGGAATTTCATCACGACTTATTTTGTTTCTTTCTTTGTTGGGATGACTTCCACCCATCTAGTGAAGTAATTAGTGGCAGTCAAAGTCCATCGGTATTTGTTACTAGAGTTGTCTTTGAATTCTCCAATGAAATACACTCCCCATTGTTGAAACGGTGCTTCCACAATGACTAGCTTAAGGGGAAGGGAGGGAAGGCTTGCCAGTAAAAAATTGACAAGGTTGACAAGATCCAACATATCAATGTGTGTCAGAGAAAATATTAGGCCAATAATATCCTGCTCTTAAAATATTATGGGCAGTGTTGTGTACTGCAAAATGGCCTCTACAATGTCTTGCATGAAGGTCAATCATTAACTTATCATCTTCTTCTCTGTCAGCACATCTGAGGATCACCCCATCTGGGTTTCTCCATCTGAGACCATCCTTTGTCAGGAAATATTTCATAGTTTTGAGTATTAGGGATCTTCTTTTATGTTCCACTAAATGATCAGGGCATGTAAGGTTTTTCAAGTAATAAATTATATATGAATACCATTCATTGTTTTCAATTTCACTTACGACAATGTTGACTTGTTCCTTCTCTCCTACCTCAATGAACTCTTGATTTCTTTATACCATCATTTTTTCCAGCCCTTTCCCTTTAATTATCTTGGTTGGATTGATCTCCAAATCATACTCTTGTATCCGTGACATCCATTTTCCTCTTGATCCAACGAAATCTTGTTGTGATAGAACTTCTTTCACAGCGGGGTAGGGAACAAAGGCTCTAATCTTGTTGTATCCCACATAAGTTTGAAAGTGTTTAAGAGACTTGACCTAAGCGTAACCTGGTTTTTCTGTAATGGTGTAATTCAATTCCGAATCTCTAATATTTTTTGTCATGAAAGCGATCGATTTTTCATCCCCTTGATCATTATTTTGTAACAATACCCCTGCGATGGTGTCCTTGAAGCAAAAGAAAAAATTATGAAGTCTTTGGAAAATTTTGGGATAACCAAGATTGGTGTGATAGTTATCGCCTCTTTGATGCATTGAAAGGACACTTTACCTTCACTTTCCCATTCAAAATGGGAATCCTTCTTTAGCAACTTGTTAAGAGGTTTAACAATGTAAACGAATTTTGGAACGAATCTCCTAATAAAGTTTATCTTACCAAAGAACAAATGCAGGTATTTATTGTCTTTAGGTAGAGGGATTTTCTTGATGGCTTCAACTTTGGTAGGATCTATCATGATTCCATATTTAGAAATGATATGGCCCGGTAACTTACCCTTGTCAATGCCAAAAATTGATTTCTTAGGGTTGAGAAAAATGCCATACTCCCTACATCTCTGGAAGATAGTTCTTAAGTGTTCGATATGTTGTTCCCTCTTTTTAGAGATGGTGGTCAAATCATCTTGATACATCTCTATAAGTTTTATGATTAGATCTCTGAAAGTATCCCTTGCATTGGTGAGTCCAAAAGGCATACTTAAATACTTGTAGCTTCCCCAAGGGGTGGTGAAAGCAGTTTTTAGTTGATCATCCTTCTTTACTAAAACTTGATTATATCATGAGAAACCGTCAAGCATGGACATCATCTTTGTACCGGTTACCCTTTGCAAAAGGTATTCCATGTTTGGTAAAGTATAATTGTCCTTAAGGGAAGCTTGGTTTAAATTTATGAAGTCTACACATATTTTGATTCTGCCAATCTTATTCCTTACAATAACTAGATTAGATACCCATAATGAATATCTGATAGGCTCGATTATTCTTGCCTCAACCATCTTTAGTAACTCCTTTTTGGGGCAACCTTTGGGTTCATCTTCTTGAGTTTCTGTCTGAAAGGATTTGTACCATCAATGAGGGGAATATCGTGTTGTATGAAGTCTTCTCGGTAATCCTTTAGATCTCTGTAAGACCAAGAGAAGACATCTTTGAACTCCCTTATAAGGGTAATCATTTTTTATATTTCATCATTCGTTGTTCCTTTACCAAATTTAATTAATTTCGGGGATTCCTCGGTTCCAATGTTGAATTCAATAATTTCATCATTGATCTTGTTCGAAGGTTTCCCTTTATACATATTGCTTCGATCAAAAAGATTCTCTTACAGGACAACACCTTCGGATAAGGGTCCTTCAACTATATCGATGATCTCAATATTTTCTTTCTCAACCAATAGGTTTATCTGGGCTTTAGAGTTTGGAGAAAGTGAAGAAGTTGACTATCATCATCAAAAACTTTCCAATGTTCTAGATTATCAGGTAATGAGGGTATGGAATTTACTTCTACCTTGTAAAGGATGATTTCTTTTAAAAGTTGCAAGGTTGAAGAAGAAACAACAAGGTTGTCTGCCAAGTGATTCGCTTCCCTAGGGATGGCCTCAATGGAAAAAATTTCAAACTTCTTTATGGCATCCCAAATGACATCCTTGTATTGTTTCAACCTCGGGTTTTTAGCAACGAACTTCTTGTTGATTTGTGAAACAATTAGGTTGGAATCTCCTTTTACATGTAGGATCTTGATGTTCATATCGATGGAGAGGTTAACACCTAGGATAAGGTATTCATACTCGACAATATTGTTTGTGCATTTGAACTCGAGTCTATACGAGAAAAGGGTAGTCTCGTTATTTGTTGATCTTAAGACTATCCCCGCACCCGAGCCTGTGCTTGAGTGTGCACAATCAACATCCAAACCCTAGGATCCTTCCCTTTTTTCTTTATCAATGAAAAGGGATTTTTTCAAAATAAAGGTGATGTTTGTTCCTTCTTCTAGAACCTGATGGTTTATGTTGGTATGACCCACAATAATTTCATCTTTGGTCCTATCTGGGGAAGAAATTTTATTTTCTCCTTTGATGATTTTAACTTTTGTTTCCTTGAGAAGTTCAGAAAAAACTTGTTGAAAGTATTGCGAGAACTTTTCTTTAGCTTGTTCTGCTGCTTGCCTCTTTTCGAAGTCCAAGATCTCACTTGGTGGTAAGGTTTTTTAGTTACCTCCCTTTCTTCTTCTAAAATATTGATCATGAGACAAGATTCCCTTTCAACTTCATTTTATCGTTCCTCTTGTAGGTAAGTTCTGACATCTGAAGGAAATTTTGGTGAGACAAAATCATTGATTTGATTAATATAAAGGGCTTCTTTAAGACATTATTCTTCTTGTATGAGAGAGGCCAAGTTTTCTTCTATTTCACATGCTCTCTCTTGAGCCTCTGATCCGGATTATTTTCGGCATGAAATGAGAGTGGAGATATAATAAAGCAATATATAGAGATATCTCTGATATCCAATAATATAACATAATCTATCAGAGATGCAACCATAAACACAGAGCTACATTAATACACAATTTTCTATTAATGAGAAAAAATGTACAAAGACTGTAAAAGTACAAAGTGAAAGACTCGCTAGAATGGTGGAAACTTATCTCTGAGAAGAGATGTGTCCGCTACTCGCATTCGCAAGAAGATGATTTTACAATGAGGCTCCAAAGGCCTTTTTATCACAAAAAAAAATCAAAAACCCTAACCCCGGAAGATGAAAAGCCAACAATTTTTTGGACCCCATTTTGGGTAGTTTGGTGTATCAACTTTCGAGGGGTGTAACTTTGGCATACGATCTCTGTTTGGGGCACACGATAGCTCACTGAAAAGGTATCATCGATGAGATTCATTTTGGGGGCTCAATCATGCTTTCGGCTATCATTAAGAAGCTCAATACCAAAAAACCTTCATTTAGGCCCTCAAAATGGCCCTAGAAGTTAAAACTGCTAAAAATAGTAAATTGCCAAAATTACCAGAAAATTGTTTTGAGCGAGTTGGAAAAGGTGGGTGGCCACCGATATACACCTCGATCAATCCTCCCTCCTTAGGAAGAAATGGTCTCCACTGCATTGAGTTCCCAGGGGAGAGGGGAAAGCGTTTGTTGAATCTGCATCTTGATGAGTTGCTTGCCTTGTTGGAGAAGTTGTGTTGCTTAACTTGTTGAAGGTTAAACATGTGGTTGTAAGGGTTGGAACTTTTTAACCAGTTTGGCTACATGAGATGCCTATGTGCAAAATGATATTTATACTTTTCTACAATCTTTTTGACTTTCTTCTGTTGGAGAAGGTGCTTGGTTTGAGGTTGTAGTGGTTGCAGTATCCTTTTGTTCACCTTTTGAACAGATTGTGAAGAAGCTGAATTTTGTAGTATGAGATACTACCTTGCGATGCTATTTAGGTGGAAAAATACTCATAACTACCTCTGGTATTTTGTAGAGATGACCCCCCAGAGAAACAATGACATTGCGAGATCGAGACTCATAAACAGCATGGCGCTTCCACATATATGTTTGGCCCAAGAGATCATCACAGACATCCAGTGGAGAAACATCACATAATACCTCATCCTTGAAGGGTTGGATGTCGTATGACAATTGACACTGTTGGATAACACAGAGATCTCGTCCCTGGTGAAGCCACCCGATGTTGTATGGTTGCGAGTGTGGTGTTGTCGACAATCCCAACTGTTTGATGAACTCTATTGAGATGAGGTTCTTCTGGCTTCTGCTATCAAAAATAAAATGCAGTGGGGTCCCCTTCACCCACATCTTTGAATGAAAAATGCGCTACCCCTCTTCAGTATTTGTTGGTTCTTCTGGTTGAATTGTTGCGGTCATGAAAATAGCAGTGGGTTTTGCGTCAATGATTTGTCTTTTACCAGTATTTTCAAAATCAGATTCTGAATTAGGGTTCGGCTCCTTGTCTTTGATCTCGACCACTAATTACTATTTTGAGTGACATTACTCACTGTTGTGCTAGGGGATTTTGTGGAAATTGAACCATTTTTCAATGTCCTTCTTTGTCTTCCCGTGACCCTTCTTTTCCCGTGGCTTGGACTAGTTTTTGGGAGATTTTTTGTTAGGGTCGTCTTTATCATACTTTGGTTGTTGCAAATTTGTAGACCCAAACTCTTGTTTGTTCCGGTGCTTAAATTTCTTCTCGATTTTAACAACATATCGATAAGCAGCACTGAGTGATGAGATGTCCAAAAAATCCATTTTAGTTTGGATGTATCTGTGTAGATCCCCACGATGTTTCAGAACCAAATTTCATTCGAAGTCTTTGATACCCAACTTGGTGCTGATGGTATGGAAGGTATTTGTGAACTCTAGAACTACTTGGCCCCTCTCTTGCCGTAGTGTGCTCCATCTCATGTACTAGTCTTCATAGTTGCCAACAGGGTAATATTGTTCCTTTACCGCATCCACACAAAAAATCCCAAGTGGGATCGGCCCCATATATTCTATATTCCTCTGTGTAAATGTTAAGCCCTAATATTGGCTCATTACCACTTAATTGGGGCATATTAGATTAGTAATGTTATTTTATTTATGTCGGATTTAGGCCATTAGTTGTAATTTAGATTAGTAATGTTATTTTATTTATGTCGGCTTTAGGCCA
>ML787731.1:866050-905861 GCA_009831015.1 Picea engelmannii
TAAACAAGTGCATCCAACCATGTATGAAGTATGTACCAATCATGTGTCAACTACTCATCAACTATGACTCATCAATATGTACCAACATCATCAACTATACACCTCATGTATGTGTGCCAACTCATCAACTATTTGTCTCAACCGTGTACTCAACATGTACCACAACCAAAAGCCCTCATCAATTTCATCATCCAAATCTGATTTGTAGATCTGTAATAAACCTGGTGTATATGATCACATTCTTTCAAACCTTCCTTAACTTTAAAAACAAGAGACTAGCATTTTCATCAAACTTTTCTTTAGTCTCACATGCCTAGTTTTGGATTAGTCAACAACCCTAACTTGAAGTAATCATAACTTTGAACCTGTAATGTATAAAGATATGAAACTGATATACAATGTTCTTCAGTATTTTTTATGAAATTCCTCCAAGTTTCAATACTTGGAACCTCTCAAAAAGGATTTATAGCAAAAATGGCATACCTTGCTGAATTCTGGCTTATTCTAGAGAGCAACCTTATAGAGCGTTCCCTGCACAAAATATTTGATGAATTGATCTAAAACTATTACAAAACATACTACAGATTGTACCCTAACCAACACATTTTGTCTCACTAAATTTGGATCTATTATGAAGAAGTTATGACGTTTTTACCCGAAACACCTGATTTTGACTAGTTTCAGGACTGGCCACAAACCCTATTTTCCACAGAGTGTAACTCCCAAGATAAAAAGACCCACAAGATGAATTTTTTACCACGGATACTTGGATATTTTTTCTCACTTGCATAGAAATATCAGGATCTGAATCATTATAGAAAAAAAGTTATAGCGAAAATGGTGAGATGACCTATAAATAACATACCTTAGAAAGCACCATCAAAAGAATTTATCCTTCCTTGCATTTCGGCCTTCTTTTCTTCACTTTCCTTAGAATTTAGGCCTATATATCATTTGGTTACCTCATAAACCTATAGATATTCAATATGCTCAAGTGTACTTCAAATGCGAGAGCCTTGCCTCTTATTTATACTCTCCAAGTAGCTTCCTTAAAAGAATCTTCTAGGTCACTTGGCCCCACTTTCCTTATTTTAGGGTTGGGTCCACTTCTAATTTCTCCATTAGATTTATTATTGAAATAATTTATTTTTTAATTCAATTTGAATTATAATACACTCGTCACTTCACTTTATTATTTACCTTTTAAAATCTCTTAAACCACTTTGATTACTTTGATCTTTTGGGGCTTCTAGATGACATATGAGGGTCCTCCAACTTCGTAAGGCCATAACTCTCAAACCATGAGGAGTTATGTGACGCTCTACATACTACCAGAAATGGCATGACATGTACTATCCATAGAGAATAGTATTATCTTAAAATATGTCATAACTCATACCGTTACCCATCAAACAAACTTGGGTCCATTACCCAAACCTGGGGTCTCTAACTTCTCATGGCCATAACTCTCTAACCGTGAGGAATTATGTGACGTTCCACATACCACCGGAAATGACATGATAAGAAATATCCATCTAGGATATTTTCCCTGGAAAATTCACTTTCCTTCATCTAATTATTCCACAATTAAGCATGGGTTCTATTACTCCATAAAGCATCTTCCCGTGAGGGCTTTCACCATAAGGGGACCACTTTGGAGTTCATCCATATTTACTTCTTATCAACCATGAAAAAACAATAATGAGTCATATTTACATCAAACACTATTGGGTTCATTACCCAAACCTTTGTGCTATGGGTCTTTCTTCAAGGGTTGACATCAATGACAACCAACCTTAATCAACAATTTCTTCATTTTGGCTTTGACTCAGGAGTCCTTGCATCCTCAGTACATCTTTGTCATTGGCCTTCAACACCTTCTTTCTGATAATTCATTCTCTTTTGTTTGGATTTTTTTACATTTGTCCTTACTTTGCAATAACTCTTTGTCCTTGATGATTTAGAGTCAATTTGTCATTTTCTTATCGTTTATCTAAGTGAGTGAAAACTTTGTAAGGAGTTTCAAAGGTCTTTTGTACTTTTCTTTCTAATCTTTGAGTCATCTTGTCCAAGATATTTTTCCTTCCTTTTGAGTTTTTTGTTTTATGTTTCTTGTTTGATCACAACAAGGGTGTCTGTTTGTTTATGTGAAGTTTGCTTCCAGATCACTTAAATCTCACAAATCTTGAAGTCTGATTAGCATATGAAGCTTTACATCTACTCGGTTATCAGTCACATATAAACATTTTAGCATTGTATTGGATTCCTTATTGAGAACTATTGCATGAGGTCATTGCATCTTAGTGTTTGAAACTAAAAGGAAAATCCTTCTCCTTCCCTTAACTAGACATTCATTGAAAAAAAAGACTGGTTATCATTTCTTATGCATGTTTTGGGAACTGAATCATAATATCATAAGTTTTCACTCTCATACACCTCTAAGTAAACAACAACCACTAAAATCAACACTTAACTAAAATTTATCAGACTTTTTACATCTTTGTTAGAAAACCTACATTAGTTTAAGGTGTAGGGATTCGGAATAGGTTGAAAGGATAACTTTCCAAAGATATAAAACAAACTTAGCATCTTATGATAGGGAGAGAAAATACAATTGTTGTATAGGATTTCTGGGATCCCCCTCTCACATAGGGGTTATGCACGAGGTCTCATTTGGGAGAATTATGGGGATTATCCCTCCATGGTTCAACTGTGTGTAGTGGTAGGATCGTATATTGGGGATCACTTGAGGGTATACCCACGATTATGTGTGGGAGCCTCTCGAGTTGATTTCGAACTTGTTATCCTGCCCATACATTCTAAATGGACTATCGACTGTACCCGCCCAGGGGCTGACTGCAAGTTGGTGACCTTAGTAGCCATAATATTTAGGGTCTTACATGAGGTGATGGTGAAGGGAAGTCTCGCTATACCTGGAATAGACATTGGTCAAACTCACTTGGGCTCCTTGGAGGGTAAATCCATAATTATTGCATGGAAGCTTTCACCAAGGCATAAGTCCATTAAGCAGGTCGCCAACATAACTGATCCACCCGCTCTATCCCCACCCCTTCCTGTTTTGACCTCACGATGTTGGATTTCATCACCAACTAGTGATTTCATTGTAGGAAGTTTTGTTTGATTGTTTTCTTCTCAGATTCATAGCATGTGTTTTTTGTGTTGCTTAGTTGACCCTAGATCGAGTTAGTGTTAATGGCATTAAATCCTAAGAGTATCAATTTAGGAACCCCTTATCCCGAGGAACCCTACACATTTACTTCTTTTGGAAACTTTGGTCCTCCATACATTGCCACATTGAGTCTTCCGGGACTCACCATCGGATTAACGGTTTAGTTTTTTCCCACTCCATTGATGTCGAATCCTCCTAGTGCTTCAACTACACCTAATAATTTAGATGTCAGTACACCACCCACACATCAACCTCATGTCAACTTTTCGTCTTCTTCACCCATTAAGTCTCCTTCCCTTTCTCCTTCTTCGTCTAGTGAAATCTCTAAAGCAAGTAGCCAGGTTGATCAGAAGAAGAAGAAACAGAAAGAGAAGAAGAAGAAGAACCCACAAAGGACCAAGGCTCCAACAACATCAAATGTTGGATCCAAGCAACCAGTTATTGTTAATAGTACTGGGAGTGATGACGAGGTCAACAAGATTAAAATAAAGAATCTGAAACCCAAATTTCCTTGCAGTCTTTGTAAGGGTGACCAATTTCTAAGGGATTACCCTGGTATTCCCAAGGTCTTAGAAATGTGGTCCTCCGCGTCATCGGCCTCTACTAGATATGTTGGTGATGCCCCGTCAACTAGTGACGTTCAGGTTGGTAAGAAGAAGATAATTGTCAAATTCCCTTGTATGTTATGCAAATGTGATCATTATTCTCACCTTTGTCCTCGCATGGATGAGGCTTCTTCTCTTTTAGAAAAGCTTCAAATTCTGACTGGTTATCGTAGGCTTTCCCCCAACCCATCATTAGTTGATGGAATGGTACATCCGGTTCCATCTCCGCACAATCCGGTTGATCAGGTGGTCAATATAGTTTCATCCTCGATTGAACTACTCACCAAAGTAGTTGATCCAACTCCTTCATCGATCAGACCCTCTTTTCATCTGGAAAGTGAAACCCAAGTGACTGATCCAGTTTCTTCCTTGGTCAGTCCCACCCTTCATCCGAAGAGTGTTAAAGTGGTCGACCTGGTTCTGTCACCGATCGATCCCACTCCTTCCTTGAGGAGTGCAAAAGTGGTCGATCCGGTTCCGCCACCGATCAATCCCACTCATCCAAAGAGTGTGAAAGTGACTGATCTAGTCCCTTCCTTGGTTAGTCCCACCCTTCATCTGAAGAGTACCAACGTGGTCGATCCGATCCCATCATCGGTCGATCCTACTCTCCCTCTAGAGAGTAAACCCGATACTTCCCACGTTTTTCTCGTTGATACAAGATCTACCGTGCTTGGGGGCATTCCTCCTTCTCTCGCGAAACCCCCTCCAAGTAATGAGGCCATCCTTTTTGATTGGGGTGCGCTAACCGGACCTCGTCTTCCCTCTCACATTCCTTTCCAGATTACAGTATAGGTTTTTGGTTGGGACGTTCATCAAACGTTGATAGATGAAGGTGCATCTGTTAGTATTTTCTCCTCTGTTGCTTGGCACGCTTTAGGTTGTCCTTGGCTTGTGCTGGTTACAAAGAATCTGTTGTCTTTTAATAGAAGAACCAATCAACCTTTAGGGACACTTCCTCATTTTCCTGTAACTTTGGGAGGGAAAACTGTATTTATTGATGGCATGGTAGTCCGAGACCCCTTGGATTTCTCTTTACTCCTTAGGCGGGATTATGTCTATGTCATGAAAGCTATTGTGTCCACTCTTTTTCGTGTGATATCTTTCTCGCACGATGGAACAATGGTGACTATTGATCAACTTTCGTTCGTTGGTCCTGATTGGATTACCTCCCTAAATGGTTCTTATATGACGACAATATCACCCTTGCCACATGTCAATTATGTGGCATTATCTCCCATGCCTTCAACTTCAGGTGATTTGGATCTGGTAGTTGACATGGTGATCTCTTCTGTAGGGCTATTAGAGCATGATCTCCTTACCCCTATCGCGACCCTCGACATCTATTCCTTCCAGAGTGATTTTCTTCCATCCAATGAAGATCTCTTGGAAGCCATGACCGAGTTTTGTCCCTTGACATGGTGTGCTTCCAGAGTGTTATTCTCTTGGAAGCCATGATCAAGGAGAGTCCACAAGCACAGTTTCTCTTCTTTGTAGAAATCTCATTAAAAAATGAAACAGAGGTTACGAGCACAATTTCTCTTCTCTGTAGAAAGCTCGTTAAAAAATGAAACAAAGGCTTTGAGCATAGTTTTCCTCTCTGTAGCAAGCTCGTTAAAAAATGAAACAGAAATTTAGGGATTGAACCCGGAGCCCTAAGCATAGTTCTTTTCCTGTGTCAAGCTCATTAAAAAATGAAATAGTCACTTCTCTTGAACCTTCTTTTCATCCACCCTTCTCCTTTTTCTCATCTAGTAGAGAAATTGGTGACAACCTCAAAGTTTGTGAATGAATTGAAGCTTGGAGGGCATGTCTCCAGCCTTTGATGATCATTCTGGAGTTAAGCCACTAGCTTTCAAGCTGGGGGCATACCAAGCTTAGTCTTTGTTCTTTCTTGTGCTCGAAAAAACATGAGAATGTAATCGAGTAGAATTTTATCACTTTTTCAGACTCGCATGGATATACAAAAAATGAACCCCTTGGAGTCGTCTTTGAGCTCTTTTCAGACTCTCTAAACATGAAAATATTATCGAGTGATCTTGCTTCCTTTCCCACTCATTAAAAGGTTTGAAAGGGCGTTTTTCGAGTGATAATTTATCTCGTTTTTGGCCTCACAAGACTAACATTACGAAAAAGGGCAACATTGGAGTCATCTTTAAGTTCTTTTCAGACTCTCTAAATATGAAAAATCACCGATTTTACCTTCTCTGGACTCGTTAAACAATAACACATTGAAGGGCCCATATGGGATCGAACCCTTACTTCTTCCAGTTCATTAAACAAAGGAAGAGGGACTTACCGAAGGTGACTCATATCAAGCATCTGTTACCCTCCTCGAGCTCGTTAAATTAAAAAGAGGTACTCGTCTATCTAGATGGGGGAAAAATTGAAGGAAGCAATCCAAGTAGTTTTTTAGAACACTACCAGTAGCTCTTACGGTCACCTTTGAACATGACACTTTCTCTTTGAATCCATTTTAATCCACTGAACCTCTACACTGAACCAATACTTTGATTTTCCTCACTCCTTTGGGTCACCTGATGTAAAGTCACAACATCCATTGCATTAAAAAGTGTTGGTCCATGTCACATTTATGATGTTGTGCCTCAGTGTTCAAGGGAAGTATCTGCCTCGAGAGTCATCCATCACAAATATCTTGTTTCAATACCCATGTCATTCCATGTTCATTTGATCTACCAATTACATCTTTGTGTCAGTTTTGTGTCATTTATGGGGGATACATCAAGGCCCTCATTCGACAAGTCTATTCTTGTCGACTTCAACACATTATCCAGGAACTAGACTTAGAAACTAGTTAGTACCTTGGGACCTGCATGCCTCAATGACAGGCCTCCTTGTGTCTGACAGTGGGTTTACATCATTGACCTTTGATCAGATGATTCCACAGATGTTCGATTTCATCTCATCTATTCACATTCATTGGAATGTACTAGAGTACCTTAGGAATCATTAACATCAATGGTGATCTCCCCCCTGCTTGTTAACAGTTTACCTCATTGACCGGTAATCAATGGTTTCTGCCATGTTTGACATCAGGACATCTATTCACATGGTTATATTCATACTACATCAAGATCAGTAAGAAGGCCCTGGTTTGAGTTTTCACTCTTATGCATACTTTTCCTAGGTTGCAAAGGAAATTTTTTGAACTATGACACATATTTTGTTATGTAGATCCACTTTGTATTGGTCGTGGCTATGTCTTGTCATATCATAGATCCACTATGTATTCTTTATGGCTACGATCAGTTCAGGTCATAGGAGTATATATCCACATTGTATATTCAGTGGCTATACCATTTTTTCAATATAATTATGGATCCGCAGTGTATTTTATGGCGGCCATACCTAAAAAGTCTTTATCACTCAAGCATAGGTATGTCTGCCTTGGGTTTGAAAGATGTCATAATATTTGTTTGATGGTTGTGTGAAGCTTTTTCCAACCTCTTTGCATCCATACCCTTGCTCGAAAAAGTATACAAAGTACTTCATTCATCATCGTCTTCTAACTTCGTACTTTGGGGGGAAATCTGTTACACCTCAAAATTACTCACTTCAATAGTGTCGCAAGTATCGTCATTACAAGTGTTGTAAGTGTCGCATCTTTTCTGCAAGTGTCGCATATTGACCATGAGTGTTGCAAGTTTCACAAAAATCATATTTCCATCTTTCCTATGTCATGCCTCTAATGACATCATAAAGACACTTAAGACACCTCAAAGACTAGTTTTGAAGAAGAGAAATCAGTTGACAGGGAGTACAAGCCTTTTGCCACTGAAACAACCACTCAAAAATGGATTTTGGAGAGGAACACTCCCCTACCCACTATCAGGGAGTGCTATCACTCCCTGGGCCTCTTTGGGGGAGTGTTTGAGTGCCCTGTGCACCCTTTTGGGGGAGCACTACCCTTTCTGAGAGAATTTTTGGTTTGTTGGAGAAAATCAGGGGACAATCCCCTCAATATTTGAAGGTAGTTGGATTCAAATAGAAGGTCAAGACATGATCATAGGAAAGATTCTGAATTGAAGTAGAAGAATCCTCAATTTATCCCAAAGATCTCTCAAGTGCTTGGGCCTTTCCAAGCTTATATAAGGAGGCCTTCTCATGGTGAAAGGTACATGAAAAAGATTGGAGGTATGAAACCTATGATCTCATAGGCAACATACAAAAAAGAGTAGAGACTAGATATTGATACCAAAATTATGATCCTATAAGTGGTATGAACAGAAGAGATTGGAGATGTGACACTTATGATCTCATAAGTGAGATTCCATCAAAGCAATCAATGTAGATTACTTGAGCAAAGGGGTTGGACAAGGAGAACTGGAAGAAGATGTTACACCTTCATCAAAGGATTGTAAGTACTTTTACTTGTTCTCATCAATATATCAATGCTTGGCATGTTTCTTTCAAACTTATGCTTGTTCCACATGATTTTTTCGGCAGTGGATGGATCTATATTTTAGCTAATCTCAGTAGAGTAGGAATTCCATTGTATCTTGTTTGTTCTACAAGACCTATCATGGAGCTCAGGATCAAATCTCAGCATGGACTTTTCAAGGACAAACTTCATTAATAAGGTACATATATTTCTTCTTCTCCTTCATATATTATCTTGATTAGATCTAAAAGGATGTCAGTGTCCATGTTAAGAACTTTTCTATCTTGGCCTTAGGAGTATAGATACCAAGAGGGATTCCGCTTGTCCGTGGAAGGATTCACCTGTAACAACTTGCGGGCTAGTTGGCTCAACATTGCACTTCTATTGTTTCATGTCCTCCAAACAGCACTCGGAGTTCCACGATATACAAATTTACAGACGGACTCTAGGACTGGCGGGCTCAAGATTGTGATTGTTTACGGATGGTCATCCCTATCAACTATATAAAATTATCTAAAAACATTATTTTCAAATACTAAATTATTAATATTAAATATTGATATTGTACAATTTAATTACAGAAAATTATCAAAGGATGTTAAATCTCTTATTTTAAAAAAAAATGAAGTAAACAAAACAAAGCTTTTTAAAATTCTATCACTGTAAGCATAACAACGACCAATTTGAATTTTAAGGGCCTCATGTTAATATGATAGCACAATTGGACTTCGCACGGTATATATTCATTTATTTCAAATTATTCTAGGAGATCAATTTTACCAAGTTCATTGATCAAGGGAAAGTGCTAAAACAAACCACATATTACATTTTCGTCACAGTGCCACACAAATTGACAGGCGGACTTGTGGGCTAGTCGGCTAAAAAATTGCAATTCTATTGTTCTGTGTCCTCCAAACAACACTCAGAGTTCTGCGATATACAAATTGACAGATGAAGCATACAACCAAGAACCAACTAAACTCCAAACAAGACACAACCAATTTCCCACAAGGTTCCATAGAGCATCACGCATCAACCTTTGCATCAAACAAATTGATATACAAAGAAAAGACGTTGTGGCATTGGTTTTCTCTTACATATGGTATATGTTCCTTGCTACCAACAACATTCCCTTTTTGGGAGACCACCCGGTTACGTATGAAAGCATTGGTGTTGGCTTATTGAAATATTCTAGCCTCATGGGTACCTTCCCTACACCACTTCCACCTACCGCACATCATATTGCCACCATCAATATGATCTCGACTATGCCTTATCAATCCTTGGAATCATATGACCCTTGGGTTGTGCCTAGTCCTTTGGAATTCGATGTGCTCGGTGACACTATGCCACTGAGTCCAGCCGAGGTCGCATACGTAGCTATTCAATCTGCCTCTCCCTCTTCGAATACTTTACATTCATTGGCACCCGATGCTTACTCGGTGCCCTCGTGATTGGATTCCCTGTCGTATGTCGTTGATTACATTTCCCAAATTTTTCCTTCGGATGAATCTATTATGGAAATGATTAGCATTGACGATCTGCCCTGGGATGACAACCACCATCAATATTCTTTTCTTTCGCCTTTGGAAGGAATTCACCAAGACATACGCTCTGTCTTCCCTCCCGATGTTACTGATTCTCTGCAATATCCTATCCTCACACAAGATACTCTCTCTAAGGGGAACATGGGTAACAACTCTACTACAATAACGATTGACATTTCAATCAAAGAAGGTGTCATGGAAAACATTAACCTAGGTGATAATTGCACACCTGACGAAGTGGTCTCTTACACCGCTTGGTTTAAAGAATTCTGCAATGTCTTCACATGGAGTTATGAGGAAATGTCAGGGATCGACCCTTCAATCATCATACACAAAATTAAAACATACCCTGACGCGAAACCAGTTCGACAAAAGCTTCGCCCAATTCATCCCAAGAAAATCGCAGCTATAAAGGCAGAAGTTGAAAAACTTCTAAAATCTGGGTTCATCTATCTAATCCCTTTAACTGAATGGGTCTCCAACCTTGTTCCGGTTGCTAAGAAACAAGGGACCATCCGTGTTTGCGTTGACTATCAAGATCTCAACAAAGATTGTCCCAAGGACAGCTACCCTACGCCTTTCATCGATCAAATCATCGATAATTGCGCAGGGAGCGTAATATTCTCTTTCATGGATGGTTTTTTTGGATATAACCAGATTAAAATCTTACCCGTTGATCAACATAAGACAGCCTTCATCTGCCCTTGGGGTACTTTCTCCTACCGAAAGCTACCTTTTGGCCTTAAAAATGCTGGTGCTACTTTCCAGCGAGCCATGTCGTACGCTTTCCATGACATCAAGCATATCATGGAACCTTACCTCAACGATCTGCCTACCCATTCATCCAATCGATCCGATCACATCGATCACTTGCAGGCAATTTTTCTTCGATGTCGATTCTATTGTATTCGTCTGAACCCACACAAATGCATTTTCACTGTCGAATCCGGTCGACTCCTCGGTTTCATTGTCTACAAATACAGGATCAGGGTGGATCCCTTAAAAATCAAGGCCATCCTAGCCTTACCCCCACCTACAAATTTAACCCAACTTCAAAGTTTGCAAGGCAAAGCAAACTTTCTTCGCTGTTTCATCTACAACTATGCCGAGATCACTAAAGGATTTATGCGGTTACTGCAAAAGAACATCCCTTTCATCTGGGATGATGCTTCTCAACGGTCATTCGACGCTCTCAAGAACGCTTTGACCCATGCTCCTTTGTTACATCCTCCCGAATATACAAAGGATTATATCCTTTACTTGGTCGCTTCTACTTCCACCATTGCGATGGTGTTAGTCCAAGAAGACCCCAATGGCAAAGAACATGTGATTTATTATATGAGCAAGAGTTTATCTGGACCCAAACTCAGATATTCGCATGTTGAGAAACTAGCTCTGGCAGCCGTCATTGCTGTCCAAAGATTCTGCCACTACATCTTATTACGCACCACCACGGTAATCGCAGACTCCAACCCTATGTACCACGTCTTGACACGTCAAGTACTTGGGGGCAAATATTCAAAATGGATCATTATTCTTCAATAATTTGATCTAGAGTTTACGAAGGCTAAAGCCAAAAAATCCCTGGTGTTTGTCGAGCTCATCTGTGCTCTCCCCCGTGCCGATGAAAACATTAAACCTAGAGATTATCTCCCTGACGAATCTCTCTTCCTCATCAGCACCTCTGATCCTTGGTACGGAGACATTCTCCTCTACCTTCAAACCCAACATTTTCAGCCCAACACCTCTCGCGAAGAGAGTCGACGCATTTGTCACCACTCTCATCATTATATCATCCTCGATGACACTTTGTATCACCATGGTATTGACACCATCCTTCGGCGATGTCTAATTCACGAGGAGGTTGAATGCGTTTTGAACAATTGTCACCTTGGCGCCTATGGTGGTCACCTTTTTGGGATGGCCATAGCCCAAAAAATCCTATGTGCCGGCTACTTTTGGCCCTCGATTTTCAAAGATTGCATCGAGGCCATCAAAAAATGCCCACCTTTCCAAATCTTCAACAAGAAGGAACGCACCCACCCTACCGCGCTGCACCCTATTATCGCCATCGACCCCTTCACCAAACGGGGTGTTGATTTCATGCAGTGTAAGCCTACCTCAACCGGGGGGCACGGTTACATCATCGTCGTCGTCAACTACTTCACCAAATGGGCTGAGGCTATGCCTACCTTCTTGAATGATGGTCGTACTGCAGCTCTATTCCTCTTCAACCACATCATAACTCGTTTTGGTGTACAACATGCCATTGCCACTGACCATGGTGCACACTTCAAAAACTAGATGATGAGTGAGTTACATATCAAATTGGGTTTTCAACATGAAAACTCATCCCCCTACTACCCTCAAGAGAACGGACAAGTTGAGGCTATCAACAAAGTCCTAAAAACCATGATCTAACGCATGGTAGGGGAAAACAAAACATCGTGGCATTT
Organism: Picea engelmannii; assembly: GCA_009831015.1. NCBI lineage: Eukaryota > Viridiplantae > Streptophyta > Pinopsida > Pinales > Pinaceae > Picea > Picea engelmannii. The sequence continues at coordinate 878,251 of ML787731.1, forward strand.
ACAACTATTCTCCGCTCTCTAGGCCTGTCACACTTCTGTGAAAACTTCAACTGGATTTACTCCTTTCCAGTTGGTCTATGGCATTGAAGTCGTCCTACCAATCGAGTGTGAGATTCCATCACTCAAACTAAAAGTAGAACTCCTGCCCCATACTTCTGCTGAAAAAGAACGATTCTTGTATCTATCCAAATTGGATGAAACACGTCGGAGACCTACTGCTGGTACTACCAGATCTGCTGCAACCGGGATGCCTCCGCGACGTTCTGGTACCGGTATATCAGTCGAGCGCGCTCCTCCCTTGTCTGCACGTTGAAAACAATACATCTGTTAAAACTCTTTGACATACCCAAAAAAATATATATACATTAAAAACTCAAAAAACAAAAACTGGACAAGGTATGGCTCAATCTCTTACCTAACACATCCCAGTCTTTCCCCACTGGCAAAATCAAGTCCATGTTCCCGTGGAAATCTACCTCAACATAAGGGAAGTCCTCTATCCAGAGGTACTGTCGTCTCAGCCAGGCAAAGAAATCACCAGTGAAATGGAACTCTGACTCCGATACTAGCCTTGGAGACAGACTAGTCCACCTCTACATCCTTGGTTCATCCACTGGTCACACCGCCAGTGCTATATGAAGCTGCATCTGGGGGATGCGCTCTAGAAAAAATGAGACCAAAAATGAGCCGTAACCAAATTTCTTCTATCCAGTCCTACACTGTGAAATCTATTCCTTCACATTTCGAAGGAACCCTGCACTCCAGTTGAACAGTGTTGGCTCAAAACACTGAACACCATAAGCCACCTGTGATCTTGATGCTAGATGCGCACTCGTACTGTCGGTCACGCTTGTGATAGCAAACAGTATAGACTGGAGGGGCAACTCTCAAATATCTTTGATAGGGATTCTACCCCCTACCAGCCTTTCTCCTGGGATACAGTGGCGTGCTAGATACATGTCCACTTGCTCGAGTAGTGCCCTCTGCCCGGTGAAAGATATGGGGACCCCTCTTTTCGAGAGGCCAGTCAAAAAATATACATCTTCTAACTCAATGGTTAAAAGCTGCGTGCCAATCTGGAATCCTTGTTCTACAACATCCCATAGGCCAATCATATATTCGACCAATAAGATCTCTCTCTTCATTTTCTACAACTTGAAGAATTTGAGCAAACCACAGGCTTGCAAAGCGGCCCATGTACGAGGACTCCGCAAGGCAGCTAAGTCATCCATCTCATGTTCTCTTTCCTTCCATTCAATCATGATTGCCAAAGTTACCTACAAAAAAAAAAGAAATAAAAAAACTAATTATTTCCACGTTTTGGCAATTTCGACAATTTTCAAAAGCAATTTAAAACATGAAATAAGATGCCCACACCATTTAAAAGTAACCACACGCTCTTTGTAACCACCACGCCCTCTCTTAAGCATTTAACATTCATCAAACAATAATAAAAGAGTTTTAAAATTCAAAATGACTTTGGGGGTTGCGTGGGCACTTGGGAAGATTTTTTATGGGCTCTTTTACCAAAAAACGACCTATCTAATTGACTACTAGGGCGTTGGCATCTCAGCCATCTCTTCCTAGAACGTTTTTTCACAAAAAATCTCGTTTTCCCATTGATTTTCAAAGAGGCCAATTTGGTTCTAATCGGGGCAACTTAGGGCTTCACATTTTAATTAAATGATGCTATTAAAATGAATGTGAAGCCATGTGTTTGAAAGAGCAAGAGATGGACACCTACCTAGTCTGAATGGCAAGCAAAACGGTGAACCGTAGCACCGGCAGTGAGTGAAACAAGATCCACTTCAAAATGATATTCTCCACTACTCCAAAATCCTTGCAAAATGAAAAGGTAAATGAAGTTTTCAATGAATTTTTATTTATAAATTTTCATTTTTTATAAGGTATGGTCACTTATGGGTTTCTCTAATAATATGTTGGCTTCACTAATCCCTGGTTTGTAGTTCTGGCATCGCAGGTTTCCTGGCACTCCTGATGGATTATTCCCTTGTCACACTTATGAGCACAGTCTTAGTTCATTCTCGAGCTCGATAATATGAGAACGTAACCGAGTAAACTTTTATCTCTTTTTCGGACCCGTATGGATACAAACACACGAAAAAGGAACCCCCCTGGAGTCTCCTTTAAACCCTTTTTAGACTCTCTAAATATGAAAATATTGTCGAGTGACCTTGCTTCCATTCACACTCGTTAAAAGGTCAGAAAGGGCGTGTTTCGAGCGATAGTTTCACCCTTTTTCGGTCTCGTTGGACTACTGTACGAAAAAGAAACTAAGAGAGTTCTCTTTTAAGTGTTTTTCCAAACTCTATAATCCCGAAAAACCTTCGAGTTTTCTGTCTTTGGACTCGTTAAATCACACATCGACAGACCCATATGGGACCGAATCCTTACTTCTTACGGTTCGTTAAACCAAGGAAGAGGAACTTACCGAAGGTGAGTTATATCGAGCATGTGTTATCCTCCTCGAGCTCATTAAATCAAAAAGAGGTACTCGTCCATCTGGATGGGGGAAAATTGAAAGGAGCAATCCAAGCAGTCCCTTGAGAACATCATCCAGCACTTCTTAGAGTCACCCTTGAACACGGCACTTTGTCATTTGCATATATCATAATTCGTTGAACCTCTACACTGATCCAATCCGTTGAGTTCCTTTCACTCCTTTGGGTCACCCGACGCAAGTCACCGCATCCATCGCATAAGTATTGGTCCACGTCATGTTCTGTTGTTGTGCCTCAGTGTTCAAGGGAAGTATTTACCTCGAGAGTCAGCCATCCCAAATATCTTGCCTCAAAACCTGTGTTAGTCCATGTTCTTTTGATCTACCTATTACATCTCTATGTTCGTTTTGTGTCGTTGATGGGGGATACATCAAGGCCCTCCCTCGACGAGTCTATTCCTGTCGACTTCAACACATTATCCAAGAATTGGGCTTAGAAACCAGTTAGTACTTTGGCACCTGCATCCCTCAATGGCAGGCCTCCTCACATCCGACAATAGGTTTACATCATTAACCTCTGATCAGATGATTCCACGGATGTTCGACCTCATCTCATCTGTTTACATTCCCTGGAATGTACTAGGGTACCTTGGGAATCATTGACATTAATGGTGACCTCCCTCGCACTTGTTAGCGATTCACACCATTGGCCGGTAATCAAGTGGTTTCTGCCATGTTCGACATCAGGACATCTATTCACATGGTTAGATTCGTACCACATTGGGATTGGTGAGAAGACCCTGGGTCGAGTGACCATTTTGATATACTTGGCCCAGGCTGCGAAGGAGTTTTCTATTGGACAAAGAACACATACACTGTTACATAGATCCACTTTGTATTGGTCGTGGCTATGTCTTGTCATCTAGTAGATCCACTGTGTATTCTCCGTGGCTACAATCAGTCTGATTCATTAGAGTATAAATCCACATTGTATCTTCGGTGGCTATACGTTTTATCAACACAATTATGGATCCACAGTGTATTTTATGGCAGCCATATCTTGCAAGTCTTGATCACCCAAGCATAGGTATGCTTGCCTTGGGTTTTGAAATATGTCATGATATTTGTTGGATGTTTGTGTGCAGCTTCCATCAAGTTCTCTGAGTCTATACCCTTGCTTGGATGTCTGCAAAGCATTTCAATTATTAGTTCGCATCTTCTAACTTCATACTTTGGGGGGAAATCTGTTACACGTCAAAATTACTCAAATGGATAAGTGTCGCATGTTCCTCTCGATTGTCGTAAGTGTCACATCTTCCTTACAATTTTCGCAAGTGTCGCAAGTTGGTCACAAGTGTCACAAATGATGTTCAAGGATACTGCCATGCCGACGACACTAAGGAGACACTTAAAACATCTCATGTACTTGGTTTAAAGAAGAAGAATTGGTTAACTGAAGACAAGGAACTCTTAACACCTGAAGAGAGCCCTGAAACAAAGGTTTTGAGGGGGAGCGCTCCCCTATATCAGCCTTAGGAGCGCTAGCTCTCCCCTACAAGGCATCAGGGAGCGTTATAATGCTCCCCTACCCCCTCTGAAGGAGAAATACTCACCTTGAGGGCGCTGGCGCTCCCCTCAAGCTTCTTAGGGAGCGCTACAGCGCTCTGATGCCCCTTCTAAGGGAGAGCTGCCTAATCTGAGGCAGTAGTTGGCCCGTTGAGGAGAATAAGGGGAGGATCTTTGAAGATTAGGAGGCAGTTGTATTCGAATTCTTGGTTTCATCAAGAGATCCCTGATTTGAGGAGAAGGTTCCCTAACTTGTTCTAAAGATAACTCAAGAGGTTAAGCTCCTATTGACCTATATAAGCAAGCTCTATGATGGTGGAAAGGAGGAGGAACTGCTAGCATGAAACCTATGATCTTGTAGGAAACACACAGTCATCCAAAGGAGAGTGATCGGTGAAGCTGTTGTTATCCAGGTTGTGGATATTTTAGGCAAGGGTTAGACAAAGGGGACTTGATGAAGCTGTCGCATTCGCATCTACGATTGTAAGCACTGTTGTCGTTATTCTCATTAATATGACACGCTTGGCTTGTTTCTTTCTAGTTTGTGTCTGATGTTACATGAACTTATCATTGATAGATAGATATGTTTTCAAGCTAATATCAATAGAGTAGGAAGTGGTTGTATCTTGTTTTGTCCACAGGATCCAGCGAGGAGAAAAGGATCGAAGCGCAACTCAGAGCATGCAGGGACAAACATCGATAAAGAGGTACTTATGTTCTCCTTCCTTCTCATGTGTTAGTTTGGATAGATTTGAAAGGAAGTCAATGTCCACGTTAAGCATTTTTTGTCTTAGAGTTAGGGTCAAGCTCTTTGAAGCACTCTACCTGTCCGCAGGGAGATTTTCCTACAACAGAAACTAGCGACTCTACTGGGGAGATAGCCTCAAATTGAAAATTCTTGTTTTGATTTCTCCTCATTGACCTAGTTTTACCCCTTGATTGTTTCAGACCTAGTTCACTCCTATTTTGATTGGTTTCATGAGCTGATTGGCTCCTTACCATATCATGCTCAGCATAGTTGTCGAGTTTAAATTGCAATTTTTGGAATTTTTTGACATTTTTGGGAGTTTTTGAACCTAGCGCCCCTGTCCTTGTGTTAACAGAGCACCAACACTCCCCTATAGCCTTATAAAGAGCTCTATAACACTCCTTTCCTTTGGAAACAGAGCGCCAGCCCTTCTTTGGCCAATAAATCTTCCAGAAATGCCTTTTTCAGGGTTTTTCTCTGTGCCTCTCTTGCTGGGTCACCTAGTGAGTCAGTCTGTCTTCCTTCCAGCCTTGACATCTATCTTTTTTGAAGATCAAACATCTTACTCTTTGGATTTTGTATCCTTCTTCACTATTTTTATTGAGTTTTTCTGTTGAGTGAAGTTTGAAACCCATGCATTGTTTTTCTCTCCTCATCAACTGAGTAAAAAACCCCGGTGAAGGTCATCAAAGGTCTACAGACCTCTTCATCTTGATTGTAGTCAAGATCATTTTTCTTCAACTCTCTATTTTGGGTGTGAAGTTTGTCTTCTCTTTGATTTTTTCTTTTATTTCGCTTTTCGTTTTGATTGCAACGAAAGGGTGTATTGTTTGTATGACTTTTGCTTATGCTAGTTTGATTTTCATTCATACAAAAAGATAATTAGCAAGATGAGCATGGTGTTGAATTGATCATTATTCATATGCAAACAATAAAAGGCATCTTCATGATTGATTGTGCATGTTAGAAGGCATCTCAAAAGTTTTAGCGTCACATCAGGATTTGATTGAGAAAAAGAATTGTTTGAGGACACTCCTTGTTTGTGCTTGTTAGTGAAAAGAACTCTCTCTCTCCCTTAGATAGATGTTCATCGAAAAGAAATGACTGCTTATCATATTTTATGCATTTTTTGGACTGAGACATAATTCCATTTGTTTCACTTCCATGCACCCCTTTTGCGTAAAGAACAGCCATAAAATCAACGCTAATTAAAAATTATTTAGAACTTTTTCTTTTTCAAGGATCCTCCACCAACAGTAGAATAGGCTTAGTGCTTTGGATTAGGCTGTGAGCATAACTCTCCAAAGTTTCCAAAACAAACATTAGCATCCTGAGTTAGGGAGAGTCAAATCCAATTATCGTATAAGTCTGCCTGGGATCCCCCTCTCACACAGGGGTTATGCACGAGGTCGCATTCAGGTGAGATATGGGGACTAACCCTCCGTGGTTTAACTGATTGTGGTGGTCAGATCGTATTATGGGGGTCACTTCAAGGTAAATCCACAATTACTGCGTGGAATCCTTTTAGTTGATTTCGGGCTCGATACCTTGCCCATACATTCGGATCGGACTGTCGATTGTTCCCGCCCAGCGGCTGACTGTGAATTGGTAACCTTAGTGGCCATAATCTTTAAGGTCTTACACAAGGTGACTGTGACGAGAAGTCTCACTGTACCTGGAGCAAACATTGGCCAAACTCACTCGGGCTCCTTGGAGGGTAAATCCACAATTACTGCATGGAAGCTTGCACCAAGGCGTAAGTTCGTTAAGCAGGTTGCCATTGTAACTGTTCCACCCTATCCCCGCCCCTTCTGGACTTGATCACGCGACGTTGGATTTCATCACCAACTAGTACGGTCATCAAAAGAAGGTCCTGTTTGCTTGGTTGTGATTCTTAGATTTTTTAGCGTGTGCTGTTTATTTTCAGTAGTTGGCCATAGATCTCTTTCGTCGACTCTTTTTCGCCAACATCAACCCTCCATGTCACTTGCGGAGGCTACAGGGAATTCCTCCAGAAAATATGGAAGTAAACACCCCTTTACCCCCTCATTCTACGGACGAATCTCCTCAAAAGAGCGAGGTTCAAAATACTACAACTTACCAGGAAGAAGTTCCCACTCCTTTGGAGAATTTTCGAATTGTTTCAGAATCTCCGGAAGCTTATCGCATTCCGGAGGGATATGAACGACGTATCCTCCACCTGAATTTCACTGGAGAATTTGTTGTCGTCAATCCTTCTGACATTTCGGATGGGTCTTCTCAAAACCCTTTATTCGATGACCCTTTTGGACCACAGACATCGTTCAAATTCCACCACGCTTGGTGCGAGATCTCTACGGAACTGGAGAAGGTGTCGACATACCTTTTTCCTACACTGTACCTCCAAATCACTTTATCGGTAACACCACTTTTATAGCCAAACCACCTATTGGTCCGAACATATCGTCTGTTGGCCCAAGGTCTACTATTATCCTCTAGATGGCCCATTCTACAATGGTCCTGCACATTCCGACTATCCCCGTCGGTAACGCAGTGGTTAATCAAGCTCTGATTGGCACACCTGTAACACCAAGACCTACACTCCCTTTTGGATTCAGGGCACTGAATGCTTCTGCTACCACCACTTCCCAAACTACTACCCAAGTTATACCGGGAAGTTCCATACCTATCTAACAACCTGGAGGGACCGGTCTTGGTGGTCCTAATCCGCTCGGCGGTACCGGTCAGTCTTTTACGTCTGGTTCTAAAATCCCGGGAACTCTACCTCAAGCTGGGGGGCATCCTCCTATCGGAGGAAAAATTCCATTCGGGGGGCACCCTCATGCTGGGGGGTAGCGTCAATCCAGAGTCTACCATCAACCGCACAGACAAAATGTGTCTGCCACACCCAATCTGTGGAACGTCATTTTTTAAGGAAATCCACAGTTCTCGGTAGGACAAAATGCTCAGACTCCGCAACAACCCCCTTATGGACAAATGCCAAACCCACCCTATAACCCGCAAAACCCATCCGGTTATCCTCCGCTCACACATGTTTCTCAAAACATCTCAAATCCCATATACCTTGGTCAAAACCAACCTCATATAAGAGGGCCCACTAGTTATAATTACCCACATAACCCGGTAATGGGCCCCACTGGTGTCCCTCTGCCACACCAACATTACCCACAGGTTAACCAACAACTACCTTTTCTAGCTATATTGGATCTTCTAGACTTGTCTCAGTTAATGAATGATCCTATTTATCATTCTTCGGTTTGGCCAGCCATTCCAGCTAAACTTCCTTCTGATATCCGAAAATTCGACGGAAAGTCTGGAGAAGACCCGAACAACCACGTGATGACTTTCCATTTGTGGTGTTCATCCAACTCCCTCATGGACGATTCGATTCGGTTGCGTCTTTTCCAACGAACACTTACAGGTTCCGCAGCAAAATGGTATATTGAATTACCACGCGCATATTTTCACGATTTCAAATCCCTCACCATGTCCTTCCTCACACACTTCCAACTACCCATTCGGTATTAGACGGGTACTGAACTATTAACCTCCCTTCATCAGACAACTTCTGTACACATCTCCGAACATATCCATGAATGGAGATGATGACGAAGGATAATCAAAGTGGTCATTCCCGACCAATTGTTAGCGGAATGGTTCACTAAATCGTTGTTACCCCAGATTGCTCGTGATGTTGCCATGGGTGGTGTAGTCACCGAGGAAGAATCCATTGCCCAAGCTCAGTACTTAGACTTAGTCTAGTCACAATCCGGTACTCTGTATGAGTTGATACCAAATGCGACCCGTGCCACTAACGACCCATCCAAACCATCAACTGCTTTGCATGCGGATGGAGTTATTGGCTCCATCAAAACCCAATATACTACCCAGTCTACTGGAACAATTCAGCGGCCCGCTTCGATGGCTTCTCCCAGTTCGACTGCACCCTCTTCTATCCCCCCTCAAACTCAAGTCTCTGATGTGAACGCGGTCCAATCAACCCCTTCACAACAACTTGGGGGCAAGAAAAAATGAGAAACAAACCAAAGAAGAACAATAACAACGAACAACCCAAAGCCCAACCACAAACCCCTGCTGCTGGAAAACAACCACAACGAAAACCGAAATTCCCATGTCTCATTTGTGGTGACTATCACTACACTCGAGACTATCCACATCGCGATAAAGTGGCCAAACTTTTCAAAGGAAATTCACAACCCACTGTGATCACTCAACCTTTTCCGCAGCAGCAATCTTTGGTTGCACAAACCCCCACGCCGGGGGGCAGTTCCAATCAACCCCATGATGAGGCCTCGACAAGCGCCCACATTTACATGTTTAATAGAGTTAATCTAACCACTCGCTCTGCGACATATGACACGTTGGTTAAACCTGATAAACCAAAGACTTCTAATGGTTCTTCACTAGACCCGTTACCATCCTTTGTTAATCCTCCATCTGTTGACCCTCCATCCGGGCCACTTGAGATTGAGAAACCTTCTTTTGACTCCATCTTACACCCTCCTAAGAGCACCATCCGGAAATCTACCTTCAATCCTAATTCACGGGCTGCCCAAAACTACGACATTGTAGAAGATTTGGCCCAAGCCCCATGTGCTATGTCCGCCTTGGAAGTTCTACAACACTGCCCCAGCCAACGTAGAACACTCTTAGCCGCTATCGGTGCTTTTGATCCTGGGTCATCAAACAACCTCATGTTTAATCTGGATGATCATCAATCGCGATTCTCCCACCAACTAGCTTTCCAAATCGATGTTGTTGTTCACAATCAACAAATCCACCGGACTATCTTGGATGAGGGAGCCTCTACCTGTGTTATGTCTCTAGCCTATTGGAAAGGCTTGAAATCACCTGCCCTTAACAAATCCACTACCATGTTACGTTCCTTCGACGGACGAGGTTTTCATCCTCACGGATTATTACAATCCTTAGCCGTTTAGTTGGGCGACAAAACTGTTACCGTTGACATCGAGGTGGTCGATGCTCCCCTCGATTACAACCTACTACTTGGAAGAAGTTGGTTTTATGCTATGAATTTCATCACCTCGTCGTTGTTTCGATGTATACAATCCCCCCATCAAAGAAAAATTGTTACCATCGATCAGCTTGATTTCTGCACACCCGACGCTCACATCCCTGCTACCAACAACATTCCCTTTTTGAGAGACCACCCAGTTACATATGAAAGCGTTGTTGTTGTCCTATTGAAAGATTCTAGCCTCATGGGTACCTTCCCTACACCACTTCCACCTACCGCACATCATATTGCCGCCATCAATATGATCTCAACTATGCCTTATCAATCCTTGGAATCATCTGACCCTTGGGTTGTGCCTAGTCTTTTGGAATTCGATGTGCTCAGTGACACTATGCCACTGAGTCCAGCCGAGGCCGCATACGTAGCTATTCAATCTGCCTCTCCCTCTTCGAATACTTCACATTCATTGGCACCCGATGCTTACTCGGTGCCCTTGTGTTTGGATTCTCTGTCGTCTGTCATTGATTACATTTCCCAAATTTTTCCTTCGGATGAATCTATTATGGAAATGCTTAGCATTGATGATCTGCCCTGGGATGACAACCACCATCGATCTTCTTTTCTTCTGCCTTTGGAAGGAATTCACCAAGACATACGCTTTGTCTTCCCTCCCGATGTTACTGAAGCTCCGCAATATCATATCCTCACAAAAGATACTCTCTCTGAGGGGAACATGGGTAACATCTCTACTAAAATCACGATTGACATTTCAATCAAATAAGGTGTCGTGGAAAACATTAACCTAGGTGCTAATTGCACACCCGACGAAGTGGTCTCTTACACCACTTTGTTTAAATAATTATGCGATGTCTTTGCATGGAGTTATGAGGAATTTCCAGGGATCGACCCTTCAATCGTCATACACGAAATTAAAACATACCCTGACGTGAAATCGGTTCGACAAAAGCTCCGCCCGGTTCATCCGAAGAAAATAGCAGCTATAAAGGCAGAAGTTGATACACTTCTAAAATCTGGCTTCATCTATTCCGTCCCTTTAACCGAATGGGTATCCAACCTTGTTCCTGTTGCTAAGAAACAAGGGACCATCCGTGTTTGCGTTGACTATCAAGATCTCAACAAAGCTTGCCCCAAGGACAACTACCCTACACCTTTCATCGATCAAATCATCGATAATTGCGTAGGGAGCGTAATCTTCTCTTTCATGGATGGATTTTCTGGATATAACCAGATTGAAATCTTACCTGTTGATCAACATAAGACAGCCTTCATCTTCCCTTGGGGTACTTTCACCTATCGAAAGCTACCTTTTGGCCTTAAAAATGCTGGTGCTACTTTCCAGCGAGCCATGTCGTACGCTTTCCATGACATCAAGCATATCGCGGAACCTTACCTCAACGATCTTCCTGCCCATTCATCCAATCGATCCGATCACTTGAGGGCAATTTTTCTTCGATGTCGATTCTATCGTATTCGTCTGAACCCCCACAAATGCATTTTTACTGTCGAATCCAGTCAACTCCTCGGTTTCATTGTCTCCAAAGATGGGATCAGGTTGGATCCCTTAAAAATCAAGGCCATCCTAGCCTTACCCCCACCTACCAATTTAACCCAACTCCAAAGTTTGCAAGGAAAAGAAAACTTTCTTCATCGTTTCATCTGCAACTATGCCGAGATCACTAAAGGATTTATGCGGTTACTGCAAAAGAACGTCCCTTTCATTTGGGATGATGCTGCGCAACGGTCATTCGATGCTCTCAAGCACGCTTTGACCCATGCTCCTTTGTTACATCCTCCCAAACATACAAAGGATTATATCCTTTACTTGGCCGCTTCTACTTCCACCATTGTGATGGTGTTAGTCCAAGAAGACCCCAACAGAGAAGAACATGTGATTTATTATCTGAGCAAGAGTTTATCTGGACCCGAACTTAGATAATCGCATGTTGAGAAACTGGCTCTGGCAGCCGTCATTGCTGTCCAAAGATTCTGCCACTACATCTTATTATGCACCACCACGGTAATCGCAGACTCCAACCCTATGTACCACGTCTTGAAACGTCAAGTACTTGGGGGAAAATATTCAAAATGGATCGTTATTCTTCAAGAATTCGATCTAGAGTTTACGAAGGCTAAAGCCAAAAAATCCCTGGTGTTTGTCGAGCTCATCTGTACTCTCCCCCGTGGCAATGAAAACATTGAACCTAGAGATTCTCTCCCTGACGAATCTCTCTTCCTCATCAGCACCTCTGATCCTTGGTACGGAGACATTCTCCTCTACCTTCAAACCCAACGTTTTCATCCCAAAACCTCTCACGAAGAGCGTCGATGCATTCGTCACCACTCTCGTCGTTATATCATCCTTGGCGACACTTTGTATCGTCGTGGTATTGACACCATCCTTCGGCGATGTCTGATTCATGAGGAGGCTGAACACGTTTTGAACAATTGTCACCTTGGCGCCTATGGCAGTCACCTTTCGGGGATGGCCACAGCCCAAAAAATCCTACGTGTCAGCTACTTTTGGCCCTCGATTTTCAAAGATTGCATCGAGGCCATCAAAAAATTCCCACCCTACCAAATATTCAACAAGAAGGCACGCACCCACCCTACCGTGCTGCACCCTATTATCGCCATCGACCCCTTTTCCAAATGGGGTATCGATTTCATGCAGTGTAAGCCTACCTCAGTCGGGGGGCACGATTACATCATCGTCGTCGTCGACTACTTCACCAAATGGGCTGAGGCTATGCCTACCTTCCTGAATGATGGCCATACTGCAGCTCTATTCCTCTTCAACCACATCATAACTCATTTTGGTGTACCACATTCCATTGTCACTGACCATGGTGCACACTTCAAAAACCAGATGATGAGCGAGTTACATATCAAATTGGGTTTTTTCCATGAAAACTCATCCCCCTACTACCCTCAAGCGAACAGACAAGTTGAGGCTATCAACAAAGTCCTAAAAACCATGATCCAATGCATGGTAGGGGAAAACAAAACATCATGGCATTTACAACTGTTCTCTGCTCTCTGGGCCTTTCGCACTTCTGTGAAAACTTCAACTGGATTTACTCCTTTCCAGTTGGTCTATGGCATTGAAGCCGTCCTACCAATCGAGTGTGATATTCCATCACTCAAACTAAAAGTAGAACTCCTGCCCCATACTTCTGCTGAAAAAGAACGATTCTTGTATCTATCCAAATTGGATGAAACACGTCGCGATGCTTCTCTCGCCAATGAGGCACATCAAAAAAGAATTAAGAGTCAATACGACAAATCCATCCACCCTCGGGCTTTCGCAGAAGGAGACTTAGTCCTCGTTTACGACCAAGCTCACGATAAATTGGGGACATGAAAGTTAGAACCTATGTGGCACGGTCCTTACATCGTGAAGCATATTCTACACAGAGGTGCCTACGAATTAGTTGACCATGATGGAATTTCCCTGGGACAGCCCCGAAACGGGCTTTGACTTAAAAAGTAATATGCCTAGATCACCTAGCATTTGTACTTTGTACATTATTGTATTTTAGTTTGGTGTGTCTATTTCTTTCGCATGCTCGAGTCTTTATCGGTTCCACTCATGACTGTGCCTGTGTTTTCATGCGCAGATGACGTCTTCCTTTCCTATATTTTTTGGGTTCACAGATGGTGCTAGCCGACATACCTGGAATATTGCTTCAACAGCATGGGTTATCTACCAGTTTGACGAGGTGGTGATTTTAGGAGGTATCTGCTTAGGACCAGCAACCAACAATATGGAAGAATATCATGCTGTCATCGGACTGTTGACCCAAGCCTCCTCTCTAGGTATCTCTCGTATCATTATTTACTTAGACTCCCAACTCGTGGTTTATCAACTCAACCGTATCTATGCTATCCGTAGTCCTATCCTGCTACGTCTACACTTACAAGTTCGTTGTCTTGAACGAATGTTCGATTCCATTGAATATAAACACATTCCAAGAGAACTTAATAGTGTTTCGGATTCACTAGCTAATTATATCATGGATCGCTATCTTTCCCACATATAAGATTTAAGGAAATCAAAACTGTACATTACATGTAAATTAAAACACATCACAGACATCATCATGTACAAATCATTGGCATTGTAAAACTCGAAATTGTATATATATATATATATGGTGTGACTGAAATGTTTGTATTACATCAAAAAGTATGTAGAAGAGAAAAATATTGGGTCTTTCCACCCATACAACGTCCCCTGACAAGGCATACAAAATATGATCACGGGAGAGACTCTAATCTCCCCGCACTACATTGTGCTGCGAATAACACATCACCGCATGCACTACGCACCTCAATAGAGAATTGATATTCTCTTATACTCCCACAGTGTGCCTCTGCAGATGTAAAGGCACTTCCCCCCTCCACAAAGGAGGGATACCCATCGTAAGGCCTTGGAGGTTTCTCTCAACCTCCCGGAGACCTACTACTGGTACTGCCGGATTTGCAGCAATCGGGACGCCTCTGTGACGTCCTGGTACCGGTATATCATCCAGGCACACTGCTCCCTTGTCTGCACGTTGAAAACAATACATCTGTTATAACTCTTTTACATACCCAAAAAAATATATATACATTAAAAACTCAAAAAAAAAAAAACTAGACAAGGTATGGCTCAATCTCTTACCTGACACATCCCAGTCTTCCCCCGCGGGAAAAATCAAGTCCATGCTCCCGCGGAAATATACCTCAGCATAAGGGAAGTCCTCTATCCAGAGGTATTGTCGTCTCATCCAGGCAAAGAAATCACCAATGAAATGGAACTCTGACTCCGATACTAGCCTTGGACACATACTAGTCCACCTCTCCATCCTTGGTTCATCCACTGGTCGCACCGCCAGTGCTATCTGAGGTTGCATCTAGGGGATGCGCTCTAGAAAAAATGAGACCAAAAATGAGTCGTAACCAAACTGCTTCTGTGCAGTCATGCATCGTGAAATCTGTTCCTTCACATTTCGAAGGAACCCTGCACTCCAGTTGAACAGTGTTGGCTCCAAACACTGAACATCGTAAGCCACCTGCGATCTTGATGCCAGATGCGCGCTCGTACTGCCGGTCACGCTCATGATAGAAAACAGTATAGACCGGAGGGGAAACTCTCAAATATCTTTGATAGGGATTCTACCCCCTACCATCCTTGCTCCCGGGATACAGTGGTGTGCCAGATACACATCCACTTTCTCGGGTAGCACCCTCTGCCCGGTGAAAGATATGGGGACCCCTCTTTTTGAGAGGCCAGTCAAAAAATATACATCTTCTAACTCAATGGTTAAAAGTTGTGTGCCAATCTAGAATCCTTGTTCTGCAACATCCCATAGGCCAATCATATGTTCGAGCAATAAGATCTCTATCTTCATTTTCTACAACTTGAAGAATTTGAGCAAACCAGAGGCTTGTAAAGCGGCCCGTGTACGAGGACTCCACAAGGCAGCTAAGTCATCCATCTCATGTTCTCTTTCCTTCCATTCAATCATGATTGCCAAAGTTACCTACAAAACAAAAAGAAATAAAAAACTCAGTATTTCCACGTTTTGGTAATTTCGGCAATTTTCAAAAGCAATTTAAAACATGAAATAAGATGCCCACACCATTTAAAAGTAACCACACGCTCTTTGTAACCACCACGCCCTCTCTTAAGCATTTAACATTCATCAAACAATAATAAAAACGTTTTAAAATTCAAAATGACTTTGGGGGCTGCGTGGGCACTTGGGAAGATTTTTTATGGGCTCTTTTACCAAAAAATGACCTATCTAATTGACTACTAGGGCATTGGCATCTCAACCATCTCTTCCTAGAATGTTTTTTCACAAAAAATCTTGTTTTCCCATTGATTTTCAAAGAGGCCGATTTGGTTCTAATCGGGGAAACTTAGGGCTTCACATTTTAATTAAATGATTCTATTAAAATGAATGTGAAACCATGTGTTTGAAAGAGCAAGAGATGGACACCTACCTGGTCCGAACGGCAAGCAAAACGGTGAACTGTAGCTCCGACAGCGAGAAAAACAAGATCCACTTCAAAATGAGATTCTCCACTACTCCAAAATCCTTGCAAAATGAAATGGTAAATGAAGTTTTCAATGAATTGTTATTTATAAATTTTCATTTTTTATAAGGTATGGTCACTTATGGGTTTCTCTAATAATATGTTGGCTTCACTAATCCCTGGTTTGTAGTTCTGGCATCGCAGGTTTCCTGGCACTCCTGATGGATTATTCACCTTGTCACACTTATGAGCACAGTCTTAGTTCGTTCTCGAGCTCAATAATATGAGAACGTAACCGGGTAAACTTTTGTCTCTTTTTCGGACCCGTACGAATACCAACACATGAAAAAGGAACCCCCTGGAGTCTCCTTTAAACCCTTTTCAGACTCTCTAAATTTGAAAAGATTGTCGAGTGACCTTGCTTCCTTTCACACTCGTTAAAAGGTCAGAAAGGGCGTCTTTCGAGCAATAGTTTAACCCTTTTTCGGTCTCATTGCACTACTGTACGAAAAAGGAACTGAGAGAGTTCTCTTTTAAGTGTTTTTACAAACTCTATAATCCCGAAAAACCTTCGAGTTTTTTGTCTTTGGACTCGTTAAAGCACACATCGACAGACCCATATGAGACCGAATCCTTACTTCTTCCAGTTCATTAAACCAAGGAAGAGGAACTTACCGAAGGTGAGTTATATCGAGAATGTGTTATCCTCCTCGAGCTCATTAAATCAAAAAGAGGTACTCGTCCATCTGGATGGGGTAAAATTGAAAGGAGCAAGCCAAGCAGTCTCTTGAGAACATCATCCAGCACTTCTTAGAGTCGCCCTTGAACACGACACTTTGTCATTTGCATATATCATAATTCGCTGAACCTCTGCACTGAGCCAATCCGTTGAGTTCCTTTCACTCCTTTGGGTCACCCAATGTAAGTCATCGCATCCATCGCATAAGTATTGGTCCACGTCATGTTCTGTTGTTGTGCCTCAGTGTTCAAGGGAAGTATCCGCCTCGAGAGTCATCCATCCCAAATATCTTGCCTCAAAACCTGTGTCAGTCCATGTTATTTTGATCTACCTATTACATCTCTATGTCTGTTTTGTGTCATTGATGGGGGATACATCAAGGCCCTCCCTCGACGAGTCTATTCATGTCAACTTCAACACATTATCCAGGAATTAGGCTTAGAAACCAGTTAGTACTTTGGGACCTGCATGCCTCAATGGCAGGCCTCCTCACATCCGACAGTAGGTTTACATCATTGACCTCTGATTGGATGATTCCACGGATGTTCGACCTCATATCATCTATTCACATTCACTAGAATGTACTAGGGTACCTTGGGAATCATTGACATTAATGGTGACCTCCCTCGCACTTGTTAACGGTTCACACCATTGGCCGGTAATCAAGTGGTTTCTGCCATGTTCAACATTAGGACATCTATTCACATGGTTAGATTCGTACCACATTAGGATTGGTGAGAAGACCCTGGGTCGAGTGACCATTTTGATATACTTGGCCCAGGCTGTGAAGGAGTTTTCTATTGGACAAAGAACACATACACTGTTACATAGATCCACTTTGTATTGGTCGTGGCTATGTCTTGTCATCTCGTAGATCCACTGTGTATTCTTCGTGGCTACGATCGGTCCGAGTCATTACAGTATAGATCCACATTGTATATTCAGTGGCTATACCTTTTATCAACACAATTATGGATCCGTAGTGTATTTTATGGCGGCCATATCTTGCAAGTCTTGATCACCCAAGCGTAGGTATGCCTGCCTTGGGTTTTGAAATATGTCATGATATTTGTTGGATGTTTCTGTGTAGCTTCCGTCAGGTTCTTCGAGTCTATACCCTTTCTTGGACGTCTGCAAAGCATTTCAATTATCAGTTCGCATCTTCTAACTTCATACTTTGGGGGGAAATCTGTTACATGTTAAAATTACTCAAATGGATAAGTGTCGCATGTTCCTCTCGATTGTCGTAAGTGTCACATCTTCCTTACAATTTTCGCAACTGTCGCAAGTTGGTCACAAGTGTCACAAATGATGTTCGAGCATACTGCCATGTCGACGACACTAAGGAGACACTTAAAACATCTCATGTAATTTGTTTGAAGAAGAAGAATTGGTTAACTGAAGACAATGAACTCTTAACACCTGAAGAGAGACCTGAAACAAAGGTTTTGAGGGGGAGCGCTCCCCTATATCAGCCTTAGGAGTGATGGTGCTCCCCTACAAGGAATCAGGGAGCATTATAATTCTCCCCTGCCCCCTCTAAAGGAGAGCTACTCACCTTGAGGGCGATGGCGCTCCCCTCAAGCTTCTTAGGGAGCGTTACAGCGCTCTGATGCCCCTTCTAAGGGAGCGCTGCCTAATCTGAGGTAGTAGTTGGCCCATTGAGGAGAATAAGGGGAGGATCTTTCAAGATTAGGAGGCAGTTGTATTCGAATTCTTGGTTTCATCAGGAGATCCCTGATCTGAGGAGAAGGTTCCCTAACTTGTTCTAAAGATAACTCAAGAGGTTAAGCTCCTATTAACCTATATAAGCAGGCTCTATGATGGTGGAAAGGAGGAGAAACTGCTAGCATGAAACCTATGATATTGTAGGAAACACACAGCGAGCCAAAGGAGAGTGATCAGTGAAGCTGTTGTTCTCCAGGTTGTGGATCTTTCAGGCAAGGGTTAGATGAAGGGGACTTGACGAAGTTGTCGCATTCGCATCTACGATTGTAAGCACTATTGTCATTATTCTCATTAATATGACACGCTTGGCCTGTTTCTTTCTAGTTTGTGTCTGATGTTACATGAACTTATCGTTGACAGATAGATCTATTTTCAAGCTAATATCAATAGATTAGGAAGTGGTTGTATTTTGTTTTGTCCACAGGATCCAGCGAGGAGCAAAGGATCGGAGCGCAACTCGGAGCGTGCGGGGACAAACGTCGATAAAGAGGTACTTATGTTCTCCTTCCTTTGCATGTGTTAGTTTGGATAGATTTGAAAGGAAGTCAGTGTCCACGTTAAGCATTTTCTGTCTTAGAGTTAGGGTCAAGCTCTTTGAGGCAATCTACCTGTCCGCAGGGAGATTTTCCTACAACAATCTTATGCGCATGCAATCTCAAGTACTCGAGTCCGACAAACATTCATCTGGGTGTTGAAGAAATATTACAGAGACACATGAGATATTTTCATTTCCTTCCAAAGCTTCATATGTTTTTTTTTTCTTGTCTTTCTTCATTCAATATGCAATATTGCATTGTCCTCATTTAAGGTAAATTTGTTGTGTATCCAAAAGTCATGCAGCATGTAGGCATTACTTGCCTTTTTCTGTAGGTATGATTCATAGAACAATTATGCCAACCTAGGAAGCACATCTTGCAACAGAGGTTGCCTAATGGTACAATGCATGGTTGTGTTTCCCACAGTTCGGATGGAAACATTGAGGCAATTTCCATATATATATGGACATTTTTCGTCGCATCGCAAACAATTAATCGCATCATCACTTATCAAACCGGAAGCAGAAGTAGGAGAGTTGCATTTCACACATACAGGATCAAAGGGGGTCGATTACGCATTCGCTGCAATCAAAACATATTCAACCTAGAAACGCGAGCATAGGAATTAATACATTGAACAGTATAATACACAACTTCAACNACCCCCCCCCCCCCCTTAAAAAAAATAAAATAAATAAAACAAGACACAGAAATTTGGTGAAGGCTATTTGTATAAGCAAAGCGAGGATGATTTTGCGGATGTATATGCACAACATTTGTAGAGCTAGCTAGTTTCTTCATATCCTATACTATGTCTGCTCGCAACTCTGTTACAAATGTTGCTTGGGTTGTACGAAAGATCATTTCTCTAACAT
Source organism: Picea engelmannii (assembly GCA_009831015.1). Lineage (NCBI taxonomy): Eukaryota > Viridiplantae > Streptophyta > Pinopsida > Pinales > Pinaceae > Picea > Picea engelmannii. The sequence goes on from ML787731.1 coordinate 897,948, forward strand.
CCCTTTTCTTTGTTATATTTTTGAAGATCATAAGTGGAAACTGTCCTTTATGCAATTGTTGTTCCATTGACGAAAACAAATTTGAATAGGTATCAAACAATTGTAGTTGCAACATGGAACAATGCAATATTTGTGTAACTTATCCGAGATAAATGCACATGCGAAAGTAAAGGACAAAACTGGATATGGAAAGTGGTACCATTGTCTTTTCGTTGTCCGACTCTCCATACTTTATATGGAGAATGTGTTGTGATCCAAGTTTTCTCACTAGTGTGACAGTTGTACCAATGGTTCCGATTGGGTAAATATCACTGCTTTGTGCAAGCTGGCTGATAGTTGCATCCGAGACGAAACGATATTCTGAACAAACAGCGAGAATTTTTTCCACAATACTTGTTTCATTGATAGAAATAATCCGATCAAAATCACCATGGTCATATACTGTTTTTGGCAATATATTAAAATTTGTAATGGATATCCCATTACTCAGCAATATCTTTTTTGCATGTTTCTGGACAAGTTGCATAGGAATAGTCAGTGTGACTTTCATCATGGCCTCCTTATCTGTCATGTCAGCACACATAATGGATCTAGTTTTCTTCTCCTTGTCCAATCCGGTGCTATATACAACCATTATGTCCCCGAGGAACACTTGTCCAGTTTGGCAGTTGTTCAAGCCCTCTATTGATAGTACTTTGGGTGTTACAACTCTAGACCTGGTGACAATTTTTGAACAAGAAAACTAAAGTGAATGGTAGTGTGCATTTTTTTTTTGTATTATTTTTTCATTGGCATAAATCTACAAGTAGACGCATAGCTTCGATGAACTATGGAGCCATAATTTTTCAACAACGCCTCTTAGTCTGCGGAACCTACGCTATGTTCGGCCTCTCTCTTGTACTTGTTGATACTTCTTGTGAACTGCAAACCATGTATTTCATATGACATCAACATATTCACCATGCCATATATGAATAAATAGATGAGGATATTTGTTTGGTAAACATACTAGGAACATAATATATGCATCTTTACCTTTGGCCTTGTCGGTTTGCTGATGTCTGGGATGACTAACTGCTCATGGCCATATCACTATTCCAACTTTTTATGATGCAAGTATGTGTATATGAACATCAAAAGGAATAAACAAGCATATGCATTGTATACTATCCATAATAGTTCTTAATGTCACATGCAGGGTGGAAGGAGGTGGAATACAAAATAGGGTGTCAAGGAATATACTCAGGAAACATGAGGACCCAAGCATCAAATTGTATGCCTCTGATTTTTTGACTGGAAAAATGTGTAACAGTAAACAAGGCGTGAGGTCGGGGCACAACGACCAATCTGTATATCGCAGACCCCCAGAAGCTAGGGGAGCAATATTGAACCCGCTCACCCGGCACCTGCAATCGAAAAAGTGGGTAAGTATGGATTAAGGTAGAAGTGTGACCATAAATTTGAAATTGTTAGTCCGCCAACCAACACACCAAGTCATTTTTGGAAAGACCACTAAGTAGAGCAATTAGAAAACAAAAGGGATAATAGAAAATGGAAAAAGCGGAAATGGGGAGGACAAAACCCTTTGTTGTTACACAAAACAATTCATCTTCTTGTCCAACCAACCTTTTTCTTCCAAGGTAGAAACGTCGAATATACAATGGACATGAAGGCGAGTTAGTATGAAGAAAGACATGTAAAAGAAAGAGAAACAGTTCTATTTATTCCAATGTAACAACAAATAGAATACGATTCACATGAGAATACGCAGAAACATACGTAGTATATACATACAGGTAAACCCCAAAAAATTATATTTGAAGGAAGAAAAGAACTAAAAAACAGGAAAAAAAAAAAAAAAAAAAGTGCAAAGCAGCAGAACAAGCACAACAAATATACAGACAGTAAATGAAATACTGAACACTGGAATATGAAATAAGAGTACAAGTATCCACCTCTGTAACTCCTCATCTACATTCCTACCAAAGATTCCATCGTCCTCTCCAGCCAGTCTGTTTGTTTAAATGTAGCAATGCAGGAAAAATACAACGGACATGAAGGAGGTTAGTATGAAGGAAGACATGTAAGGAAGATAAGTTATTATGTAGGAAGGTACGCAACATCTACATACAATAAACTAGGTGAACACATATACAGATGATAAATGAAATACAAAACAACGCAATATGAAATAACAGTACAAGCATGTACCTTTCTATCTCCTCTTCAACCGATGCAGTCAAGACTCCGTCGTTTTCTCCAGCTATTTTGTTTGTTTGAATGTGGGAATGCACAAAATACAATGAACATGAATGGAATATGGTATGCGCCGGAGAACAAGTAATATGTACATACAGTAAAAGAGACTCAACGAATAGTATAAAATATAGGTAGAAATATGAACCTTCGCACTTCTCCATCCATAGTTGTAAATATGTAATTTTTTTCCCTGCCCAAAATATATTACAAACCACAAAATATTACGATATTGCATGGTCATAGCTAAACAATTTTTGGTTTTTCGTGGAAAACTATCTAGATATGCTTCCATCCATGGAAATACATGTTCTTTATCCTCTACATAGACTTTTGTGCCCACGATACAAGATTTTTGTTTTCCGTGTCAAACTACCCAGATATGCTTCCAGACATGGAAATATAATTTTGCAGAATCTTTGTTGTACATATCATATCTCAAGTACAAGACAAATTGTATCATGGGCACACCAGTCCGTGTAGAGGATAAAGAACATGTATTGTCATATGGGCACATTTCACCATACATGGTTTATAACTGCAGCTTGCATATGTTTTATTTTAACAAAAAAACAACGGATGTTGCAATTTCACATGTACTTCTCGAACTATTTTTCATGAAACTATTTTCTATCATGTAAACACTGAAGCACAAACAAAATATAATAGCATAATAGATATCTACCTCACCAGATAGGGAAAATAAAACAACTACATTTCCACTCGTGGGTGCAAGGGTTGAACACCACAAAGCGCCCAAAAAATAATAAGAATACAAAAATAAATAAATAAATAGCTCCAATTGTCGGCGCATGACCCCAACCTTGTAAAGCTGAAGCAAACAAAAGAAAACAGTAAGCGCCAAACCAGCGAGAAAGCATGAATAGGCCCAACTACAGCCCCAGGGCCCCAAATCGTAAAATTGAGCCAAACAAACACAACCAGCAACCAACGAAACAATGAACAAGAAACAACCACCGAACCAGTAAACAACATATGTATCTCCAATGATTTTGAAACTGTAGCCAAAGCACATAAGGAACCAGAAACATATGACGAGCATGCCAGTAGAAATAAGAAAACATTCTTACTTGCAAACTGCAAACACTGAACAAAAAAGAAGGAAGAGAAAATGAAACTATGGCATGGAAACTTACTCCAAAACGATGAAAGTCAGAAGCACGGGGCGAATTGTGAACCAAACAACAACAACATGCAGCAATCGACGAACTAGTGAAGAAGAAGCACTCACTTAACCAGTAAACAATGTATGTATCTTCAACGAGGACGAAATTGAATTGCAAGGCTAGAAGAAGGATGAAACATACAATGCCTATTCAATTGGCGGTGGAAAACAATATTGTCCAAAATCACTACAACATTGTATGGAAAATTTCGAGGAAAAATGTACTCTGAGAAGCATATTTAGATAAACATTTAAGGTTGTCAGGTTGTCCAACGGCCTCGTGGTATGCAGACATTTAAGTTTTCAATCCTTTTGGAGGACCTCACGTCATGTAAACATTTAAGTTGCTAGGCCTATTCAAGCACCTCAAAAAAAGTGTCAATACATTTCAATAAAAATACATGCGGAAGGGACTAATAATAATAACACAAATAAAAAAATGAATCACAATAAAAGGTTATAAACTTTGGAATTATCGATCACTATAAATCTTGGATATATAAACATTTCAATATGATTAGTACAAATAAAAAAGGCTAGCATATCAAACATTGGGATAAATTTAGCTAGCAGAAAATGCTAAGACAAACATTTGAACTAATGCTAGCATTATTCCACCTTCAAGCAATGCATAAGAAAAATATATGATTCAAAAAGACCGTAGACGGTCAAAAATTTTGTATATGCTAACATATAACACATTGGGAATAACGAAGCCAACAATAAGACCTCTAATCTGTTATCCAATCATATCATTACATATATGGTACTTTTTATTATATAAAAATCAATGTTTTTAGTTCCCTAGCTCCAACAATAGATATTATGCAAATATTTGTGGTCAAAGGACAAACTAATATGAAGTCAATAGATTATCGATTGCTATAGTCCCGCTATGCCTATGGAAGGGACTAATAAGGATTGATAAAGAAATATTAACAAAACTATTTCCAAAACTCTCCACCAAACAATCTTTCTTATATTTCATTATAAAAATAACACCATAAAAAACCCATTTATTTTTAATAATATCAATCTATTAATGATTAAAAGAAAAAACAAAGATTCACAATTTATTAAACTATTTTCTTACTCTAAACATCCATCTACACATCCATCTCAATCTTATATCATAAGTTTGGGGTTAATATGAATCTAAAATAATTATAATAATATGACCATATCTTACTCCCTCTAGATTTGAATTTGTGACCTCTTAAGAGGAAGCACAATTTCTTAACCATTAGGCCCACTCAAGTTGTTATATCTATATAAAGATATAGATATAAACAACCATTTATAATAATAGTTTTAGATATAAATATTATCATATTATTACTTCTCTGTGTCTATGAGTGAGCTATAACTAATACAAATATACTAACATAATACATAAAAAATATAGTTGTTCTACGAAACGGATTTTTTTTTATTGGAATCCAATGATATAAATTTACAAGAATCATTATTTTTTGTTATTCAAAATTCATTTCTACATTATTGAATGTAGAAATGGATAAAAATAATCACTCAAATCTACAAATCTAACAATTTCTAGAAGGATTTCAGACAAATGTCCACGAAAAATATCATCATTTCATAGAACGTTTAGAGGCACATATCACCCTACACCATATACATTAATATTTTTATGCTGGTTTTAAATGAAAAGTAGTACTTTCTTCTATCTCGATTCATCAAAATGGCGTAGGCTAAACGGAAAACGAAATGCACCTTTGCCGATGACCGCTATTTAACCAACCTCCCACCGACGATTGTTGTCTGATCTTAATTTTGTCCACTGCTTTCTCTAGCTTATTGATGTTAGCTTTGAATCTCGTACACTACTTTCTCCAGCCGACAAGTAGTCTACTCCACCAAATGGGGCATGACATAAATCGTCGTTAGCATCGTTTCTTTCTGTGAGGTTTCAAAATCTGTGCACACTAAGACGTATGGTACCTCAACATTGAATGTTGCAACTGACATATTCCTCCCGCATTTACATTTTGAATTTTTCACTCGCCTACCCTCCGTTTTCTTCTCGCGTCCACAATTTTGAATTTTTCACTCACCTACCCTTTGTTTTCTTCCCGTGTCCACAATTTTGAATTTTTTTAAATTTGTTTTCCATTTTTTTTGGCTTCCTTTGTTCTATGATTAGCATGTTTCTCCCATTGATGTTTAACTCCCATTTACGAAAATTATTGGTTTGGATTGGGAGGTCGGCTTGGGGCGGGGCCTCACTATGCAATAATCTTGAATAGGTGGGTTGCAGCAGTCTTGAATAGGTGGGTTTATTTTAACAATGACAATATCCAACAAATCTGATGCCTCGCCGCTTCAATTGTCTTTCACCTTCCTTGAGAGAAAGACATTGAGAATGAACAGATCCCATCTGATGCAACACCATGTTTCCCCCAGTCTGTAAATATAACTTTATTGGCTAGGAACTATGGCAAGCTCAAAGTGTGAATGTTTAATTTGGTGGACCTTTGTATAAAGGTTGATGACTATAAATCCTGTTATTTTTATGGATAATGGAGTGTTGCATGTGTTGAAACAGAACTTAATTTTTTACCTTAAGGACAAAAAATTTTGGCATCCTGGAGTCTTTGCATTAGTAAAATTTCTATAAAATAAAGTTTTTCATCTATAATGAATTTGAAATGCCCTTATGATTTATTCTTGGAAAAAGAATGGTTGAAATTAAAATTAATGTCTGCTCCAAACATTTTTTCGAATAACGTTCTAAATGAACCTTAATGTTAAAACTTAAGAAAGATAAAACCCATATCGGGATATCGGAATTCGTTGTTTTGAAATAACAAATTTCAATACAAATCAAACAACGAAACCCCGACCCCCGATTTCCCGATACGCTAATCTTTGATTAATTCATCACTTTCTTAAATATCATTTAAAAAATAAGTTTTAAACGTTAAACTAATTATATCGGGAAATCACGATTCGCGGTTTTGAAAGAACAAATAAACTTAACATCGTTTTCTCCGATTTCCCGATCCCCGATCGTGATTAATTTGTAATCGAGTTTTAATTACTGTTAAATATGATTGAGAGTGATTAATTATATCGGGAAATCGCAATTCGCGACTCTGCGAACAAAAGTTTTCACATCGTCAAATATCTCGATCTCCCGATCCCCGAGTTCCCGATTTCCGAACTTTTGATTAATGAAACTCCGAAATGATAATTAGAATTAATTAAGATAATAAAATGATTTACTTAATTAATAGGTCGCGATTTCGGCGATCGGGGTTTTATGATGACTCTTTTTCTTGATATCGAAAGTCCCGAAACTCCGATGAAAGGGTTTAAAATTGTAACCCAACGTTAACGTTAATTAATCACTCTGTAAAGCAAAGGTTAAGGTTTAAAACGGTTTAATAAATGAATATTAATGCGATTATATTCCGATTTGGTAAGTTTCTATTATTTTTAAAACAATATCGTAAGGAACTTAAGTACAAACATTTAATGCAAAATATTGGGAATATCTTTGCATTTATTTCATAATAGATGAACAAATCTCGAGGATTTTGCGATATATACGAAATGATTTTTGAAACGTTTATATCATTGTGAAGTTGAACTCGTCTCTGTTACAGACACCCGAGAGAACACAGAGTTTTTTCTCTGCTTTTGAGCTTCTCCGCCATTGACAGTCTTGTTTGCTTCGAAATTTTGCTGCTAAATTATGGCGCCCAAAAAGGCCTCGAAGAAAACTGAAGAACTACCAGAAAATGATATCATCTCAGATACTACTGCAGCTGGAGTAATACATAATGTCAAATCATGGGCTATGATTGCAAATAAAATGGAAAAAGAACTCTCATATTCGGATGATGATGAGGAAAACCATCTTCGAGATATCGCCGTCACTGGTCTTCATAAAGTTGTTGCACGCCCAAGACTAGTTTCATATACGGATATGGTTATCTGGGCACTGGATAAGGTAGACTTTCCAACGAGAAGCATACTGAACGAGCAAGGCAAGGTCATCGGCTCATTCAGGCCCGAACATACACAAGTAATGTATAAATTATCACCCATACATAAGCATACTTTAAATTCTGAGTTTTTAGCCACATTTCAACAAAAAGAATGCGTTGAAGGAGGCCAGACATACTCGGACATAATAAAAGAATGGGCAGAGATAAAAACAAATTTAGGGCCGATGCACAGGGGATATATGCCACTGCTTCATTGAATGATTATATGAGATATTTAGCAATGATGTTATGCAGACTATATGGGAAAAATGACTCAAATCACTTTAGTGCAGAATGGACACCCCTCCTAGAAGAAGTTTTAGAGGGAAGAAGTTTCAACTGGCATAAAATATTGTCAGATAATATTACCTCTGAAGTTACAAAGTATCAAACAGCTAGATCAAAAGGACAAACAGTTGCCTTTTACATGTCAGCTTATATAATAGATGCTATCTGTTT